>OU015752.1:55320859-55333108 GCA_907169655.1 Acomys percivali
AGAAAAGAAAAGAAAAGAAAAGAAAAGAAAAGAAAAGAAAAGAAAAGAAAAGAAACTAAGACATAGCTTACTGAATTTTAACTTCTTAGATGAAGTATAATTTATTTTTGGATGCTAATAGTTTTTGTTGTTCATATTCTCATTTTTGTGATTTTGGTTTGAAGAATAACATTTTTGTTTCCACCTATCTTGAGCATGTTTCACATATCTTGGACCTAGAATAACCCTCTGGTCCTCATCAGTAAATACCCTCTGTGTACTGTGGTCTACAGGGGCCTGTAGATTTTTTTTCTTTAACTGAGATTACCTCTTTTTTCATCACCATTCATGCAAAAAATGTGCCTTTATTTCTTAAGTGATAAAGTTGTGAAATGTTATAGTAATTTTTAAAATGCTCTACTGAGATATATTTTTAATTTTTTGGAAGTATGTTATAATTACAGAATTTCTCTTTTATCCTTCTAAGCACTTCCATATATTCTTCCCACTCTCCTTAATATTTGCAGCCTCTGTTTACATCAGTTGTTATTGCATGCATATACGTACTTGCATACATATACATATATACATATACATATACATATACATATACATATACATATATTTCTAAATAAAACCTGTTGAGCCTATACAATTCTACTTATATACATGCTTTCAGGGAAGAGCACTTGGCCCCCTGGGAAAACCAATTGGTATGCTCCTCCTTGGGTATTTTTTAAAGATAAAAATCAAGTTTTAGCATTATGAAAAATGTATATAGTGATCCACATTTATCAATGAAAAATATAAAATCTGTTCTTTAAGAGATAAACAAACCAATAAATAACAATGTAGTTATTTTAACATGCCCTTCAAACAAGTTAATTATTTTGATTTGTGAAAGATTTGAAAATTTATTATAGAAAACATGTATGATTAAATTGAGTCCTTTTCAATAAATGGGGGCATGTTTTCTTATTCACTGTTGCTCTAGCAGGATCCAAATGAACATTTCCACCAAAGATAATTGACATTATTTCTAGGATGTTATTAGCACAATCTCCATTAAGCTGCATGTTGCTAAGCCTTGTATTTTGCCGACTACCCATCACCACAAGAAAGCCTGTCCTCTTCTATAAATGATGAGATTACTTCAAATTACAATGGCATGTACTATCTGGGAGTCAAGGTATAATAATGTGTCCACCAGGATTAGCATGATCATTATCCTGAAGATATACATAGACATTTCAGTGTAATAGGAGATTTTCATAAAAGGCTTCAAATTGTGTTATGATGAAATGTTAAGAATTTTAAAAGATTAATTTCCTTCACACTTCTACAAAATATATTGTAGGACATATGTATTCTGTTATCTTTCTTTAAGAATTATATCTTATATCGCTAACTCAAGATAAATGATGTGTACTTTATAAACTGCCTTTTATGTCTCAAAACTGTCTAATTTCTGGACAGTCTGCAAAATCTTTCTCTTCCACTATATCATTTTGAAGTCTGGAGGACACCAGTGACTACGTCAAAGGGGGCTTAAAACAGCAGGGCACTTCAATTAATATGACAAGATAAACATTCGAGTAGCTTTAAAGGTTTGTTTATAACAAACGATTCAGATAACTATCATATGTTATATAATGACATCATCTTCATAATCATCCAAAATCCCATTCAGATTAAATATATATATATACACATATTACATGCAGCTATGTTAATTTGACATATCCTTCCAATGAAACAATTACTTTTGTGTATTTAATGGCCTTCTTCCTAGCTGATAGAACTGTATAATGGTAGCCATTCTGCTATTAAAGTATTCTAATTAAATCAGTCACCCTGGTCCCATCTGTTATGTACTGATCTCAAGCTGAGAAGCTGCTGGAATCTCTCCAGGGCCGTCAGTGTACTTAGCTCCTTTCATGGCTCATTGGATGTCACAAGCAGAAGGACCTTGTTCTTGGTTTGAAATTATAACTAAGACGGTGGGTATACAATAAGCCCCAGTAAGTGTTATGGAGATTAAATCAGCTCTTTTCTCAAACTCTCAGTGTGTATGGAATACAAACAGTGTCTGGTCATGTTGATATTTAGCAATAGACACTCAGGAAATGGTCACTGATTCTGAGTATATAGGTAAGGGTGTCAAAGGCCAAGTCCACAGGAACACTGAAGCAAAGCTAAGTTTAGACCAGGAGCCCACAGCTCACTTCCAACGAGAGTTTTATATACATAGATCTGTCTCTCCAAGGATCACAGGACCTACCCTCACCCCTTTTAGCCACTTCACTGGTTTTCAACATTTTAAATTTCTTAGAAATTAACAATCATCAGCAGTAGGGTAATCCATAGAACTCCATGTATATAATCTTCTTGTTAAAAGATGATAGTAACAATAGTCTTGACATGATAATTAGGAGAGTTTGGCTGAAGAATATAGCAATCTACTTCCTTAATTGATAGGTGAGAAAGTGGCATTTTTCAGCTCTACTTGATTCATGAAATGCCAGATGTCTTTTGCAAAGAAGCAAATCTCGGTTTTATTACTGTGGTTCAATAATTAGGTGGGTTGGCCTCTCTGGCAACACTATTCCCTTCAGGGCACATCTATAGAGCATTGGCTGTGAGTATACTTCATCAGAAAGTGTTGGCTATTCAGTCTGTAACAAAGATCCTTTAGTGACATGAAGAAGGCCATACATGTCAGAAAATAGCACATATCATTTTCCTGAGCAATGTAAGTCAAACACATATATGTAAAAGACATCACATAGAATGGGACTGAAGTTGAAGAAACACGATATAGGATATGCCCAGTACGTGCTTATGACTAACTGTTATAGATGGGTGAAAATGAATTCTAGGGGAAATGACATACAAACCTTTCCTGCACTTTTTTCATATCATGTCTGGATCTGCAATATTTTTTGTGTTCCAAGTTGTTTTGTGTATGTGAAGACAAAGGCACCCAGTGAGTACATGCACAAAGGTCTTCATAGTAGATCTCTAGATGACAATTGTAGGATTCATCTAGAAAGACTGATACATGTTAGTGCAATTACCAGCCAATATGAAGACAAGAACATAAACACTGCTGAAATTTTCTACAATAATGTGAAAATGTCTTGCTATGTTGTGATATTACCTTAAAATATAGAGAAAAAATGTTGAACAGATCAAAAGTACCTCAATCCAGAATTATAATAGTTTTGCTTATGAGTCTGAAGAAAACCATCTCCCTACTGTGATATATAAACTCAAACAAGTCAGAGACCCATAGTAAGGGAAGACAGTTGAGATTTTTTTGCATTCTTTTGACCAGCACCTAGAAGAAATTACTTGGTTTATGAATGTATATGCGAGTCTTTCTGGACTTCCTGAGAAGGCTTCTGCAAATGATAACCCTGAAGAGCCAGTTCCTTTGGGCGACTAAAAGTCTGTGAACATCAGATCTCTATGAGGGAAGGAGTAAGAAATAATTCAATGACACAAAGGCTTGAAGACACCTTTGGGTATGATTAAATTGCAGAAGTGCACACAATTATTTATGAAGATCTAGAGGTGGACAAAGGCATGAAAATTACATTGACAACTGGGAAGATTCCTGAGATTCTACTGGAAATGACATCTTTCATCGGACCACTGAGGTTGTTATTTATCTAGAACCTTTCACCTTTGGATATACAACCATTATCCATCCATAAAGCCTTCCCATTCTGATTTGTTGTTTCTTGTTATTTTATTGAGTTTACCAACACATAAAAATTCAAATTGCTTTATCATCTTCACCTTTATGTGTATTATATAGATATCAATCTACCACCACTAAAAGTGAAGATGAAAGGTTCAACTGGGAAATTCTTGGGTAAAACCCAATACATTGAAAGATGATCTCTCTATTTCTGCTACAGCACCTGAAAATTGCAGTGAATATTTCTAAAAAACAAACAAAAATAGTATGTATGAGAAATATTTTCATAGTTGTAAATGTTAATTTGAGATTTACATGAACAGTATAGTTTAAAATATGTTTAATATATGTGTGTGTATAACTACAAAGCTATGTATATGTTTTAAAGCGAGGAACAAATACAGAATCTACAGATGATTTTTTTCTAGTGACTTATCTTGTTGCCAGGGAGAATCCCAAAGACTTAGCATTTGCCAACAATACCGCAACACGTCCCTAACATTATTACAATGTTAAACACATACTTAAGATTTTAATAAGATATATATTTGATTAATTGCTTTAAAAGTCAAGCCATGAATTTTTTTTTTGTAGGATTACTCATAATTAGAAGCACTTTTCCAAGTAAATATGGCAGCAACTGTTGGGGATAATCTGATGTATTTTGATGTTAATTACTACTTGCTGTCTCTGTGACCCACCTTTTGATTAATAAAAAGCCATTCTACCTGGATAGGGCAAAGGAGATAGGATGGGCTTGTGGAGAGAGAGAGAGAGGAATCCTGGGGAGAAGGAAAAAAGAGAGCCGTGAGGAGGAAGGAGAGAGACCTGGAGGGAGGCGAGGAAGGCTGCCATGGTTTAGATGGTAGAGACGCACGTGGCTGGTGTGGATGGAGAATCCGGCCCAGATGAAGAACATGAACAAGTATTTGAGATGATGGATGGGAGGTAGCTTGATAAAAGTTATTGGAAACAGATAGCGTGGGATTAAGACAGGGATCCCATGCCTGCCCCACAGTGGGAGGTAGTTTAGAAGATTGAATCTTCCCTGCCCTAGATTAACTAAGGCTATTTTAAACTGTAACAAGTGTCTGTGTCTTGACTGATTGCTAGCGGGGACTACTGGTGGTACTGATGATTTAAAAACTATAAGCAACAAAATTGTACTTTGAGCAACCAATCACAAATTGTATTTTGGAAGTTAAAATAAAAATCACATGAGTCTTTAAGACGCTGCAAGAATACTGAACCATGTTTTGTAACATAGCAAGAAATTGTAAGATTGATATTCAGGAAATAATTCTGGCAAATTATCAATAATTTCTATAAACAGGCTTAACTAATTTTATTATTATTGGTCCCAAATTCCAATGACCTGTAAAGCCATTGTACAAGAAATATATTAGGCATTACTTGCACTCATGTTTTAAATTGTTGGATTAACATCTATGTCTATATGGCAGATATTAGCTAAGCAAAAACAAGTATCCAATTTCCCAATAGTCAAGAAAAATCACAGACAATAAAAACGAATATTTAATGTTCTCTAGAGAATAGATTTAAAAAATCCACAGAGAGTTAAGCTTGGCTCAGATATTGAGAAACTGTTATGTAAATTTTGACAGAATAATGTGTTATAGAAGTAAGATCATGAGGCAAAATAAAGGATGATGAAGTTGGCTACACAAAATAGAGAGTACAGAATAATTTTCTGTTTTACACTATAAAATAAAACATGCAAACAAAGCAAAAAAGATATATAAGATAAACAAAGAAATAAAAAACTAGACAGAATGTACCTGTCCATTTGATGAGCTTTAAATATAATTGTATAAAGAAGAAAATAATGCCTCTTAAAAACTCAAAATAATGAAACAAATCACCTGTTATATGAAGTTTGGAGATATAAATTCATGGTGGCCCCTAGTCTAAAACTTCTTAAGCAATGTCATTTTTATTTGCATTTCTCTAATGATAAGGACATTGAACATTTCTTTATTTTTCTAATTTGTTCCCTCTACATCATGATCTTAGCCCTCTCTCTCTCTCACCAGCTCCCAGTCCCATCCTCAGTACCTCATACCCACTCCCTCCCCTAGTCTCAGAAAGGGGAACACTCTTCCCCTATCATCTGTCCTCAGCCTACCAAGTCTCATCTAGACTGCCTGTACCCTCTTCCTCTGTGGCCTGGTAAGGCAGCCCTGCCAGGGATAACTCATCAACCAGTGGGGACCAGAGACCATGTCAGACATAGTCCCTACTCCTCATATTATGGGACCCACAAGGAGATTGTGCTGCCTGTCTACTACATCTGAGAAGAGGGTCTATGTCCTGACCATGCATGGTCACTGGTTACTGTATGTGTCTCTACAGTACCCACCGTCCTCCACCTGGATTTGTTGGCCCCATTGGTCTCTTGGCACCTTCAGGTCCTTCATTCCCCAACTCTTCTATAAGATGCTGTGAGCTCCACCCTGAAGTTCAGCAAAGTTCAGTTGTGAGTCTAGTATCTGCTTGGATCTCATGGTGGGTAGAGTCTTTCAGAGGACCTCTATGGTAGGCCCCTGCCCTGTTCCTTCTCTTCAATCGCTTCTGGAGTCTATTCTATTTGTCCTTCTGAATGAGAATTAAGCACTCTCCCTCGATCTTCGTTATTGTTTAATTCCTTTAGGTTTGTGTATCCTAGTGTGGTTATCCTTTATTATGTTGCCTATAGCCACTTATAGTGAGTATGCACCATGCATGTCTTTCTGGGTCTGGGTTACCTCACTCAGGATGATCGTTTGAACTTCCATCCATTTGCCTGCAAGATTCATGATGTCCTTGTTTTTAATAGCTGAATAGTATTCCATTATGTAAATGTACCACAGTTTTTTAATTCATTCTTCAGTTGAGTGACATCTAGGTTGTTTCCAAATTCTGGCTATTACGAATAAAGCTGCTATGAACACAGTTGAGAAAACAATGCTACATCTGACTGAGGGCAAATACCCAAATTATATAAAGAACTCAGGAAATTAACCACCACCAAACCAAATAATCCAATTAAAAGTGGTACAGAACTACTCTACTGTGCTTCAAGACAGTAGCCTAGCATATCTAGCTTCTGAGAGGCTTCACTTAGCAGCTGAGAGAAACAGATGCAGAGACCCACAGCCAAACAATAGTCTGAGTTCGGGAATTTTGAGGAAGAGCAAGAGGAAGGATAGTGGGAGAGATGGTGGTCAAGGACATCACGAGAAGACCTACACGTTAAACAAACCTGGGCCCATGGGGGCTCACAGAGACAGAACCACCGAAGAGCTTGCATGGGCTGGACCCATGCCCCCTACACATGTATAGCGGATGTGCAGTTTGGTCATTATATGGCTCCCCTAACAATGGGAGGAAGGGCTGTCTCTGACTCTATTGCCTGCATTTGGATCCTTTGGGCTGCCTAGTCTGGCCTCAGTTTAGAAGATGCACTTAGTCCAGCTATGACTTGAGGTGCCAAGGTGGGTTGGGACCCTTAGGAGCATTCCCTTCTCTAAGGAGAAGAAAGAGGGGGAATGTGGGTAGAGGGCATGAGGATGATACTGGAAGGAGAGGAGGGATGAGGATGTGATCAGATTGTAAAGTGATTAAATAAAATTTTAAAAATATTCTAAAGCAAGCATTTGTTGAATAATCTAGCCCTGGTGAATAAAGACTGCCCCTGAGGCTCCCAGGACTGAAGAACAAGGCAGATAGATCCAGGGCAGCAAAGACTATAACTTTTGTTGGCACCAAGTAGTAGAAAGAACAGTTATGTAGAAAGAACAGTTATGAGAACCATAATTTAGGTCAGAAAAAGGGATCCATTTATGGACTAGGACAAAATTTGCTGCTTTAAGCTAACATGAACAACTAGCCTCAACATGAACGGGAGACAAGAGTCTCAAACACTGTAGTATAATGAAGCTTCAGCCAGAGAAGGGTACTCTCGCATTGTTGCTATCCTCTTGTATTTTCAGAAGTATAGCAAAATATTCTGAAAGGAAGCAACTCCTTTCAGTCTAGGCTTCCAAGTTTCCATAAAGAGATCAAATGCCAAAATTCCTGATGAAAAGCTGAGGAGTTACCTGTAGTAATTTGGTACCTTGGGTGAGCACAGGTTAGAACTAAGATTTACCATTGTTTAATGAGGATGACTGTGTATATATGCACAGCATTTAAGAAATGAACTGAAAGGTTTGAAAAAAAATCATGGAAAGAAATATCCACACATAAGACTACATTTGGAGTTAGAATTTGACAAAGGATCAAGAGAACAGAACACTCAGACTTGAGGGATAATGACATATCAAATATGAAGGAAATGGTAAACAACATATGATAAATAGAAAAGAATCATTTTGTCATTTTTAAAATTAATTTCCCATATGAAAGGAATTCGCCAGAGTTCAAGAAGTAGGTACTAGTCAAGCATGTACTCTGAAATTTTGCAGCTAAAAAATTTTCAGGCAGAAGAAGCATGGACAATATGGTTAAAAGAGGGCTGTGCCTACCTCTGCCTGGTAAGTGAAAGAATACTAATTTTATTCTAAAGTTCATTAAAATCTGTCATGTAGGACAAACAGGTCACATTCAAGGAGAGAACAATTAGGCTGATAGCTGAGTAATTTCCAACTCTATCAAGATCCACACAGAGGACAGTACTGTAATGACTTAATCTCCTATGGGAAAGCAGCCATCAACAAAATTAAAATTCAAATCAGTACTGAGCTTTACATTTTCTGGTATCTAAAAAACCTAAAAGTTACTATCACCAGTATATCTCTTCAATAATGGAAATTCTGGAAGATGTAGTCTAAGAAAAGAAAAAGGGAAACTATTCCAAAATGTAGTTTACAAAACCCACCCCCTCACACACTCATTATTTCCTCAAATTAATTTAATTTAAAAAATATAAAGAAAGTTCAACAATATGCATTTAGGATTGGAATCTAGTTTGAGAAGTTGTAACAAATGAGGTAAAACACAGTTTGGAGAGAAGACGTGCATCTCAGTGGTGAGGTCCTGAATGAACATAAGGAGTAAACCAGGCCTACAAACACCAAAGGTTGTGGAAGGCGGGAAGAAGACTGAGCTGGTATGATCTGAGAATGGAGGATCCCTGAGGCTGACTCCACAGTTAGCAAATGAAGAGACACAGAAACTTCCAAGTCAGAGCCCCTTGGCAGTGGGAATTCCACATGGCCTAACCGTTTCAAAAATGAAAGGAGGTTAATATATGAGAAACCTTCTACCTACCATGACAGAAAATCAAAGTTCTTGAATTTTTAATTTTTTTATTTTATATTATATCCAAGACATATTATAAAATTTTGGGGGCTTTCATTTTGTTTTTCTTTATTTGTTCTTTGAGGCAAGGTTTTCTCTGTGGCATTGGATGTCCTGGACTCACTTTGTTGACCAGGCTGGCCTCGAACTCACAGAGATCCATGTGCCTCTGACTCTTAAGTGCTAGGATTAAAGGCATGGGCCACCACTGACTGTCTTATAAAAGCTTTTTAAGGAACCATTCTATTTTCCTATACATGGTCAAATATGAAAAATCTATAATTTATGTTTTGTGAAGATGAGATCTACAAATATTACTTATAATGCAACAGAGAACCAGGAACAATAAACAAAGCAGATCATACCATGTGCACCTTGTTGTGTTTTCTCTTGCTTCTGTTCATTCTTGCCTTTGGTCACTTTTGGTTGTAGAGACTGTACTACAGCCATTTGCACTTCTTTAATATCTCACGTCTTCTTGTATCTCATCTTGTGATACAACTATTATACCTGTCTTTCTATTGTTGAACTTTGAAGTTCTATCAGTAGCCTGTTGTGCTATGAGGCCCACTTCCCCCAGCATATCAAGTAAGCTTTCTGAAAGACCTTTAAAATGATGATCACCATATGCTTATTTTTTCTAACCTCAGTAGAAGAAATATTTCTTCACACTTATATAAAGATGCCATTTTCTGTCTCTTGGCTGTCATATTCTCTTCACTCTTTCTGCCTCTTCACTCACTATGTGTGCCTCAGGATATGGCGCTGGTCATCTGATGATTCTCTCCAGTGCATACAGTTTTATGAGCCTGACTCCTGCATAATTATCATCTTAATTATTATATCATGCCCTTGATGGATTATGGAGTTGGCAGAAATTCTGCTACAGGAAATCCTAACGTAAAAACTGTTTCTAAAGTAAACCTAAGCAGACATCTTGGATTCTTTTTTGAAACATTGGGAACATGATACAATATAACTTGTTAAACTTTACCATAGTGAGTGAGAATAGACTGCTCTATGCAACACTTTAGATTAATACAAGAAGACATTAGACATTATTTCTTTTATCCCCTATTTTAATCTGACATTTTAAAAACAAAAAAAAACCATAAAGATATTAAATTACTCATTCATAAGAACCATTTTTGAATTGTGATGTCAGGTTGGTTGACTTTACCTTTGATGAGTATGAAGTGTCCTTCTGCATCCCTTTTGATTAATTTTGGTTGAAAGTCTATCTTGTTTGATATTAAAATGGCTACACCTGCTTGCTTCTTGTGACCATTTGCTTGGAATATTTTTTTCCAACCTTTTACCCTGAGGTAATGCCTATCGTTATAGGTGAGATGTGTTTCTTGAATGCAGAAGAATGTTGGATCTTGTTTATGCACCCATTCAGTTAGTCTATGTCTTTTTATTGGAGAATTGAGACCATTGATGTTGAGAGATATTAACGACCAGTGACTGTTAAGAGTCTTAATTTTGATGTTGTTTCCAATTGTTTGTGTAGCTGTGTTTTTGCCTTGGTATAGTTACCTATTTCCTGAGTAGTTTTGGTTGTAGCTTGACCCTTTGGGATGGAGTTTTCCTTCTAGTACCTTCTGTAAAGCTGGGTTTGTGGATAGGTACTGTTTGAATTTGTTTTTGTCATGGAATATTTTGTTTTCTCCATCAATGGTTATTGATAGTTTTGCTGGGTAAAGTAGTCTGGCCTGGCATCTGTGGTCTCTCAGGGTTTGCAGGATCTCTGTCCATGCTCTTCTGGCTTTTATGGTCTCTGCTGAGAAGTCTGGTGTAATTCTGATAGGTTTGCCATTGAATGTTATTTGGCCCTTTTCTCTTGCAGCTTTTAATATTTTTTCTTTGTTCTGTATGTTTTGTGTTTTGATTATTATATGATGGGCAGTTTTCCTTTTCTGGTCAATTCTATTTGGTGTTCTGTAGGCCTCTTGTATGTTTATAGGTATCTCTTTCTTTAGGTTGGAGAAATTTTCTTCTATGATTTTGTTGAGAATATTTTCTGGGCCTTGGAGTCTGATATCTTCTCTTTCTTCAATGCCTATTATCCTCAGATTTCTTCTTTTCATGGTGTCCTTAATTTCTTGGATGTTTTGTGTCAGGAGTTTTCCAGATTTGGCATTTTCTTTAATGGTTGCTTCAAGATCTGTGATTGTATCTTCTAGACCTGAGATTCATTCTTCTGTCTCTTGGATTCTGTTAGAAAAGCTCACCTCTGTGTTGCTTGCCTTCTTCTCTGAGGTCTCACATTCTCGTTTTTCTTCTGTCTGTGTGTTTATCATTGAATCCATTTTCGTCTTCAGATCTTGAACTGATTTTTTTATTTCTTTCACCTGATTTTTTTGTATATTCCTGAGTTTCTTCCATTGCCTCTTTATAGGTCTTCAGAGCTTGAACCATTTTATTTATTTCTTCCATCTGGTTATTTGCATTTTCCTGAAATTTTTCCAGTTCCACTCTATGTGCTTCTTTTATGTCTCTCACCTGTTTGGCTGCGTCTTCCTGTATTTGATTACGAATTTTATTTGTTTCCTCCATTAATATGCTCCTTATTAAGGATTTGAGGTCATTTTCTTGTATTTCCGTTGTATTTGAGCTCTCTGGGTTGTTTTCTTTGGGATAGCTGGAAACTGGAGACGCCATGTTGTTTTGGGTTTTTTTTGCGTATGCTTTTACGCTGTCCTTTAGACCTCTTGCCGGCTTTGTTTTCGTTGGGTAGCTTCCTGAGTTGGATGGAGTGTTTTTCGTGTATGCTGTGTATTTGATGTAGATACACACGTTCATGTAGGTGTGCCTACATGTGCATATCGATGTATTTACTCATGAAGGTCAGAGGTGACCCTTACATTCTTTTTATATTGTTCTCTGTCTTCCATTTTCATATCAGGTCTCTCACTGTCCCTGGATCACATTGACTGTCTATACTAGATAGACAATGATATTTAGGAAACCATGTATCTCTGCCTCCTAGCACCGGGGTTTCATATGCACACGGTAATACCCATTATTTACGTAGATAGTGATGATCAAAGCTTAGTTCCCCTAGCTTGTGTGGCAAGTGCTTTAATAGCTGAGCTATTTCTTCACTATGTTTATAACTTTGATGTAATCCATCTGTGAAAATCTCTACTCAGTGTGGCTTTATTGTAATCTAGTTTTAATAACTGTATTTCATTTCACAAATTCTACATTTTAAAACAGAAAGTTTTAATTTAAGACTCTTAAATTACCAATAAAAAACA
>OU015752.1:55338816-55367478 GCA_907169655.1 Acomys percivali
GAGAGAGAGAGAGAGAGAGAGAGAGAGAGAGAGAGAGAGAGAGAAAGTAAGTAAGTAGAAGCACAGAACGAAAAACATTAATAATAATTAAATATTAAATATTAGGGGTGAAAACCAAAATATTTTTTGTTTTGTTTTGGTTTTTTGAGACAGGGTTTTTCTGTGTAGCCTTGGCTGTCCTGGACTCTCTTTGTCGACCAGGCTGGCCTTGAACTCACAGCGATCCGCCTGCCTCTGCCTCCCAAGTGCTGGGATTAAAGGTGTGTGCCACCACGCCCAGCTAATGCTCTTATAGTCTTTCTGGCCCATTTGCTGCAATGTTTCCTGAACCTTACAGATGCAACAGTTGTATTGTAAATATATCCATGGGGCCTGATCTCTACAACTCTGGTTGTGTTTTTCTGTTGTGATCTCAGTCTGCTGGAAAGAAAAGTTTCCTTGATGAAGGGTCAAGACTACACTCATGTGGGGGCATAAGGACAAATATTTATAGTTTGTTAGGGATTATTCTGGTTTAGGAGAGCTGTAGTTGTATATTCTTCCAGCAACTATGACTTCACTATCAATGAGGATAGAGCTAGGTTTCCAGTACCAGGCATGGTTTCTTTCTTAATGAGTGGGTCTAAGTCCAATTAGAGAGCTGTTAGTCACCACCAAGGTATGTGTTCCTTCACGCTACCGCCTTGGAGTTATCATGTCATGCCGGTGCTTTCTGTGGATAATAGGTATAATAGCTGGGTAGTCCTGTTGCTTGCCACCTCCTTTGAAACCTTGCTAGGAGACTTCTGGGGCCATTGAAGCTAATCATTCAGGAGGAGGCATTTAGGTCAGTACCAACTCATGAGCTTCTGGGCTTGTTAATGAAGTACATGGTGCCTTCAGCAATAAGGACTTACCTTTCACCTCTGGCGAGCAACCAAGAGCAATAGAAATAGGCTCTATTATCCTTGTTAGAAGCATGCTTATTTTAAAAACAACAGCAAACAGAGCTCATGGAAAAGCTTTTGGTGTCAAAAAGTACCTCAAATGCCACTGAGAACTCCACAAAAAAAGCTCAGTTAAGAAAAGGAGTTAGATTCAAAATAACCAATAAGATAAATTTTAAATATAAAGTTATTAGATATGAAAGTGGCCAATCAACATCAAGATATCTGGATTAATTTTCTATGTCATTTCCATCATATTAAGATTTCTAAAACCATTTCTAAATTATTAACTATGTCAAATTAGACCAACCTTAACATAGTGATCACAACTGAGAACTACTCTTGGGAGGACTTTTGGGCTTAGATTTCTTTAATTTTTACCATCAGTGCATTTGATAGTAAACTGCTTGCTACATTTTAAGTTTATATTGTAAAGCATTTCTCCCAATGGTCTGTATGCCTCCTTGAATATCTATGTCAAGACTCTTCAGAGTACTTAAGCAATGACATAATGTTTTCAGTGTATCATCTACCAACACCAATAAGGAAAGTATTCATAGGGTATAGGTGTTTATCCCAATCTATTTGGAAAAATTCAGAACATTCAATTGTACTGAAAACATTATTTATATGTAAAATTGTTCTAATTATACAATTGACAATTGGAAACTGTAATCAATGATGCCAATTTAGAAATAAAAGATTATTTAAATTTTTTTCAGATTTTTGAGACAGGGTTTCTCTGTGTTGCTTTGGCTGTGCTAGACTCACTTTGCAGACCAGGCTCACATAGATCTGCATGCCTCTGCCTCCTGAGTGCTGGGATTACAGGCATGAGCCACCAAACCTGGCTTAAAGATGAATTTTTGAAAAGGAAAAAAATAAAAACAGAGTTGAAAGTAAGTGGGGAACATTGTGGATATTCATATACATGGAAAAGGTAATGCAGGTCATTGAGATTTTCATGAGTTCAGTCTAATAAGCAATGGAGGTGTACTGGTATATGAATTAGAAAATGAGAAGGTAAAACAATGGTGGATATTGGCCAACTTGTATCATTTATAGAAAGAATCTTCCTTATGAGGAGTAAACAATGCTGTAAGCTGAATTACATCTATGTATCAGCAATATGGACCATTCACCGAGCTTCACATAGATATACAGAGAACATGGAACTTCTTGTTGGAACTACATTCTCAGAATGGGCAGAGAACACAGACCCTTCTCAATATCTCACACAAGCAAGGGCCTCATATCTGCTGGCTCAAGTTTATTACAAGCTTATTAACTAAGACTACATCACTTATAACCTGACTAACCTAAAACATAGGAAAAGAAGATTAAAGAATACAATAATGAAACTGTAAGGATATCAGTTCTAAGGAACTATTCTCTTGGCATAATCAGCAGGATTTCTTCTGCTGGAACCTAGAGTAACCAGAACCCAGAACCTCAGCCAGATCCCGGAGCCCCGAAGCCTTCCTTCAAGTGGTTCTCTCTAGGAGCATCTCAAAGTGGAGCAATGAACAGACAAAACTATCCCAAGTCTCCAAAGGCCCCGCCTCTTGTTTTTTGGCTCACATTTATATCTCCTTGAAATTTGTTCAAGGATGTTTTTCATCTGGTTAACAACCAATCTCCCCCCACATGGTGGTTCGACTTCTAAGTGGATAAACTCTCTCACAAGTCTTTTTCTCATCTCCCACTTGTGATCTAAACAAAAACATGTTTATCTCTCCTTCACTTATCACACTTTTCAAACCAGATGTTAGGACATCCATGAGGAGGACAAAAGAAAGACAATAGCATACCAACTACTTAGGATGCCTCTGTCCTATCTGAAATCTCTAAGAGTTGCTATTCAATACAATTTATATTTACTTATGCTACAGTTTGGTGAATGGGCTAGGCTTGTGTCTAACACTTGACAAATTTATAAGATTTTTCCCATGAATGTCAGCTATAATTAACATCTTTTTTCTTTTATTGAAAATAATTTTTTTCATATAATATATCCTAATCTTGTCCAATATTCCTTAAATTATTCCACATACTAGAAACACTCAGAATATTTTCAACTCATTTTATGAGGTAATAGTTACCTAATACCTAAATCACTTAAAGAACCTACATAGAGAATTAAAAATCAACTTCCATTATAAACACAGACATAACAATTGTCAATAAAATGCTTGAAACAAAATTCAAAAACTCATTAAAAACATTGCCCACCATGATCAAGTAGGCTTCATTCTAAAGATTTAATGATGATTCAACATATGTAAATTGATTAATGTAATCAAAAGATATTTTTAATGATACATTCCTGATTAGCTAGCACCTCAAGACAATAAAAAAATAAGTCTGTTTTTTTTTTGCTTTTTAAGAGCAAGTAATGGATCACACAGTGGTTATTATTCCATATTTAGAGCCTATTTGTCCATGTTTCACACCATCTATCATTTTAAAGAAAAACTCCACTCCAACTTGAAGGATGAACCCATTTTGAGTGACAAAACAGGAATAGGAAAAGAGGAGTGGCTGGGGACTCTATGGCATCTTTAGCAAGAGTCTTTTATGCAGGTGCTTGATGTTTGGGCTCCACACTACAGGTAAAAGTATTTAGAAATTAGCGATATATGGCCAACTCCTGCTTCTTTTTCATGAACTGGTTACACCCCGTGTCTTCAAGTTTCCGTGGAAGGTATCCCATGGCTCTGGCATCTCTAACATTTTGGAGTCTCTGATACGTTGGAAGTGTCATTTTCACAGCTTCGTAAAATGGCCTCTGAACTTCCATGTCAGTGCCACACACCTGGCCGCAGCTTTCTTTAACCATGGAGGAAGTTTCTACAAGCCACTTTCTCCTGTATCACTCATGCCTGTGAAGTCAGAACCATGTGGTTAATGCTGCCAAGTTTGGCTACCTGCTTCAGATGAAACCTCTTCGCAGTGATTTTGTATAAGCATTGATTTCTTGTGTTCTCTGGGAACACAGAATTTCTTAAGGCTTTTCTTTTTACAAGTTATGGTATTAGCTGGGTAGTGCTTCCGTCCTGAAGACATCACTCCATTTATCCCATTTCTCCTTATTTCTTTCTTTCAACACAAACTAAGGTTCTAAATATTTTTTTTTACTTTAACTTGTACGTTTTGTATTTCTTTGGCTCTGCTTACTCTTTTTCATTGTTGACTATATGTACTCATAACCACTTGACAGCACCAATATTAGGCTCTCCCGAGATATTCTCTGCAACAAAATTAGTCCGACACTTTTGAATTTACCATAAACATATTCTAGGAACAAGGTCGACAAACAAACAAACAAGCAAACAAAACAAAACAAACAACAAAGTCCCAAGCACAGTCTTTGCAAGAATATCACAAATGGGCTGTCTAACCCAGTTTGTCAATGTTGTTACCTTTCTGTAACTTGTTGAGCTGGGTCTCAATTGTCCACACTGTTCTCAGACCTACAGTTTCCCAAGTTGCCACAGGGTGGCCCATGAAGCTGTACTTACAGTGTTCAATTGCTTTCCTAGTCTAAAGTCAAAAAGTCCTCCACATTCCCCCAAAACCGACAAAGTCAGATGTATCACAGAAAAATTTTCTTCCTCCATACCAAGTTCTAAGTAATTTTCTATTACTATGAAGATACACCAAAACCTAGAAAACCTATTAAAAAACAAAATATAAGAGGTTTATTGCGACAAAATTTTTCAGAGAATGACTCAATGGTTGTGGTCACAACAGTAGGCAATCCAGCATGAAGTTGGAGAAGTGTCTAGGAGCTTGTATCTTATCTACAAGTAGAAGGCAAGAGAAAGATAATTTTAAGTGGAATGGGCTTTTGAAACCTCATAGCCTGGCCCAAGTGACATACCTCCTCCAACAGAGTAACACCTCCAAATTCTTCCACAAAGTTCCACCAAGTGAAAAACAAATATAGAAGCCTATGGGATCCATTTTGATCCAAAATACCACAAGATCCAATGTCTTTTGCCCTCTATGCACATAGAGTATAAAAACGTATGGAGATACTATATACACACAAATACACCTAGTAAATCTTTTAAAAAGACACACCACAAAATAAATAGTGTCCTTAATAGTGCATCCCATTCCTTTATGTTTTAGGAGGAATAACTAGTGATCAGATATGGTTTCTTTAAGGAAAGCTTAACTTATCCCAGAGATCCTCCATCACCAATTTTCTATTACTCTCGACGTCCTCCCCATCCCACACCCCCACACCCCCCACACCCCCAGCTCTCCTCAAACCTAACCCTGCCCTTATTACCCTCCTCAGCCCTTCCACCACAAAGCTCTCTCCATTCATCTACTTCAGATGACTATTTTATTTTTTCCTCTTCTCATGAGATTCAATCATCCTCCTCTGGGCCGTCCTTGGCTTCTTTGGGTCTGTGGGTTGTAGCAAGATTATCCTGTATATTATGGCTAATGTCCACTTACAAGTGAGTTCATTCCATGGGTGTATTTCTGGGTCTGGGTTACTTTACTCAGGATGACTGTTTCTAATCCCATCCATTTGTCTGTAAATTGCATATTGCTTTTCTTTTGAATATCTGAGTACTATACCATTGTGTAAACTTAGCACATTTTCTCTATCCATTCTTTGGTTGAGGGACATCTAGGTTGTTTCCAGTTTCTGGTTATTCTGAATAAAGCTTCTATGAACATAGTTGAACTTGCATAAAGGTCCTTGTGGTATAATGTAGCATTTTTTGAGTATATGGCTAGGAGTGGTATAGTTGTGTCTTGAGGTAACATTATTCCTAGTTTTCTGAGTAAGCACCAGATTGATTTCCAAAGTGGTTGTACAAGTTTGCACTCCTCCAGATCCTCACCAGTATGTGCTGGTTCTTTCTTTCTTTCTTTCTTTCTTTCTTTCTTTCTTTCTTTCTTCCTTCCTTCCTTCCTTCCTTCCTTCCTTTCTTTCTTTCTTTCTTTTTTTAATCTTAGTCATTCTGATCAGTGTAAGATGGTAACTCAGAGTCATTTTGATTTGCATTTCCTTGATGACTAAGGACATTGAACATTTTATTAAATGCTTCTGTCATTAGATTTTCCTCTGTTGAGAATTCTGTTTAGCTATGAGCCTATGGGGGTGACCCTAGCTGAGAATCCTAATAGCAGGGAACATGGAGCCTGAAGTCGCCAGTTCTTGTAGCCAGGTGAGACTTCCAGGCGGGGGCTGGTGCAGCACAAACCCACCCATAAAACCTTCGATGCGAAATATACCTTTCCTACAAGAAATGTAGGTATAAAGATAAAGCAGTGAGTGAGGAAGTGGCAAGCCAATAACAGGCCTAACTTGACGCCCACCCCATGGGAAAGAGCCAACCCTTGATACTATTAGAGGAATTCTGCTTTGCTTCCAGACACAATCATCGCATAACCAGTTGCCTTCTGAGAGACTGCACCAGCAGCTGATGGAAACAAATATAGAGACCCACAGCCAAACAACTGGCTGATCTTCAGGGTGTACTGTGGAAGACTGGGAGGAAGGATTAAGGGACTCAGAGGAGTCAAGAACACTACCAGAAGACCTAGAGAGGAAACAAACCTAGGCCCATGGGGGCTTACAGAGACTGAACCACCAATCAAAGAGCTTGCATAGGCCAGACCTAGACTCCTACACATATATAACAGATGAACAGCTTGATCTTCAGATGGTTCCCCTAATAACTGGAGTATAAGCTGTCTCTGACTCCACTGCCTACACTTGGATCCCTTATCCCTAGCTAGGGTGCATTGTCTGGCCTTAGAGGGGCGGGTTGCACTTACTCTTGCTGTGACTTGAGGTGCCTGAGTGGGTTCATACTGCTTAGGGGTCTCCTCCTTCTTTTCTGAGAAGAAAGAGAGGATAGAATTGGGGAAGGGCATGAGGGTACAACTGAGAGGAGAGGAGAGAGTGGACTGTAATCAGGCTACAAAACATTTATATAAATACAATTTTTAAAAACTGAAAAAACAAAGAAAAGAAAAGCAATCTTATTATAAAGTCCCTAATTTATAAGTAGCCCATGATGTGAGTTGACAGTCACTTTGTTTAGACAAAAGATGTTTGTTGCTAATCAACTAATAAAAATAAATATGTTACTGTGGTATTAATTCTAAAAACAACATGAGTTGGACATTCTTTGGTTATATAAAATACATGACATTTCTTCATACTTATGAATTAAGTTTGATATTTAATGTCTCTGGAAGGGTGAGATTAACTTCCTTAAACTCTGCTACTAACAAAGTAACTATCAAAATAAACAGCAATAGTAAATTATTTTAGTACAAAAGAGGCTACATTTTTTATTGAAAGACTTTTAAAGTTCTAAGTATACTAAAATATTCTACTGGACTCATAATTTTTTATATCCATTGTGTCTGTGCAGTAGAAATCATTATTTGAAGAATGTCCAAATATATGCAAAGTGGTCCAAACTACTGATTTATGAGCTAGTTTTAGCTGCTTTTACTGCATAATGTATAGGTATTAATAATTTCTGTGCATTTCCTTTCAAGAGTAATTAAAAATTTACCAAATTTAGTGTCTGGAAGTTTTATTGTTTAAGTCACTTATATGGTATTAGAAAGTTGAGTATCTTCCCCCCAGTTTTGTTCTTACCGAATCAGAGTCTCACTGTGTATGACAGGCTGGCGTCTAGCTCAGGATGTTTCTATCTACACTTCCATAGTACTTAAATAGCAATATGCAGTTCTATGTCCAGATCCAGGCCTTTCACTAAGTTTTGAACAGAAGTTTCTTCTAGTGTGTATCTCAATGTATATATATCATGTAATTGGGATCATTTTCCTCATGATTTTCCCTGAAATTCTTGTTGTTGGGTTGTTTTTAACACTTAAAATACAGAAGTGAAAATGGAAAATATAAAAATAAAGTACAGAACTGAAAATTTCACTTAGTTATATAGTGAAGTGCTGTTTATTTGACTCTGTACATAATAAAAATTATTTTCTGTAATCAAAAATCAAACAAGTTATATGTTTACCATATAATTCTAGCTATCTCTATTGCAAAACAAAATCATTATAAGGAACATAAAAATAAATTATAGAAGAAAGTTTGTAAGATTGTAAAAGTAATTGATAGTGAGAAAAGGCAATGTCTCGATGCAAGCTCCCTCTGGCTATTTTCAAAAATAATTCTGTTTCTCTGTATTGTGAAAAATGCAACATGAAGTAATGAATATTGACTAAACCTACAGTTAATATGAAATCTGTGAAACCCATAATGGATGGCTTGATGCAAATTAAAGCCATCACTCTGCCCATGTAGAGTTGGTAGAAAAGAGGTATTTTAAGGTACATTAGTTCCAGACTACTTATTTTAAAGACATCATGCATTCAGAGAAATAAATTCATTTAGCATCACACATGTTATCTATTAGCCAGAAAACATTGATTTTTCAGTTTCTAAAATAGAACATTAGCTTGTAGGACATATTATTCAACTTTCTGTGATTATCTCATTTGGCCTTAGGTTCACAGTTTGGCTAACCGTGTAGACAGCATGTATGCTACAAAGGAGCAATTAACTGTTAGTAGAGCATGGTTGGCTCCCATACTTCTAAAGGAGAAGATCTCTTCTCTGTAAAGGGGACATAACCTACATACACATGTATATGTGGTGTGCATGTATTATTACAAGAGCTTCACAACCCACTGAATCTGTCACTGTCTGACTTGTGTGGGGTGGTTCTGATGACTGAAGGTCTTTAGGAAAGTATCCACTTGTTGGAAAGTCTTGGTCATTTTTTTAGAACTCCAACAACTCAAAGTTACACAGCTAGAGTTATAGATATATTCAAACAATATTACAAGTACGGGTGTGTCCACCACCTACATGTGTAATTTCTTGGTTATCATCAGCTTTACACTGTGGGATGATGTTTTGATATAAAGATCTAGTTTCTTTTCTCACTGAGAGCATGCTGACAGTAGTCATAACAGGTTTGGCTAAGGTATTCTATAAGATACACAAAAAAAGATTGAATGCATGGGATACTTTATGTGGCTCAGAAGGAAAGACAGTTACATACCTTGGGATTTGAGAAACTATTTAATGTTTTCTATGCTTTAATTGTTAGTAAAAAAAAAATCATCAAATATACCAAGTGTACCCACTATCTATATGCAGGACAATGTTCTTCCATTATCTATATTAACATGTTTTATTGACTTCAGTTAGTACAGGTTTTCCATTGTTGAAGTAAGCATGTTTAAGTATTTATATATTGCATATAGTGCTCAAGATTAGATTATTAACTCTCCTTTTGACCAAGGTCATAACATCTTTGTTTTATGTGAAGGCATGTGTGCATTCGACATGTCTGTTTTTAGACCCACTAAGTTTTAAGACCTAATGTAAGATACATATGATTAGTAGAATATCCAAAAACTTTATAGTTGTATTTTTATATCTACAAATATTTTATCATGTAATTCTATTCTGTACTTCCACGTAGTAGCACTCAAACTAACACACCTTGTCCTGATGCAGGCCCTCTAGGGTCAGTGCTAATTCCATCAGATTTTATCTCATTGCTTCTGGAACCAGGAATTGAAGGCACTGTCTATGTTTCTTTTATCAGTGCATACAGAAATTATTAAAGTATTCAATTCATAAAGTTATACATCATTTCTGTGGTTGCTTATCAGTATCATAGACCATCTAGAAACAATACCTTCCCAATCAAAGACAAAACAAAAAGAACATTCCTTCATTCTTATTCATATGTATGGGTGTTGTGGCTGAGCCTGTGCTTCCTGTGTGTGCAGTGCCCTGATAGGCCAGAAGGTGTCAAGCTGCAGTTACAGATGGTTGTGAGGTAACATGTAGGTAGTGGTAATTAAAAATAGATACTCTGAAAGAGCAGCCTGTCCTCTTAAATAGCAAGCCATCTCTCCTGTCCCAGCAAATCATTTTTCCCTAAATGTGTTAGAAGTCTGAAATTTTCTGTCTTCTTTAGTGTTCTGTAAAAATTATCTAGGCTTTTCTTTGTATATATTTTGTAATAATATAGCTGTTGCTGGGGTTAGTTGTAAACACTGGCTCCTACCACCAGGTTTAAACTTCACAGGAACAATCAATAGCAAGCTATAATTTATTTTCTATTTTATCTCCACAAAATTTCATGTACTCGAAACCTATTTGAAGAAATTAAGGATAGACATTATTCTTTGTTGTTGTTAAGTGATAGAATTAAAAGTTTTATAAATTAGTATAGAAGGTAATGTGTTTCATTATGATACCTTTACAGTTACATGTACTTTGTGCATAATCAACCCCAATTATCCCCTTTTTCTCTTCTCATCTTTCTCATTGTTTCTGTCTTTCTCCTGAACAACACTTCTCTCCTCTCTCCCTCTCTTCTCTCCTCTTCTTTCACACACTTCTGTAATTTGAATTCATACGGCCCCCATAGACTTATGTGTTTGAATGTTTGGCCAATAGGGAGTGGCACTATCAGGAGGTGTGGCCTAGTCGTAGGAAGTGTGTCATAGTGGAGGTGAGCTTTGAGGTCATGTGTATGTTTAAGCTATGCCCAGTGTATGATGCAGTATCCTTCTGCTGCCTGAGGGTCAAGATGTAAAACTCTCAGTATCTTCTAATATATTATGGTTGCTCACATACTGACATGTTTCTGCCATGATGATATTGGACTAAACCTCTAAAGCTGTCAACCAGTTTTCTTTTATAAGAGTTGCTGTGGTCATGGTGTCTCTTCACAGCAATAAAACCCAAAGATACATGCACACACTCATACACAAGCACACATAAAATGTTCATGTACATTTACACATATATTACTTTTAATATAGATCCTTCATATGCAGTATTTTTCTAAGTCACTCTCATTTTGTTAACATTATGATATCTCAAAATCTGCTATTGTCCTTCAAATAAGGTAGTATATTTTTCTTATGTATGTGCAAAATTCTATTATGTGTGTAAACCATATTTTATATATTAGTCATTTACTAATTATATTAGAATACTAGTGGTGTTACATAGCACAGTGATAAGAATGTTATATTAATACAATAATTTGATAAATGTTCTTATTTTAAAGTGCAAATATTTGTGTTTCATGTTCGTTGTGGTATCTGGATATGATAAGAATTTTATATGGTTTATATTCAATGATAAAATGGGATTCTCTTTTTCAATATAAGGAAGGCTGTGTCCATTCAAAAAAGATAAATTTGCATTACTATTTGTTCTGAATACTAATATTTCAGCCATAATTTTAAATCTATAATTGCATAATATAAATTTTGTATTTGTACAAAAATAGTATCCTGGATTTATAAAATGATTATTACAGATGAAATACAAGAATTCTTTTATCCCCATCCCCTTTTAAGCTTTGAGAAGAGAAAGCAGTATTTGCTTGCAGATGTGAGATAACTCCATAAACTGACAAAAGAATAAAGATCTCTGATACAGCATCTAAGGACAACAAGGCAAATAATTCACAGAGCTGAAGAATGGTTTACAGTCTCAAATCCACAACCTTGAGGAATGTAAGAAGCGAAGAGTTTAGCCAAGCTGAGCCAACATCTTACTATGTGCAGGAATGACAGATACTCTGGAACTAGCTGTAACTCATGGTAATGGAATGGTGCCATTGAGAGAGAAATGGTCCCCACCAATATAAATACTATGTAAAAGGGAGGGATCCTTCATATCTTATATTTGATTAGACATTTAATTGACTCCATATTTCAATTACAAAAAGACAAACAAAACACATATTTTATTCATAAACAGGTTCATCATGAGGTTTACGATGTATTTGCATTTATAACTAACCTTTTCAACTAATTTGAGGACTCTATAAGGAAGACTCACTGGATTAAGAAATAAATTCTTTGGGATGGAGAGATGGCTCAGAGCCTAAGAGCTCTGTCTGTTCCTCCAAAGGTCCTGAGTTCAATTCCCAGCAACCACATGGTACTCACAACCATTTATAATGAGATCTGGTGCCCTCTTCTGGCATGCAGGCACTCATGTGGACAGAATACTGTGTAAATAATGAAGTAAATTTAAAAAGAAAAAAGAAAGAAAAAGAAAAAGGAATAGAAAAGAAAACAAGAAATTCCTGACTCAGACTTCTGTGTATAAATGCCCATACTTAAACATCCAGAATAACCCATATGTTAATACCAATTATTGACTTAAGAAAAGAAATTCTTTGGAGGCTTCTGAGGCACACCTCTGATGTATCTGTAAAGGTGTCTCCAGAAACAGTCAAATAATGTGGTCTTCTAGAATCAACGGATTCATTTCTACGTGACTTAAGAATATGATGGTTATATTTTGTCATGAATAGTTGGTGGTAGGAACCAGCTGGAGAAATATCTCTGAAAACATTATTGTGTTCTGACTTAATTCCCTCTTGACTTTTGCTTTGCGTCCCACCTCCTTAAAATGATCTACCCAAAGACCTGGAGCAAAGTGACTGTGGATGGAACTATTTAAAGCCATACACAGTCACGAAGTAGACCTCTGCTCCTGTAAATTGTTCTCTCGGATGTTTCGGTCCCAGCAACATAAAAGTTCAACCATCATATGGCAGTATTCGTTTTTTAACACTTTTTGTTCTTTGTATATCAACTGTTCTTTCCTCTTCACTTACTTTAATATTTGATGTATTCCAATTTACTCTTGAGCTTGTATTAATCAGTGACAACTTGGTAGAGATAGATTCGTATCTTGTAATTTTCTTAGTATTTCTTGCTATTCTTTTCTGCTTTTGAATGATGTGTTTGTGCTCACATGTGCATGTGTGTGTATACAGGCCCCTAGAAAAGATAATCCCCACTGTTGATCCTTACTTCGTGTCTTAAGACTTGGTCTCTTTGTGCGTCACCATTCCATGTACCATGATTTCTAGTGACCAGGAATCTTGGGAGGTTCTTGTCTCTGCCTCCCCCGCTTAGCATAAGACCACTGGAATTACACATCTAAGTTTCCATTCATATTTTTATTGGTTCTGGGACTTTTTGCTTTGCTCACTGAGTCAACTCCCTGGGCCAGATATTTTTTTTAACCTTATTCATTTTGTGTTTTTAGTTTCTTGAGCTAGAAATTACTTTATTTATTTTATTTTAAAATTATTGTCTTTACAAACTTAGATGCAGGCAGAGTCAATGACCCAAACTCTGCCAACATGGTCTTCAATAGTTCCTGCCTCACAAATACGTTTATCACACATGTCAGGCCAGAAGGGTGAAGATGATGCTCCAACATTATAGAGAGTTTTGGGAGACTGCTCGAGTAACAAATTGTCTCTGTCATCTTCTTATTTGGGATGGTGCTAACATGCACCCCCTGTATACTCAGGTAATAAATTTTATTCCTTCTCGAGTCTCTGATGGGGTTGAAGACCAGATAGTTTAGTTTTATAACTAAGCTTAGTTGTTTAGGGCTTAAGATTTTGGGGGTTTGTTAAGTTGATAATGAGGAGATATGATAGATATTGATTTACATTCAGAATTTTAGACCCACCAAGATAGGAAAGATGTTCTCTTCAAGGCTGCCAAATACAAATAACCAAAACACTAAGAATGTAACTCTTATACAATTCCTGATTGTTTCATGGTTCTATTTGCTGTAAGTAGTTTATTTTACATATGTGTAATAACATAAATATATATGTAAAAAATAAAAATATTTAATAAAAGAATATTGCCCTTTAAAATATTATTAAATTTATCAAAATTTACTTGTCATTCATTCATAAATTAAAAGTATTTCTTCTGTACATTCCATTGTATAATATATATTAATTTCTTCATATTATGAGTTGTTACTTTTTACTTAGTTTAGCCGTAACAAATAAGAACAGATAGAGTTGGAGAGATGGCTCAGAGGTTAGGAACACTGCCTGTTCTTCTAAAGGTGCTGAGTTCAATTCCCAGCAACCACATGGTGGCTCACATCCATCTGTAATAAGATCAGGTACCCTCTTCTGGCTAGCAGGCATACATGCAGGCAAAATACTATAGAAGTAATGTATATTCTAAAAATAAAAAATAAAGAACAGATAAAGTAATACAAATGAGAAAAGTATCAAACTTTAATTGAGGCCCAACACATGGTATGATTTTACAGTATTTCTCTGTTCTTTTAGTTTTTTAAATAAATTACACAAATATATAAATTACATATTAATTGTCTCATTTAAAGTTTTCTTAGTCATGGTCAGCTTGGGGAAATTTTGTTTTCTAGCATAGTATACCAGAATTTCAAAATATTTTGTGTACTCTAAAATTTAGAAATACATAATTGTAAAAAATTTTTAATCAGTGATTTTTTTCTTTAACCCCTTCATTCTTTTTGTATGAGTTTTCACATATGATACCAACACTTCTGCATAATTCTTTTTATTATTAATCTTATAATCTATTTACACACAACTATTTATTTTAATCATTTTCACTCATAGGCTTCAATTTAAATTTTAGGTAAGAGAATCTAGTATGTTTAGATCCTTATTGCAATTATAATTCTGACTGTGACATAGGTGTTCTTTTCTTCGCTTATTATAGAATATTTAATGGTTACTACAATGGCTTTAAAATTATATTTGACTACTTTCTCTTGTTGTAATAGAGCATACTATTCCTGATGATTGTGTTGCTGTCCTGCTCCATAATCTGTCCCTCGTATCTCTGACACCCCATAATCGTCTGCTAACAATATACCTGTACAATTAGGAAGAAATACAGAGTGGCGGAAGACCAACTCCTGGCTTGGATTTGAGCATGTCTGCTCACATTCAATGGAAGACCTGTGACCTGTGAAACACCCACTGCAGGGACTAGTGTCCTAAGTGTGATGACATAGAAGGCTTGGACAAAATTTTGAGGAAGTTCTACACAATTCCTGCATGGAAAAACTGATTCCTCTGTGACATACTTTTATTCTAAAATCTGTCTTATACTCATCTAAATCATAGTTTGCCTTTTTGCTTCATGAATTTCTCTTACTTGGGCTTTTAGGTATTTACAAGAAGGCGAGCAACGCTTCCCAGTGAGTAGAACTCAAGGCTCCTGCTGTCGGGATCTCTTTCCTGGTTTTTGTAAATAGGTTACTACCAAGGAGGTTGATGGGAATCCTATGAGCCTGGCGTTTTTGCAAAGTGGAGGAAAATTGCCTGTCAGTGCTACAAGTAGACAGATGAATAAATAGATATAGTTGTATTTAGTATTTAACACATTAAATTTACATTTCCTGAACTGAGTAGATATGAATACAGTAAAATAAAAGCAATCTTGATATGAACTTTAAATATTTTTGCATCATAAATGCGTCCTGACTTAAAATGATTTCTGTAATTGTGAAAACACAGTTGCGAAAAAGATTTAGAGTTAGTATGCCATGTGTTTAATGTGCCTTATATTTTAGGTATTATTTACTACATCTGCTATGAAAGATAAGAAACCCATTCCTATGCTTTTTTTCAGTCCCCTCTCCAATCCATTACAATTTATTTTCCAATTTTAATATAATTAAGGCTAATAGGATTTACTAAAGAATAATAATTTCAAAAAGCTATTTTACCCATATTTGAATGAAACACTCATCATCAGTGTGTTTACCACATTTTTTGCTTGCTTTCTTTTGGTCATTTGGTTATGAGGCTCAAACTCAAATCATTTAACCAATGTCTGTAGGCCATTAACCCTTCACATTCTTAATATGCTTGCAAATGCTTATTCCTAAGACATGGGGCTTTATCGTGTTCCTTGTTAGTTGAGATGGCCCAACCAATGCTGTAGGCTCTTTGCCATCATTCCTTCATGAGGGCTGGTTTGAGGTTTCCTCTGGCTTCAATCTCTAGTCCTCTTCCAGATCTGTTCTTGTAGTATATTCAATGTCACAGGCCTTGACTTTCCATTTAAAGCAGATGATATAAAATGTGTATTTCAGTTCTTTTAATGAGCAGCTTTGTTCTCAAACCCACCTGGGTATCTAGAAGGGCAGAAAACACCCCTGGAGATACATTCATAAGACAGGTCCCTAGTCTCTCCCAGGGGAAACAATAGAAAACACCAGGCCAAGTATGGGCCCAGAATGTGTTAATATATCTGGAAGGACTTAATCAATCACCAGAGCAGTGCTTCTCTGTTGGATACCTGGACCCAGAGTGTGTGCATTTGTACTGAAAAATAATGGTGAAATGGTTCCTGATTTTGTAGAGAAGTATTAACGAGTTGTTATCTGTGAGTAATTCTGAGGTAGAGAGTGATGAGTTGGAGCCCTGACTGTAACAATGGGCTAAATCTGGGCTCCTAGTTTGCCTGCATCACAAACATTATAGGGATAGAAGTTAAAGTAACCCAAGTACTAGGACATGAAACACTACAGCATATATCTTAACTGACATTATAAGATATCAAGTGATATAATGATATATTATTAATTCATAACCATATACAGCAGTATAATATAGCAATATAATACACAAATATAATGTAGAATTTGTCACCATCAGTAGCAGTATGCATAATCTCTCATTGAGTTTTCTGGATCTGTGTATTTGGATTCATCCCAAAAGGAACCTGAGAACAGTATCAGCCGCTAAAAGAAGATTTCTGGGTGGTCACTGCACTGCAGGTGGGGTCTCAGCTAGTTCACAGGCGTTGACATTCGAGATGAAGACAACACTTGAAGCTTGACTGAATGTCAAGGAGAAATCATGGATCTTTTGTGATATCTGCTACCCCTGAGATTACTAAGTTTTATATCACAGTGCATTCTTGGGTTCACTTGTATTTCTATTTACCTATTTTTGTTACAGAGTCAGATTATTGAAACAAGTAAATGAAATCTTGAATTTTATAGCTTTAGCATAAAGTATTCAATTTTAGGAAAGTGTTTGTGTGCAAAATATGCAGTTTATATTACTTGTAAAAAGAATGGAAACTAGAGGAACTGTTAGAATATATTTGTGGTGGTGTTGAGCAGGAAGAGAAGCTGAAACAGGTTTGAAATGGCACTTTTCTATGGTATGTATTTTCCTGGGCAGGCTTTAGTTCCCTCAGGGTAACTTATGATTGTAAAGACATCATGGAGTAGGAAGAAAATTAGAAAAACCATTTAAAATGGAGCAACATTCCAGGTCAATTTCAGGATGTGTAATGATGTGAGAAATGAAGGAAAGTAGAAAAACCCAGTTCTGTACCCCAACTCTATGTCAAATGCGACTGAGTTAAAAGTCAATCAGATATCTCCATGGAGGCTGTGATTTATTTGCACTTTAGCAATTAATTGTCTCATATTTTTACAGTTGGTGATTATCTTATCTCCACTAAATTGCATTGTTTTCACCACTGTGTATCATTTTCACTTTATTATGCTCATTATTATCCTTTTTAAAAGCATGTCTACTTCCAAACACATAATAAATTGTATTCATTTAGCATAAATCAAGAAAAACAAAGTCTACTAAGAAACTTAAGAAATACCACTGTGATGGGCTTCATGGGATGGATATTAGCGAAGCTTATGAGACTGCAAAAGAGTAAAACAATTGAATATCATGAAAACTGCAGACCAGAGGACAGCAACTGCTTTCACAAGGAGTGCGAGTCACAGGGATCTAGTTTAGGTCATGATCTGTTTTGAACAAAATTCACCGGGAACAAACAAAAATTGTAGTAGTCCTTTGGGGTCTTGAGATACTGCTGAGAAATGATCGATCAATCTACGTGATAATCATTCTTTATCTGGCAAGAAAATGAAAGAGAAGGGTACAGGAAAAAATACACTGTACAAGAGTATTTTGAAGTTTTTCTGTACCTTAACTAACAGTAAAACAATTAATTATATACTTTTTTTAAAGTAGAGAAAATTGCTTTGACTTTAAAACTGAGACGTTTAAAGAACACAGATTTTAGATTTTGTATAATTCCATTACGTATTACATATAATTTTCCCCCAGTTATCTAATCATGAAACACATATTATGATTATCATGTTTTCAAACACATAATCTACTCCCTTATTTAGACAAGGTTTTAAAAATGACAGACTATAGATATCCTTTATTTTTGTTGAATATTTTCTTAATTGTAGTATTTTGATCACAATACTTTCTATTCTTATTTTCCTATCTGATTTTCTTTTCTTTTAATTATTTCTGGGACTGAATCCTGGATGTGTGTATACACTATATCAGGATCTGCCTTACCTACTCTGGTGCTTTAGGGATGCTATAAGTTGAAATTAACAAACTTGTTAATTTAAAATGGAAAAGTAGGAATTATGTTTTTTATCTCAAAATTTATTTTATTTACTTAGAGAATTTTTATTCTTACGTTTGAACACATAACTCAATTTTAAATTATATTATTTCCATATAAAACTTGTGTTCTGTCTCTGTTTTATTAACAGGATAATATAGTTATTAGGAAAATTGTTCATAAAAAAGTCAAGATAAATTTTATTAAGAGTGTAAAAAGGTCTATGTTTTACCCTTTTTAAAGATTTATTTATTTATTATTTATACTGTGTACACTGGAAGAGGACACAGATCTCATTATAGATGGTTGTGAACCACCATGTGGTTGCTGGGAGTTGAACTCAGAACCTTTGGAAGAACAGACAATGCTCTCAACCTCTGAGGTATCTCTACAGCTCAGTTTTACCCTTTGAAACATGAGTAATGTGCCTGCCATATATTTATGAATGCCATCAGAAAATATCCAATTCCTGATCAGAAAAAGAGCTCGGCTTGGCATGTTGCTTTCAGCAATGTTAGTAGCCAAGGGCCTCATTTTCCAGCTCTCTGAGTCCCAGTTTCCAAACAATGCATGTCCTTGGATGTAAAAGCACTACAGCCCTGAGCTTAAAGACTTCAGGCCTTCATGATGAGCAGTAAATTAAAAAAAAAAGGGGGGGGGGGAGAAAGAAACAAAAAGAAAAGGAAAGAAAAAAAAACCTTTGCTACAGGGGACAACATCTCCAGTTTCCAGACAGCCACTTCACTTTGTTCTTAGTCATGACAGATTTGGTCCAGTACAAAACCTTGATTCACAATAGTGAAAAATACCACTTCAAAGAGACTGTAACACAGGGTGGCAACCTCCCCTGTTCATAGGACATACACAAATGTGAGAGCCCATGAAGGATCACTTCCCCCAGTACTTACTAAAATCATTTTCCACACTTTCGATGTGTTTATGCTAATACACTAATGTATGTCTGAGAGTGAAAAATCCCACATGAGATTGTCAGCATCAGGGAGGCACGAACTGAGATACAACAGAGAACGAAGCTCTTTCAGAAACATTTGCTATACTGAATATGGAACTCTCGACTTCACCACAGCAAATAATTTCAGAACAAGCCAGTGTGAGACAGAATTAGAGTTTAAAGAGGTTTTATTTAAGCACAGAGCTTAAGGGAAAGAGGCCTTCAGGTAAAGAAGAAGGTAGGAAGTGTTGGTCTGCACTTTTTAAGAGACAGCTCCAATTAATAGTCTTTAAGGAAAATATTTATGGTGGCTTCTGAAGTTGCATTTCAAAGGGTTGCTAAGGAAACCTTTATCAGTAAAGGAGATCATGGACTGATTCCTGATGTGAATTTGATGGCACCATAGGCGATAAGATAAAGTCACAAGGGTTGCATAAAAGTTACATGTTTTTCCAAAACTTTTAGTCTTGTTTGTGAGATCTCTGTAAGTAAATAGGAAAGGAATAAGCAAATATATTGCTATTTTAACATTATGTTTTGTTTTGTTTATTTTGTTTGTTTTTGAGATAGGGTTTCTCTGTGTAACAGCCCTGTATGTCTTGGAACTCACTTCCTTAGAAATGTTTTTATTTCCTCAGATAATGGGATGAGATGAAAGCTACTGGGGGTTGGTCTGATGCTATGAATTCTAATGCTAATTACTGTCCCTCAAAATCGAGTGCCTACCAAATGAGAACATTCTTAGGTAAAATGGTTTTTGTTGTGTAAACTTTGCTCTAGCTTAAAGAGACCACAAGGCAGGGGGAGGGTGTGGCAGAAGGAGCAGAAAGTGGAGGAAGAGGACATGGACTGATGGAGCAGAACCGGCCTTCAAAGGAGGACTTGTTGGCATGTAGCTTGGGTTGTGTTGCTGAGAGATAGCTAACAGCATAGAGGATTGACATCTTCCCAGCTTCAGTGCTTTAAGCTTGGAAAATAAATTATAGTCTCTCTGTGTTAATTATTTTTGAGCTTAGTGGAGTTAAAGAAGTCTGTTGCTTTATTAATTAGTATCTTAGAGAAAGCCATAGGAAAGCTTCATGGATACATGGCTTGTGCTGAGCCCAGTGTTTCTAACCATCTATCCCTAACCCTAAGCTTGAAAGCTTCTGTCTCCCATACAATCTAACCATCTGTAAGCCTGACTTCCCAGCCTCTGTCTGCTAACATAGCCTAGAATGTCTCAGCCTCCAAGATTTACTGCTGAATAAGTTCACCTCTTCTAGTTCTTTCTAAACCCTGGATAGCTGGTTCAACTCAGCTGTTCTGGCTTAAAACGTCTAAGTTGACTGATTTAAATTGGTGTTTCTTGGCTTCTGACTGAATTGCTTTATTTGGAAAAACTGCCTCTGAACTCCAGGAATTGAACTGCACCTAACGCCTGCACCAATCTCATGCAAACTGCACCAAGCTATACTGTTCTAAGTATGTGAACTCTACTGTACTCCTGTGCTGTGCTCTACTCACCTCTACCTTCTCTGTACTGTTCTTAAGTAGCTTATCTTTGCAGTCTAACCTCAGGAAAGTTGGGTGTATTCTTCCTCTGAAGCATTCTATTAAATCTTTGATTTGTCACTTTTTCTGTCCCTCAATTAGTTGTCATGGTTTGGGATTAAAGGTATGTAGTAAAGATTGCTCTGTATTCCAGCCATAGGGATTACAGGTGTGTAACTAAGGATGTGTCTGTATTCCAGAAGGATCACACAGAACTAAGCCTTTGGATGTGACCCCTTCCCAGAGCAGCCATGTTGCTGGGGTAAAGTTCCTCTACAGTTTGCAGACTAGATTCATCTGTCTCTAACTACGGAGTACAGGGATTAAAAGCATGTGTCACCACATTAGGATTTTGATTTGAAAATAGCTCTACATAAAAGAAATATCTATTTTCAAAGCCAATTTTGTTATTTGCGATGAAACCACTGATTCTCACCTAACAGGAGGTCTCAAGAAACTCTGAGGTTAAGAGGTTACTTTGTCTGCTCAAGCCCACACAGTTTCTCCTTCTCTCTATACTCCACCAGCCTCACCTGACTTGTTAGGTGATAGTTCTCTCAAATCACAGTTAACATTGTTTGATGTTTCATAGGCTGATTGAGATTCAAATAACCATTTCCATACACAGCACATTCTTCAGACATAGAGATACATATAGGCCCACTAACAATGTAAATATGAAAGAGATGTTAATGTATCAATAACTACATCATTTTTCACGTCTGTGTTTACCTCTAAAGATTTCTTGATAAAAGCTACAGTTTACTTTGCTACTTGTACTACGGGAACCAGTGTTTTATTTCCCCCTTTTCTTTTCTTAAGACTGACTTTTAAACTAATGCCAAAAAAAGTTCCCCTCAATTTATGTGCAATTTTCCTGCTGATTTGAATAACTCTAAATTCTTCTGGCTCCCAGTGGCAACCATTAATTCATGCCATAAAGTTTGATTTGTTATACTTTCCATACAAAAATATGCAAATACATTGACATATTGACCTGTTTAACCTTAAAAGCTTATTTGAAAACATTAATTTTAGAAACGTAAATTGAGCTAATCTCAGTGGTTTTATTTTTCTCTTCTGGTTTTATGAACTAGATTTGAAAGAGAAATGCAACTGGACCACTTTGTTCCATATCACATATCTGTTAAGAGTGTGTGATGCAAGTCACATTCATGAGGAACTGAATTTTCATTTTATCCAGTCTCAATCAATGAAAATTTAAATGTAAAAAACTGATGTTATTTTTAGTTATTCAGAATCTGTTAAATGTGTGTGGAGCAGCTGAGTTGCGTGAATCTAGCTTCCCAGTAGTAAATTTAATGAAATCTAAGTCAAAATCCAGTATTTCCAATGAAAATTAAACACATGTAAGATGATATCTTCAAGTAGTGAAATACAGAGCAGATTTTGTGGGAAAACATTTTAATGCTGTATTTCTGTTTCACTGTGCACCCTACAGAAGAAAAATGTGTGGTTGTATGCATTGTTCAAACAGTTGGTTACTCATTTCCATATTTTCTAGTAAATTGTGTAACTGTTTTCAATTAGCATGAATCTGCTTGTATGTGTTACATGGTTTTATTAAAGTAATCATAAATACCTTTCAATTTTATTGAATATTTTTATGTCCTGTAGAAATCATTTAACTGATATATGTCCCAAAATGTAAACAATTTAACCTAATCAAATTTGACTAATCTTTGTTTCTACCTGAACAATACTCTTGCTAAGCCTCACTTGCCTAGACTTTCTTAGTGACTATTTACACCTCTTTCTACTCTGCTGAATTTCAAAGCCATTACCATGCAAAATTTGGTAATAATGTTAAACTTCAGGGATAGCGCTACACATGCTAATAGTTTTTTTGTTTGCTTTGTTTTGTTTCAGTGAAGGATTGAACTTAATTCAGGTTCCATTTTTGAAATAATGAGAGGAGCATTTGTAAAATGTACCTACCCATTGGCGAAACCTTTGTACTCTTTATTGAACTCAATAGTGTATCACATTGTAGCTGCTTAGAAATGGAAACGTTTGCTACATAGAATCTGTAAACTACAACTTTTAATGCCCGAAGAGGATGCAGGAAGTACTAGAACTCCAGAAATCCTTTTTCTTTTTTTATTTTGCCCCTGGCCTTCATTTCCTCTGTCATTAGATCGCTAAGATCAAGTAAGAAGTATCTGATTGCCCTGACTTGTGTGTTTTGTGTTCTGCAAACGCATCAGGAGAGGCATTAGGAAGCAGAAAGAGAAAAGCTGGAGCTCACCCTCCAGTGGAAGCCTGCTCTTCCCTTCTGCGCCCTATCTGGAATAGACCTGAAGCTCAGCCATTTTACTGCTGGTAGCAGTGCTGATCTCTGCTAGGGTGGTGGGGGCTCTTCTTCCTAGTCTGGCTACTTCATTTAGCTTTCGGCTTGCCAAATTATGTGATGTATCTAGTTGTTTTACAAATAACAACATAGGCCATGACTCAAGTGGATTTGTCTATCATGGATTTTAAGACCCTCTGCTCCATTCTGTGTTTGTATACAAAAATCTGATAATTGCTAGTTTGAGGGGAAACAGGGAAAAACAACGAAACTTAACTAAATCTTGTCTACTCTAATAATATTGGTTATTAGACAAAAGGAGCTGATTTTGGACCCCTGCCTTACTGTTTTTCCCTCCTTTCCTTTATTTCTTTTATTCCGTCTTTCTCCGCCCCCCCTTTTTCTTTCTGTCTTTCTTTCTTTCTTTTTCCTTTCAGCTCTAAGGATCAAACCCAGACCTTAAACATGTCAGGAAAGTGCGTTACCAAATCAACTTTATCCTTAGGCCCCTAATATAAACATTAAAGTTTAAGTATCTTAAGCTTCTGTGGAAAGTATGAACTTAAAATCTTCAATGCATTTTTAATAACTTATATGGGGCATGGTAGGTTTTTTCTTTTCCTTTTCTTCTGCATCACAGAATTATTTTCCCACTATTGAACTTTTCATACAGTGAAGTGCAACCTAAACAAAAGCTGCCCTTTAGTATTAATTTTCTGAAAATTTAAAAAAATTACCAATTTATTAGTATTTAATTCATTCAAAGGATCATTTTAATAAGTAGTAAAAATTGCAATTAATTTGTTTAATAGAACCCATAGGATTTTGTTGTTTTATAGAAAAGAAAAGAGAATTACAGTTGAATGTTGATTCTGCACGCAGATTTAAAACTTGAATGCATTCCACTTAAATCTGATAGTGAAGCTACACGGGGTATAACTGAACCTTGTGAATGATGCTGAAAATGAACTGAGGAGGAAAACGGATTTATCACATCTGTTCTATCTCTGAATATGATTTGTTTGTGAACACCACTATATTCAATGACATTAGTTAAGAGAGATTCAGGGGCTAAAAGAAACAGGCACTACCTAATACATCACAGGTTGAAAAAGCTTTGTGATATTTCACCTAATATTTGTAGCAGTTATGTGGTCCTCATATTCACATCCTTATACATACAACTCAAGTTTGAAATTGTGAAGCCTATTTCTTCCTATAAGATTGTGCAAGAAATAATTGTGGAACCTTTGATTTTCTAAAAACATATCAATAAGTATATTATGAAATACAATGTAATATGTATTCATTTCTATAGAAAATACACATGTAATGCAATGCATAAGGGAGGCAGAGGAATGGTCCTTAGTGTAGGAGAAGCTGCTGGTGGGAGAAAAACATGTTACAAAAGTCTGAATACCAAAGATGAACCATTTCTGTTACTCTAGGTTTGGTGAAAGGACTGGGTCTAAAGTGGAAAGAAAAGAAAATCTGTTTGATGCCAGCATAGGAGGCTGGAAAAACCATCTTTTCCACTCTAGGAAGGCAAATGCTTGAGTTCCACAGATGCCAAGGTAGTAATTTCTGAACAAACAATAAATCAGTTTATTAGGAACAAGGTTTGGAGAGGCCATTATTTGAAACCTACAGCTATGTCTTCCATGTCCAGCAAACACATTTTACATATAATGTACAAGTATGGAAGACAATTATCTGTATATTTGAAAGGAGCATCCAGTGAACCTGTAGCTATCACCAGGAACACCATGAGCTTTGTAGAAATGCAGAAAGTAGAAATTGGCATGGGGCTGCGGTTTATGTATTTGATGGACACTCTCTCACCTTGCTTATTGATTATATTTTTACTACATTTTATAAATAAAATTAAATAACGCAATATAATATAAGAAATGACAATCACAGATAATTACATGCAAACTCAAGTTAGGCAGGGATGGGAAACAGACCTTATACTAGTGACAGATGCTCCAGAGTTTCTGCCTTCACCATGCCAGGGCCCTGATGTGTGCAAAATTTATAAGGAATAAATAATAAAACAATCCAGCGTTTCTAAAAAAAATTATTATATTAAGAATGCAATATTCAAAACTGTGTTTGGCATTTAAAACTATAATTTAATTCACAACAGCAATATGCTACAGCCTAAATACTTGACATTTCAGGAAATTATTGTCAATTTTTCAACAAGCCTTGCAGCAGAATAATCTTCTACTTTCACTACTATGTTGCTGGCCAAAAAAAAAAAAAAATAAAATGGTTATATGTTGTTGCTGCAAAATAGTCAAAGTGTTGTAGTTACCAAGTAAATCAGAGAAATGAATTGAAATCTTAATTTAAAACAGTAGAGCTTAAAACTCTTTTTAGTTTCTGTGTTCTTTCTTTCTTTCTTTTTTAATGGTAGTAAAATGACGTGACAACAGGCATTTTCCTGCCTTGGTTCCTCTCAACCCCCTTTTCTCCTCTACCTGTATGTCACAGTGGAAGCACATTACCATGTTTGTTTCAGTATTATATTCTCTAACATATGGGAATAACATTAGTATCTAGGATAATGTATACCAAAGCTAACCTTCACAAGAATCTCTCCTCTCCAGCAGGCACCCTGTAGAAAACACAGGCAGGAAAAGAGCCAAAGACTGTTGAGCTAAGAACTTAGAGACACAGGATGGTAATGCACTTCAGTTTGTCCTCAAAAGTCATGAAATTAATCAGTGTTTTAGTTCCAAACTGGATGGCTAGAAATTATATGTGAAATTTTTCCATATATCTGAAATAGAATAGGGTATTTTCCCCACATAACTATCATAGCTTTCAACGTCTGTCATAGGAGCGCACACAACTTTGCAAAACAAGACTGAAGAACAGGAACACAAGTCACAGATTCCGGTGTCCACACATGAGATAGGGAGGTCTCGGCAGAGGGCATAGCTATGTGGAGGTTGTGGGCCTTGTGCTGGGCTCCTGAGAAGAATAGATTTTTTTTTCTGGAAAGAGCTTTTAAATACCTCATGACCCTACCAAACAATTAAGATGATGAATGGCTTTGTTTAATTCACTCACAGAAGATTTCAACAAATAGAGAAATACTATGTAAATCTGAGAGCATACATTTACTTATTTTCCTCACAAATATAAACAGCTTATTCACTCTCCTAATTTTTTTAACACCTACCAATTTTGTAATAAGGAATTAATACATCATTTCTGATTCATTTAATCTTATCTCATTAAAAGGTTATAACAACAGTGGTTTTCACTCTATACTACTGTTGGCCTTTTACATTTTGTATTTAAAATCCAAAAATAATACTTTTACCAAGTATGAAAACACCATGAAGCCTGCATAGTCCACACTACTGGAAACATGGAATTCGCTTGCCCACACACACGTTCCTGTATAACCACAGCACATAATCTTGCTGCCCAATCTGGATATCTTTATCAGTCACATGCTATAATTTTTGCAGTGTTCTTCTGCTATACAGTCTTTCATCACAGAACTTAACTGTCTTCAAATATATGCCCATAGTTCTCTTGTATGTAAATTTCTTTTGAATGATGGTTAGTACTGACAAAATCTGACAGGCTCTAGAAACACCGAAGAGGCAAATCTCTGGAGACACCTGTTTGGGATTGCTGTGTTAGGTTAATTTCTGGGCATAGGTTTGAAGGATTTTCTTGCTCATCCTAGTTGAAGTGGGGAGATTCATCCTAAATTCCAAGGGTTTGGATCTGAGACAATATAAAAAGGCGTAAGCTAGCAGAGCAAAGGCATTCATTCTCCTTTGCTTCTTAACTAGCAATGCAATGTGGCCAGCTGTCTCCTCCAGCTCCTGCAGCCCTTACGTAGCCGCCATGAGGGATTGCAACCCTGAGCTCTGAGCCAAAATAAACCTTTTACCCCTTAGGACACTTTTGCCCGATTTTTTTTTTCATTACAGAAACAGAAAAAGTAACTAATAGAGTCTTGTTTATTTATCCATGAAATACTTTGGTTATTGGTGGTACCCTTAGTGAAATAATTCATTCTGAGATAACCAATTCCTCTAGAACAGCACGCTTTGGCCGCTGTCTGACACTGTTGTGTAAACTAGCACCCACAGGGAACTATTCTGTTCTGCAGCACGGTCATAAGTGCCCACTTCCACTGATGCCTTTCTAACCCTCCTAGTGGGATTTAATAAAGAACAACATAAATATGTTGTATTACAGAGTATATCAAATCAGGCCTGGCAGCATAAGTGTGTAATCTTAATTACTTGGAAGGATGAAGCAGTCAAGATCATTCATGAATTCCATACCCCAGTGCCTTGTGGCTTTTTTGTCAAGATTTTACAACAATCTTCTCAGAGAAGACTTGGGACCTTATGAAAGCTGTAATTGTGAAAGAATAGTAGAAGGAGGCGCCAAGGCCATCATTTGTCTTAAAAGGATAAAACAATAATTTTAGACCTCATCACTGGTGTCTTCCTGCAGCAGTGGAATCAGATAATGAATGATTCATACCCAGAACACGACACAGCAGTCTACACACGTGAGTCAGGAATTGTGTGAAATAGTATTGCTTTTTAACCTTATATTTTACTGAAAATCTTGGAATTATATATAGACACCTTTTAAAATATTAAATATGAGCCACACAACAGCTATGATATGGATAAATTTATTAGAAAGTGAGGTGTGTCCCAGAAGAGAGAAAGAGAGAAAGAGAGAGAGAGAGAGAGAGAGAGAGAGAGAGAGAGACAGACAGACAGACAGACAGACCGGAAGCAAGATAGAGAAATAGACAGCAAGAGAGGAGAAAGGAACAAGAGAGGGAGGTCAGAGGTAAGAAGGGTCGGGAGGGCAAGAGCAGTAGTGGTAAGAGGGAGGAACGAGGTGGGTTTTTCTTTTTATATAATCCTTACAAGGGACAGACAAGTAATGATGTCATAGGTTGCTAGGCAGACTGGGGAAGTATTCCAACATTCTTCCATTTTCCTATAATTAAAAAAAAAATGAGGACATTGGATTGCTTTTCATGCAAGGTAAGGTAAGGTACATAAATGTATGTTCATTGGAGGCAGCTCTTAGCTGCCATACAAGGGGGGAAAAAGAGAGAGAAGAAAGCAAGAGCAACAAAATGTCCAGATTATATGGTGAAGGGGAAGGAACAGCTCTGCCCTGGAAAGTTCAGGGTAGAGGGCAGGTATGTCAAGCCGTGTCCTTTAGCAGAAGGGACTGAGGAGTCCTGGGAGAACCTGAAGCCATTTGTCCTGGGTCTGAAGCACACCACACCTGTCAAAAATCATTAAAAAATGTTAGGCTTTTGAAAATGGAGCAATCTGTAGACTAAATAATGATGAATCAAAATATTTATGGGTGGAAATAAAGTGTATAGAAGAATGCACACCTATCCTGACCATACTACTGAGCTGGGGGCTAATTAGAGCAGGTGATAGGTTTGACATCCAGAGTTCAGTTATCTTGGAATTACCTCCTAAATGGAAACTTCTTGCTCACCTCTGTGTGTGACCTCACATCTTTGCATCTACTAAAGAAATCTTTTTGGAATCTATGAACTGGCCCCAGAAAACACACACACACACACACACACACACACACACACACACACACACACA
>OU015752.1:55367488-55387577 GCA_907169655.1 Acomys percivali
ACACACACACACACACACACACACACACACACACACACACACACACACCACAACTACAAATATCATGATATACCATCTGAGGCCTATAGCAGAGAAGTCTTTGCTTTGCTGTAAACTGCCAATCTGTTGCTTTCACCAATATATATGAAATGTTTGATTTATGACTTTTTGTTCATTATTATAGAAGCCTCATGAAACTACTACCATACTAGAACATGAAATTTGGGATAACTTGAATCTGTGTTCCCAGTTTACAAAGGTGATACTTATTTCCAGAGTACATTATTTTTTGTATTTGCTTTTGGAAAAGAATTTTATTTTCTCTTTAACATTTTGCATAGTATGTTGCAAGATATTTTCATATTTTCTTGAGCATTCTAATAGCCTTATCTGATAATATAATTTTAACTAATAAATGTTTGATGCATGAGTATACTAAAGCAAAAACTTGGTATATAAGCTTTTATATATGTATAAAACACCGTGTTACAGTGCAGATTGAAAATACCATGTTACATACATTCTGTCAACTTTTTGCATAAAATTCATATTCCCTTCTACCCCTATCAGAATGAGCAATGATTTAATTTTATAGGAGCTGTCTGGTTGTAACATATGTATGTTTATATGCAAGTGTGGATAAAGACCGGCAAATAGATGACAGGCCAACAAGTGTAAGAATCTAGATATGTGATTTGAGGAGCGTATACTTTTATTTTATAGATTCTCCGACTAATTGTCTACTTGGGTCTCCTTTTCTGATGCCTTTTAATTTTTCCAGAATTCTCCCAGATTCTCTTCCTCAATTTTTCTCTTACTCTTCTTCTGAATTGCAACATTCTTTCTCTAGATACATTAATATATTTAATCCAGTAGAGTTAAATCCTACTGACCCTGCAGAAATTTAGTTTCTTTCATTGAATTTCCTCCTCCTCCTCCTCCTCCTCCTCTTCCTCCTCCTTCTCTTCCTCCTCCTCCTCCTCCTTCTCCTTCTTCTTCTTCTGCTTCTTCTTCTCCTCTTTTCTGGTTTTTCCAGACAAGGTTTCTCTATATAACCTTGGCTGTCCTGGACTTGCTTTGTAGACCAGGCTGGCTTTGAACTTGAACTCATAGAGATCCACCTGCCTCTGCCTCTCCAGTGCTGGGATTAAAGGCATGTCCCACCATGCCCTGCAAGTTTTCTTCTTTACATGTTGATTTTTCAGTTTAGTCTCCCAGGGTAATTTTCTTTCACTGGTCCATGGTGTCTAACTCTTGTACCAACTAGTGCATGCATGCATACAAATGCACGGCATTTTGAGCAACAGAGAATAGCCTCCTGGAATTACAAGGATAACAGTAAGAAAAAGAGCAAAACAAAACAGGACTTTAATGGTAAATCAAGGACTAGTTCAGCCAACTAAGATCATTTGTAGTGAGTGAATATTTGGTGTGAAAAAAGCAGGCCTTGTCATGGTATGTTTTTATTGTGCTGAGAAGTAAGGGCACTGACCTTTTCTATTGTCAAGTGCCAACATGGTGAACAAATCCAGTTTCTCTGCTCAGACATTTATAAAGAATCATGCAGAAGTGTATTGTTTGTTGTGATAATTGTGTTGAGATTCGTTAAAAGTTATCACACCATTGTAGAATTTGTTTCATAACTGTCAACATCTATACGCATTTTTCTCTCCAGTCTTTTGCTTTTGTTCAATAGACACTTTAAACATTTCCCAACAACAGCCCCTTTGATACCATGTTCTGTGAGATTGAAATCCTTTTATAGGAATAAAAGGTTGTTCCACACATTGACTTCTAGAATATAACTCACAATATGACACAACGGATAGTTCTTAAATCTGTTTTAAGAAATCTGTAAAATAAAACCCTAATGTTATCTGAGAATTAATGTTTTCTCAAAATCACTATTGATTATTTTATGGACTACAATTATGTGAACATAAATTTCTTGGCAAAGAAAACTTATTAGCTATTTTCATGGGTAAAATAATTGATATTAAAAATCATTCTGGTGTTATGTTGAGATTTTTGATGCATTTGGATTGGAGTTTTATGCAGGGTGGTAAATATGGATCTATTTGCATTTTTCTACAAGTAGATATCCCATTAGACCAGCACCATTTGCTGAAGATGCTATCTTTTTTCCATTGTATTGTTTTCGCTCCTTTGTCAAAAATCAAGCATCCATGGGTATGTGGGGTTTATTTCTGGGTCTTCCATTTGATTCCATTGATGAACCAGTCTAGTTCTATGCTAATAACACACAGTTTTTTTATTATTACTATTGCTCTGTAATATAGCTTGAAATCAGAGATGGAGTTACGGCTAGAAGTTCTTTTATTGTATGGGATTCTTGTAGCTATTCTGAGAATTTTGTTTTTCCATATGAAGTTTAGAATTTTTCTTTCAAGGTCTGTAAAGAATTGTGCAGGTGTTTTGATGGGGATTTCATTAAATCTGTAGATTGCTTTTGGTAAGATGGACATTTTTACTGTGTTAATCCTACCAATCCATGCACAGGAGGTCTTTCCATCTTCTGACATCTTCTTCAATTTTTTTCTTCAGAGACTTGAAGGTCTTTGACTTGTTTGGTTATGTCAACATACTTTATATTATCTGTGGCTAACGTGAAGGGTATTGTTTCTCTAATGTTTTTCTCAGCCCATTTGTTTTTTTGTGTACAGCAGGGCTACTGAATTTTGGAATTAATCTTGTATCCAGCCACCTTTCTGAGGTGTTTATCAGCTGTAGGAGTTCTCTGATAGAGTTTTGGCAGTTCCTTGTGTATACTATTGTGTAATCTGTAAATAGTGATACTCTGACTTCTTCCTTTTCGATTTGTATCCCCTTGATCTCCTTTCACTGTCTTATTGCTCTAGCTAGAACTTCAACCAATGCCTGGCCCAATGTCAGACCCAGCCCATGGGAGAGAACCCACCCCTGACACTGTTAACGATACTCTGCTGTGCTTGCAGACAGGAGCCTAGCAGAACTGTCCTCTTAGAGGGTCCACCCAGCAGCATCTTGATGGAGATGCTGAGACTGACAACCAGACATTGCTCAATGCTTACAGAAAAGTGAGGAAAAGGAGAAGTGAACCTGGATGTGACAGGAGCTTCACAGGAAGACCAACAGAGCAAACTAGCAAGGCCCAGAGGGGCCTGCTGAGACTGAAGCGCAAACCAAGGATCTTGCATGGACTAGACCTAGGCCCCCTACGTAGATGTAGCTGATGGGCAGCTCAGACTTCATGTGTGCCCTCTAGTAAAGGAAGCAGCTGCTCTCTCTAACATGGACTCTCTTGCCAGCTTTTCGATGACTTCCCCCTGGTGGAACTGCTTTTCCAGGCCACAGGAGAAGAGGACACATTTATTCCTGATACAACTTTAGGAGCTGGGGTGGATAAGAAGTGGGGTTCCCTCGTTCTGAGGAAGAGGTGAGGGGGAAGAGGGAGGTCAGGAGGGTTAGGACTATGACTAAAATGAGTAAATGAATAAATAAGGTCATTTTAAAAATTTAAAAATAATTTTGAACATTTAAGCTTAAATGTGTGTGAAAGAGGAAATACATAAGGAGTATACAATAGACTTGGTAAATTCATAAGATTATTTGAATTGCCAAATAAATGTTCTGTATTAATGTAACAACCTGCCAATAAAATGTGAAAAAATAAAAAATAACTGAAATGACATTACTAACTTTCACTTGTAAAAATCTATAAATTGTGGATGTAGACTATAGACATTCCTGACAGGGTTTGATGTGTGGCAGGTATATACTATTAGTATTCAACACAAGCATCGTACCAAAAACTGAAGAGAAAACCCAGAGGGACATAAAGAATATCAGTATAAAATGAGAGAAAAAAGGTGCTGTGAGGGAGAGGGAAGCACTTCAAGAAAAAAGTGATTGTGAGGCTCTGTATTTATTCTTTCTCAGTGATTTTTACAGAAATATTTTACATTTATATAGGAAAAGATGACTCCAATAGCTTGTTACAGCAGCACTGCCCTCTAGGACCTCAAACCCAAGCTGTTCTTCTTGCCTTTCACATGAAGACTGGTAATAAATATCATAAGAAATACTATATTGATGGTTTAGCTCATGATGTGCAAAGAGCTGTAGCATTCAACTCACTCTCTATTACTGTGTTGACTATTATTTCTAGCAACAGCAGAAACAAGTTGTTCCTGTGTAAAGCAAACACACATGGTTTAAAATAACGCCAATAACTGAGATATGAGAGCAAAAGTGCCAATTCCATGTAATATCTTTTGCTCATAAGAAATGTGCTTTCAGTCTTTCTGACAAATTGCATTTCATGGTAATACAGAGCACTGCTGAGCTCCAGGGATCAGGATGAAAACAAAACCTGTGCCAAAACTATGTAGTTTAGAACTGGATTTTTCTGTGTTTTAAATGGCTCAATGGATTAAAATGTAGTGCCTTGAAAGTAGAAGAACAGGGAGAAAAAATACACAGTTCCTCACAAGAAGTAGCAAAAATATTTTATATTCTTAATAACATCGTGGTTTTATCATCTTTTTAATTAGAAAATTTAGATAAAAGTAGATATACAGTGAGGATTAAGTGTATAAAACATAAAAATGTTAACCTCAGTGCTAAAGTAGATGGAATGGGCTTCACAAGCTCATCAAAAAAATTTTTTGATATAAAATGGCATACATTTGTAAAGTAGTTTTCCAAAAGACATAAAAGGGATTGCACTTTGATTTATTATTTACTTTAGGAATCTCCTAATTAAAATACATGTAATTAACAAAAATGCATAAAGAGGAAGCTATATAAATGACCCATAACAAATTACATATTAAATTATTATTAATCCATATGATTTCAGGGCTTTTTTCACTTTCTTGGTTAGGCAACTTATTTAGATAACTATACATGCTTCTTTTATGAATTTTCATTACACATATGACAATGACCTGTCAGTGTGAATTCCATATTGTTTTCTAAGGCATAGTCGCATGATAACCAGGGCGGTCATGATGGCAACTGTAACTTTAGTTGTTAATCATGGCCAGATCTTAGTGGAACACACAGCTATCACATTAGAACCTCCCTTCTTAACAAACCATAGCCATATAATCTACTTACCTGACAGTTTTTTTTAATTTCTTTATTTATTATGTATACAGTGCTCTGCCTACATGTACACATGCTGGCCAGAAGAGGGCACCAGATCACCTCATTGATGGTGTGAGCCACCATGTGGTTGCTGAGAATTGAACTCAGGACCTCTGGAAGAGCAGCCAGTGCTCTTAACCTCTGAGCCATCTCTCCAGCCCGACAATTTTTATTTTAATATGATTTTCCATACTAATAATTCCCATTATCTTTCAAAGAAATAGACATATATTCTCAGATATTAAATGTGTAAAAAGCCTCTATTTCCTTTTGTGGTTACAATTTTTCTGGTTATGAAATTTCAACCCTTCCCCCCCACCACACACACACATAAACACAGAATCAACAAACTAAATAGACAATCAGGGAGCCTGCATGGGGGTCACCTTTGCCCTCTGCATATATGTTACAGTGTGTAGTAAATGGTGTTTGTGTGGGACTCCTAACAGAGGCAACTGTGGCTTTTTTTTCTTTTTTTGTCTGCTTTTGGGATCCTTTTATTCCCACTGGATGGCCTTTTCCAACCTTAATGTGAGGAAGTTGCCTTCTCTCTCTCTCTCTCTCTCTCTCTCTCTCTCTCTCTCTCTCTCTCTCTCTCTCTCTCAATTTTTTATTATATTTCTTTTTTGTAAACATATTTCCTCACACATTAATAAAATAAACTACATACAGCAAGAAGAACCAAAAAAACAATCAGGAATATGCAAATGTTACATTCATAGTGATTTGGCTATTTGTATTTGGCAAACTTGAAGAAAACATATTTTCTATCTTTGTGAGTCTTACATTCTGAATGAAAATCAATATCTATCATATCTCATCTCTATCAATTAAAAATATCTCTCTAAAACTAAAAATATCTTAACTCCTAAACAAGTAAGCTTAATTATAAGACTAAACTATCTGGTCTTCAACCCCATGAAAGACTTGAGAAGGAATAAAAATTATCTTAGTAAACAGGAAGTGCAGGGTAACAGCTTCCAAAGTGGAAAAAAAAAATGACAGAGACAGTTTGCTGCCTGAACAGTCATGCAAAAGTTGCCAAACACCCAAAACATCCAAAACACTGGAGCATCATCTTCAGCCTTCTGGCTCAATATATCTGACAGACATATTTGTGAAGCAGGAACTCTTGAGGACTTGCTTACCCTGTCTTGGCAGGGTTTGGCCATAGACTCTGCCTGCATCCAAGTTTGCCCAGTTTTAGGCAGAATTCTGTCTGTAGAAGAAATGAGGACATTTTTTCCCAGTGGCTGGTTTACCACACTTGAAGCCATCTCCATAAGGAGGGTCTTTGATGTTCATCATCCCCTTTGAAGTAGGCTAGGTGTGGCCAGGAGTTGACCTATCTTGTTGTCAAAGAATCTTTAAAGTAATAAAAAACATCCTTAAATGCCATATTCTGAAGGTCTCTGAGGCTTTTGAAGACCTTATCTATTTTACCTTATCTTTCTATAGAATCATATCTATCTGTTACACCTAAGATGTATATTCTTGTGATAAAAAGTAGACTAGTAATTGGCATGACCATGATTTGATCAACTAACAATTTGTTTGCATTACTTTATTATCCTAAACAGCCTGCAATACCACTTTCAAGGTATTAGAAGTAAACCTTGCATTATAATTGAGTTGTATGGGTACAATACCTCATATTAGAGTAGAAATATATATATATATATATATGTGTGTGTGTGTGTGTGTGTGTGTGTGAAGAATATTCTTAAATTTGAATTCTTTATCAGTGTATCAAAATTAACTTATTTTGTATCAATGTACAAAATGTACCAATAAATTAAACATAACATTATTTATGAGTAACAATTAAGGCCTTACGTTGAGGAGTAGATTCAATAATCTCTTTTTTGTCCTATCATCCCTGTATATTTCTATACCCCCCCTTCTTTCTTTTCAACTCCTATCTCCATACCTATGAAATACGATGAAGGAAAAGAGAGACATCCCTGAGTCCAACTTCGTTTTTTTTCTCTGTACATGACCAATAATAAATTATAACTAATTATCAATGAAAATACGTATCTGTAGCCCAAAAGAGCAAACAAAAACCTATTCAAACCCCCTTAGGGGAAATGGGGTGTCATTCTCTTAAACTTTCTTCCAGGTGATTTGGAGCAAATAATACCTTTGTAGGGACCCACATAAAATTCAGGAAAATGATTAAACAAGCCAGAAGTAGCATTTGTGGTCCAGTTTCTAAATGTTAAGAAATTCCAGGCTTAATTAAAGTCCTGTGTGCGACAGTCTGAATTGCTGGAGCAACTGGGATCAGAAGCTTTCTTTGAAAGCAACTTGACATGTCGTGTTTGGTTGACATCCCTGGGAGGCCGATCTTTTTCTGAAGAAAGCGGGAGGAGAAAAAGAGGAAGAGGGATGTGGAAGTGAGAGACTGGGAGGATAGTAGGGAGGGAACTGATGTTGGGATGTAAAATATGAGAAAACAAATCAATGAAAGAAAACCAAAAAAATCAACTTTAAATATTTTATTTCATGATTTTTAAAAGTATGTCATAGCTTACTGGATTCCAACAATAAAAATGTTTCTTTACTGTGCTTAAAATTCTGCAAGTTTTCAATATTTTCTTCTTATCTTGTATATTTCAATATTCAGGCGTGCACTCCTGTTGCTTCCATTTGAAAGATATATATGCATTTTAGCATTTAATCATAATTTATCCATTAATACATTAAGCATATGTTCAGCTTTCTTTATTTTTTCTGAAACAGCAGTCTAGGATTCTTATAATACACTCTTTATATGTATATATTTTCCTTATATTTCTCCAGAATTAATTTTTTTTCTTAAGGGAAAATTATTGAACCTCTACATCAATTCATTCACTGATGTAAAAAATTTGTGCTAGTTTGTTTTGTTTTGTTTACAGTGCCTATCATTCATTGCTTAAGTTTTGAAACATGTTATTGATGATGATATAAAATCTTTGCTAGTGGTAAAGATGACTTTTCTGCCAAAGCTTTCTTAAACTATTTTGTTTCTCTAATTTCTAATATCCTTGTTTTTTGTTTGTTTGGTTGGTTGGTTATTTGTTTGGTTGGTTGGTTAGTCAGTTGGTTGATTTTTTTTTTTTTTTTGGTTTTTTATTTTATTTTTTTCTGTAATATCACAAATTGTATTCCAAATCTGCTTATGCATTACTTGTACCCATTTAAATTTATGACCATACAAATGATAAGCATGTGCTTTAGTTGGCAGTGTTTGAGTGGCAGACACAAAGCCCTGGGTTTTATTATGAGTACCACATAGAAGTGGGTATGGTGGTGTAAAACTATAACCTTAGCACTGTAAGTCAGAATGATTGTGGGTTTAGGATCATCCTTTAACTACAGAACAATTTCAAGGCCAGCCTAGTGTTCATAACATTCAGTCCCAAACACACACACACACACACACACACACACACACACACACACACACACACTTGAAAAAAATTAATGTATTATAATTTATTCAGATTATATCCCTATTGTTATCTCCTCAATTATATCTTCCTGTCCCACCCCCTCTCCCTCTTCTGCCCTATTCCCCTCTATTAGACCTCTGACAGAAGGGGACCTCCTCCCCCACCATAAGACAGTAGCCTATCAGGTCTCATCCAGATAGCCTGCTTCTCCTTCTGTGTGCCACCAGACTTCCACACCAAGGGGAAGTGCTCAATTTGGGGGCACCAGAGGCCATGCCGGAGGCAGTCCCCAGTCTCTCCACAACCATGAAGAATGAGCTGTCTATTGACTATATCTGAACAGGGGGTCAAGGTTTACTGCATGCATTGTCCTTGGTTGGTGCAACCGTTTGTACAGGCCGCTAAAGGTCCAGATCCACCGGCTTTGATTGTCTCTTTGTGGGGCTCCTGAATCCTCTGGGTGCTTCCATCTGGAGTCCAGCAGCAAGTTTCAGCATCTGTCCCAATCCTCCACTGCATGGAGTCTCTCAGAGGACATCTAAGTTGGGCTAATATCCACTTATAGTGAGTATATTAGATGCATGTCTTCCTGGGTCTGGGTTACCTCACTCAGGATTATCATTTCTAGTTCCATCCATTTGCCTACAAATTTCAAGATTTCCTTATGTTTAATTGCTGAGTAGTATTCCATTGTGTAAATGTACCACAGTTTATCTATTCTTCTGTTGAGAGACATCTAGGTTGCTTCCAGATTCTGGCTATTAGGAATTAAACACACATCTTGCTTTCTGTTCCATCACCTTGTCTTTAGCACAAACTTCAACTTATGTATTATTTTCAAGTACTGTCTCTACACATGTTGCAGGATATTTGATCCCATTGTAAAGCCTGAGGTTGTGAACCGTGAAAACCAGTTTCTAATTTGATGTCATTCAGTTCTAACACACACACACACACACACACACACACACACACACAAACACACACACACACGCACACGCACATACACACACATACACACACACACACACACACCTTTAATACAAGAACTTTGTTTTTTGTAAATAGGTATTATGGTGTGGTTCATCCAGCTGTACCTCACACCTTTAATACAAGAGCTTTCTGTGCACAGGGTTTAATAAATTAACCCTAGGTCAAGAGGTGGAGCAAGAAACCAGCTGACGGGGGTTGGCGTGTAGGAGGGACTTTGAGCTGAAGGGCACTTAAGACAGTGTAAAAAAGAAGAAGCTTTTGAGCTTTGAGCTAGCAAGCTCTTTGGCTTTTCCTCCTGTGCTGTCAGCTGAGCTAGCAAACTTTTGGCTTTGGACTTTGTGTTTTTTAGTTTTTCCTCTGGGATGTGAGCTGAGTAGGAAGGTCAGCTGGGCGCTTTCTTTGCCTCTTTGAGCTAACATGTTTTCATGCCAGCATCTGGCTCCTGAGTCTTAATTGGTAAAATAGTTTGATTGGGATTTTCATTCTTTCAACAACACACCCATGAGTTTTTCCTCTTAAAAATTAACCCTAAAATTTTATTGAATCATGTAAAATATTTCAAGAACATGGTCTTTTGAGAGTCGGGTGCTGTTTCAATCAAAGGTATATGGACCTACCATTTTGTCTGTATTTGTAGGACTAACTCCTCTCTTTCCCTTTATGGGGTCCTAAGTTACTTCTGTAGTTTGTCATTTCTAGCAGCTCATGTCTATTCAGTATGAGCGCTTAAAATCCCTTAACTTTTTAGCTCTTTGATGTTGCTGAATGCTATGCTCATATCATCCATTCTTTCTTGTTTTTTCAAAGCAAGGGATAACACTACTGAAAGATGTGTGTTTGAGGGTGATTTCTAATGACAGTATTGCTACTTCCAAAAACTCTCATTCTAAAATTTTGTCAGAGAGTTTACATCTAGTTTCATGAGGAATATTTATTTTATTAAGCCTGAATTCTCTCATATTAAATATTCTGACACTAATCTTATTATCCTCTTACTACCACTGGAAAAATGTCCACCCATTATCATATATATTTATATATATAATCATTATACTTGCTATTAATTTCTTCTTTATACCCTCTGAAACATTTCATCATGTGCATTTTGTACATAGGCAATCAATCTCAATGTATTTTATTTTAGTACACAAATAGTTTTCCTAAAATAAAATAATTTCTATACTTTTATTGAATAAGAGCTTATTTACTCAGGTTAAGTTTTCTATAAAAGCAGCATAATAACCAAGGTTATACTGTCATATATGTGTATATGTACACATTGATACATACCTGTTTGTATATATATATATATATATATATATATATATATATGTGTGTGTGTGTGTAAGAAGACAGTTTAAACTTCTCAAGATTAGAGACAACATGGAACAATGATACTTGCAATGATATGCAGAGATATTCTAAAAAGTTTTAAAGTACTAGAAACTAGATTTAAGAAAGTATGTTCAGCAGGCTTTATAAAAGGTGTGAATCAAAGTAAAATGATAAAGATATTTATAAACGCATTGTAGATTAAGACCTGAAAATGCTAAAATAAAAACTAATAGACAATAGAAAACGTTAGGTAGAAGACAAATATTATTAAAAAATACAACTGATAGAATGAAATTTTATATTTTTCCTGATTTGAAATTTTAATTTTTAGAATAGTTTTCCCCAGGTTTCAGCAAACAAGGCCATCAGTAAACATTTACATCTGTATGGAAAATCTCAAAGTGAGCAATAACTAGCTTAAGTCTGTCGAAATGTTTGTATCTCGTGAATCACTCAACACAAAAGTTATGTACAAAACCACAATCATTTTGAATTAATATTTCTAGATAACTTAATGTATTAAATGGGAAACTGGTTTTTGATGGGGTGGTAGGGGATACAAGTTGACTATATTTTTTTCTTATGGGTTTTGTAGAGTATTTAATAGTGTTTTGCTAATTGTTAATGACTCTTGGAAAATCCATAAGCTTTACACTTGTTAGTTTTTCTATAACATATGATAGCATCTTCACTTACAAATAGAAACACTGCTTTAAAATCCTTTGGTATTTTAACTCACAGGGAGCAAATCCTTTTCACTGTATACTCACGGAGTGGACCAAATGGAATCCATCAAAAGACACACACAGCATCTGCAAACATAGGGGAGTACAAAGGATTCAAGAACGAACATCTCAAGGGCTGTGCTTGTTTAGGCTTGCCCTCTCAAGATCTAGCCATGCCAGAGCTCTTGTTGAGAGGCTTAGCTTAATGCACTGCCTAATGGTTTGGCTCTTCAAGCCCGCCACACTCCATTACAGCACATATGTTATACTGCCTTTGTACAGGCTACGAGACAGAACTGCATCAATAGTCATATCCCCAACCCAAACACACTGAAAAATTAATGCTGCGGAAGGAAGAGCTATATTCTGAATCTACACAAACTATTTATTATATATTCCAAAAAAAAGGGTTATCAAAGGAGCAGTGAAGAACTATAGAATATAAAAGATAAAAAAAATCCTTTGAGGTGGAACACATTAATAGACGTTGCACGCTTCCCACACAAATGTGCATTTGCAGTACGGTATAGACAATCACAGTTTTCTTCTGTGCCCTCTATCACTTGTTCACCAATTTTAAATTAGTGATTTTTAGAAAATAGGATAAAATTCTCCAGTCAGTGTGAAGTAGAAGCAGAGGGTAGGTGATAAGCCCCTCATTCCAGTATGGAAGCTCATAGGGTAGTCAAAGCATGGTGTTACTATTAATAATGCAATATGCAATCCCGTTATGTAGGATTTCCTTGGAATAGAATCAGTGTGCTATTTGAGCTTAGAGATGGGAAAACAAAAGGAAAATCCAATTGTCCTCTCTGCTAACCTGGTAATGTCACATTGCACTGTTTACAATTTGGCTGTCAGCCCTCCCAGAGCTAAAATTATTCATGCACCTAATCTTATAGAGTAAATTGAGATGGTCAGGAGACATGGAGCAGAAATGCCTCTAATAATAATTATGTGCTTGCTTCTTCTGAGAGTGCACACTTTCTCCTGTAATTCTAATTATATGGTAGTGATGGAACAGTGCTGTGAATCGCAGCAGAAGACTCCCTGTTCTCCTGCCACTCTAGGTCCCCAGTGAAAAGGTGGCCCCCAGAGTAGGAAATAGCTGATACCAGGCACTAGTATCCGCAGACATGGGGCCCTCAGAACATCCACAGGCTTTTAGCTACGTTGTTTAAGCGCACTACATCACAAATGCATAAACCATGCAATGGGAGCATATCTGTGTAACTATACACAATCTGTGCCATTTACAGTGCAGGAAAAAATATTCTGCTTAGTTTTAATTGGGTTAAACGAATACTTGAGGGTTTTCCACCGGTAAGTTGTCCATTCCTCAGTGGAAGGCCTCATACCCATATGTGCTATGGGCAATATGAGCTAGACTCTGTTAAAAAATATATATACAGATCATAAAGTTGGGAGTTTGATGTGTTGGAAGGGCATGGGAGGGCTTAGGGAGAAGTAGATGGTGGATATGTGTAAGATACACTATATCTATACATACAATTTTCAAAAAAGAAATAAAAATATTGTTTTGAATACTTAAATAACCATGTTGTAAGAGACTTTATAAAATGAAAACGTCAACAACCCAGTTTATGTATAAAACCAGTTCCAATAAGCTTGCTCTTTAGTTCTTGTTACATAGTAAAGAATAATAACTGATATTGAAGGGAATATATTTGTTATATATTATTGTGCTAATTAAATTCTAGGCACATGTCAACAGTACCTTCTCTTTTCCCTTCAGCAATATGAACTTTACTAGACAGGAAGAGTGTCAGTCTTATCATGGTGATTACACAAGCAGTTTTATTAAAACATGCAGGAAATTTTGTATTCACAGAACACTTCTCACAATTTATGCTCTCACAGTTATTTTAATTTGAGAAGAAAGATGAAGAGGCACAAACAATTAAAGCCATCTAATATACCTTTACTAAAATTTAGGGAACAGAACCCTCAAAGGGCAAAAGGCAGAATTCCAGTTATTGCATGTAATTAACCCAAGATTAAGAGAATTATTTTTCATTTTGCACTGTGAAAGCTTAGTGATGCTTTAATTAATTTGGAGGCATTGAGCTTAGAGAAAATTATAGGCCTTCAGGAAAGCTAACTCTGGGAGACAATTTTAGTACTATAGCTCTTTAGACATTTAGTCAGTGATATAACAACAGAATTGCAGGGCCTGTGGTGTGGATCTCTGTAGTTGAGAATTTCCATACTGTGTGTGAGGCCCTAGGTTCAAGCCGCCATACGACCAAAATAAATAAAAATGAAAATAGTAAGATTATAACACGCAGGCCTGAGTTACCAAAGGTCATAGAAACCTCTCACATATTTATCTCATTTAAACAGTTAAATATTTCAGTGCATGTACTCTTCACATTAGTAGGTGCCTTCTACAACCCAAATTTTCAGAAGCAGAAACCGAATGTTATGGAAGTAGTATAACAGATGATGTAAATGCAGTGTAATTTAGACCTAGGACCTTGGAATTGCCAAGTTTATTTTAACTTTTTTATACATAAATAAAAAATACCAACTAAAAAATAAGAGTTGTGGAAGATGACTGAGCCGAGAAATGTATACTTACAATTGTCACTCTCTAATATCTGCAAGTGAAGAAGTGATCTTTACAAAAAATGAAAGGAGTTTTTCATCTGGTAGCTGTCCTCCTCAGAGAGCATCTTCAAGGACGAGAGACAGCTGTATGTCGGGAAACCCTGCTTGGTCCAGATGCTAAGCATCATTGGAATGAAACTGGGCAGCAGATGCTTTCTTTCTCCACAGTAAGGTAAATCTCTGCTTTATTCCAAAGACACAAAGGGCAGTGCGTGCACAAAATTGATTGTGATTGAGTTCATCTTCTTCCTCTGTTGTTTGACAAAGCAGTCCCATCACTGGGGAAGTGATTAAAAAATATCAGGCAACAGAGTCTATGTCAGTTTTCTCCTGCTCCCCTTATTAATGGACCCATTATCTACATCTTTGTAGAGCACCTAGGTCCTAGGTGCTTGGTTGGTGCTTTAGACTCCACAGGCTCCCTCTGGCCCCTGGGTAGTTGGCTCTGTTGGTCGTCCTGTGGAGCTCTTGTCACCTCCAGGTCCTTTTATCCTTCCCCTCATGTTTCCACCAGACTCACTGTGCTTTGTCCAGTGTTTGACTGTGAGTCTCAGCATCTATTTCGAACCACTGCTAGGTGGAACCTCTCAGAGGACAACCTGATAGGCTCCTGTCTGCATGGATAGCAGAGTTAACAATGTTATTATTATTCAGTAAACAACGATATTATTCAGGAAATAGCATGTTCAGAGATTAGAAGACTGTGTCTTGTGATATCAATCGATCAATATGGCAATAATATTGAAAGGCACTGTCTTAATTCTCGTTCTCTAAAAATGAAGGCAACACCTTCTACTTCCCGTATAGAAGCAAGTAGCCCTTCCATGACCCCGTATTGTCCCCTAGTTGCTGCTGCATTTCTTTGATTCTATACCCCCTACCCAACGTGAAACACCATCCTGAAACATTAGTCTCCCTGTAGGTTCTGATTTTGCTTCTTCCACTCGTTGTGACTAATTTGAGTGTGAATTAAAGTTTCATCATTCCAGTAAAGCTCTCTCTTCTCAAGACTGGTGCTCACTACTTTTCAAAGTCTTGAAGCTAAGCGATACCACTTTATTCAACCTTTGTCAAGACTTTTGATACATTTGACTCTTCTTTCCAAAAGTTTATTTTTCCTGCTTATTTTCAGGGAGCTATTTTCTGTTTCCCTTCAGTTTCTTCCCCTTAGGTTATTTCTTTCTTGTCTCATTTCCTGGTCCATTTAATTTTATCTACAAATGCTACTGTGTTTTAGCTTTCTGTAATTTATATGGTGTCATTTACTTAACTGAACTACAGAGTAAAGACAAAACCCATTCAATAGTATGAAGCAGAGAATGCAGAAATGTGTTCAGTTCGGTTTTTACTAAGTGCAGTATTAGTTAGTGTGCATCTATTAATAATACTCTGTGAGTTCTATGGTAAACGGGATGGCTGCACTTGTAAAGGCGCCTGATGGAGGAGCAATATCCCGCTTTGACCTTCTGTTGAATCATTAATGTACTCCAGCAGCACAGCCTGGAAGAGATCAAGCATTGCTATTGTGAGTGCCAGTGATCCCGCTCAGTGAGGCTCTGGAAGCCCCTTCGAGTTTTCGTAAATCTCATATATTATGAGTTATGTAGTGACCACAAGGGCAACAAGCGGAGTCGTGCTTGATAGCATCATGAAGCCCTCAAGACATAGTTCTCAGGGTTCTGCCACACGGAGACATGCCCATTGTGTGTGTGCTGACTGATGGGCTTCCTTCCATGAGTTCTAGAGCTGTTTTGCTGTTCCTCCTGAATGGTCCCAACAAGTACTAATAAGTAACCACTCATTATTCACGACTGTGTCTACTGAGGATAATAACAATTTGGATTCTCTAGTTCCAGGTAAAAAATTAAATTGGCAGTAATGGGTCTTTTCTATGACGCTTTAAACTCATCATGGTCTGCTATACGTTCACAGAGTGTTTATGGAAATACTTTATTTTTTGGCCCAATCATTGTACCACAGTTCTTACTTGCTCTATATGCTTAGGCAAAATAATATATCTTTGCGTTTGAGTTTCCTTTTGTGGGGATCACAGTCAATAATCTCAGTCTGCCAAACACTAAGGTATTTAAATCATACAAAGTGATTACTGTAGTATCTGGATTGTAACTTCGTGTGTGCAGCAAACTGAATACTATTATTTCCCGCTCTTAGAACTATGTCAAGGCTGCCTGCGCTCCTTGCTGAACTGTCACTGATCATTACAAATTGTTTTTGGGGAGGTAACATTTTCCCACTTGAGGATGAGAAGAGTGAGAGATGACAGGCATGCTTGTTTTCCTCAGGTACACGCAAACAGTAGAGTGGGGATTGGGACTTGCATTGCGTTATTCCATTCCTGTGATGCTAATAGTCTCTAACTGATTTGTCCTTATATTAATGTCACTACCCACAGCCTTCTATAAGAACATTTTGTTTTATAACTTTTGCTAATGTGTCATTTTTTCAGTATTTACAAATGTGTGTACACACTCCAGAGTCTTGTAAAATACCATTTGCAGCTAACCGTCATTTGCTCTTCACAAACACACATCCTAATTCATGAAGTTACTGTGGTGATTCTATTTTTATAACAAGGAAGCAGAGCTTATATAAATGAAGGCATTCACACAATCATAATGTAGAAGTCCTTGGAAAATACAATGTTGATTGAAGAACACAGTTTAATACCTTATTGGTGAATATAAATATTTACCTTCCATGTCATATTGTTGATGAAGATTCCACAGGATGATCCATATATTACAGAGAATAGGACATGTGCCTCTGATTTGCTCACAATAACAGACCATTTATGTGACAAACGATACTCAGAAGGAAGTTTGCCAAATTTCAATATGCCTGTTTTGCAGTTTCTTATACTGTTTTCCACTTCATGAAATGAATGACAGCTCAGCTGAGACCCAACTAATTCTATAATCTGCCCTATATAGATGCAAAGTCTTAGGGACAGAAATCAACCTTCAACTTCTTGCCTCATAAACTAACTTCAATGTGTTCCCTGTACAAAGTCTGACTTAGACCACTGTTCCCTGTTAATGGACCTTCCAAGAAGAATCAATTGTCTATGGCCTGCCAAGTGCTGAAATGAATTAACTTGCTGGTGAAGGAGGAAATGAGGTAGAAAATAGTAATGCTTAACCCTTGAACAGTAGGTGTCACAGTGATGGGCGGACCTCTTCCAAACAAGGTTTAGAACGTTTAGGTTTCCAGATTGAGAAAAATAGTGTCACTTATTATTCCTTCCAAAGGAAAACAAAGAAGATAAATACAGATTTGTAACTGAGGGAGAGAAAATAACATTAGAAAGAAAGAAAGAAAGAAAGAAAGAAAGAAAGAAAGAAAGAAAGAAAGAAAGAAAGGAAGGAAGGAAGAAGTTTAAGTGTACCTTAATGCAACTTTGTAGAGAAAAGACTGTTCAAATTTAAGAAGGCACTTGTAGGAAACCTGGCTGTGATTTCAAGAAACTTAAGGAGACCATAAATCTGATATTCTGTCATTCCTAATTGGCTTATTTAATCTTTAAAGTTGATTTGTCCTCATAAATTAAGCAGCAACAAAAACCTATTGATGAGGTTTTATTAGTTCAATGCCTTTGGCGGCTTAATTTAAGACTCTTTTTTACATATAGACTAAAGTGAATGAGTTGTTAAAACAAACATCAAATGGAAAATCTAGCCCCTTTTCAGGAAGCTTTTCCCTTACTGCTCTGTGTCTCTCACCTCTATTTCCATTCAATCAAGTCCACTTCTAAAGTCTGTGCTTGCTAAAAGCACTCTGAGCAGGATCGACTCATAAAATGAATGAAATTACTCATTACTTTCAAGTGTAAGTACAAAGAGCATTGAAGGAATGTTCTAAATAAAGAGTGGAAAGTCAACATACACATAGCTAAGAGCTCATCTCAACCTCACCTACAAAACCTTTCTCTTCTTTGGAGAAGGGGGGGGGGAGGCAGAAGGAGACTTTGTATTTCTTTTTCATGCACAAAAGCTGCGCACATCCAACATGACTTTAAAATAAGTCCAAGGCAATTGTGGGCAATTCAACCTGAAGTATTCTGTACAAACATGAACATTATGCTGTTGTAAGTAAAGAAACTCAAAGGCCAAGATGTTAGATGCTAAAGTAGAATTCAAAACCCACGGAAGCAGCTTATGTGATATACATTCTCCTCCCTCTTCTATTTGCTTTAGAGAGATTGCATGCCAGGAGCCATTCTGAGCAATTTTTTTGTTGTTGTTGTTGTTAGGACTGGGTGAGAAGACGTAATGATTAACATGTCACCATAACATATTTGGTTTTAAGGAGGTTTATTGTGGGAAAGGAGGAGGGGAGGGAGAGAGAGGAAGTACCTATGACATAGAGAGAAATAGACTGAGAGACAGAGAGACTGAAAAAACTGTGAGATTGAGGGGGTAGGGGATGATGGGCTGGTCCTTTTTTACCTGGTGCACACTTGGCAGGAGAGGCAGGTGATGATGTCAGAGTTGGCTAGGGCGCTGAAAGACATCTAGTGGGGGCACCTATATGCTAACAGGCAGGACATTTTAAATAAAAAAAATTACAAACATATTTCTGTGACCAAATTCTTGGAAGAAGGCAAGACAAGTCGTCCTTTATCCACCTATTCCTAAGCTATTACTCTCTGTGTCCATGGATTGTGCTGCACACTAAATTTGTGTCAGGGATAACTGTTACCATCTTTTCTGGATTATGGATGTTGCCATTGTTCTACTATATAAAATTCTTCACTTTTTATTCTTTTGAATGTTACAGTATGAAAATATGATGTATATATGCAATAAGAACCTGTGAGTGTGCCAGACAGTGGTACTGCATGCCTCTAATCCTTGACCCTGGAGGCAGAGATAGGAAGATAGATCTCTGAGTTTGAAGCCAGCATGGTCTACAGAGTAAGTTCCAGAACAACCAAGGCTTAGTAGAGAAACCTTGTCTTAAAAAACAAACATAAATAAATGTGTGTGCAAGTACACATATTTGTGAATATAACTACAGAGCCCAAAAGAGGACGCTGTGTCCTACCCTGTAGCTCTTTGCTTTATTCTATTTCTACTTAGAGAAGTATCTTTTTGTCTATGGAGTGCTGGTGGCCAGAAAACCCCCGTGGTTCTCTCATCTCAGCCACTACAACACAGGTGTTACAGGTGTGTATATGGCCATGTTTGATCAAGACAAGTTGTAAAATGACTCTCAGACCATCAAATATACATTTAAAGAAAATTATCTTCAAAAATGATCATGCTTTATCTGGCAAGAGCCGTAAGATCCTCAGGACTGGGATATAACAGACGAGTATTTCACATGTAGCCATGCTTAGGATTCAAACTCATGTTCTCATAGTAAGTATTTCATCCACTGGGCCATCATTTTAGGCTTCTACATACAAAAGGCTATATGCTGGATGTCAAGGGCACATTTGTCTCCTCTTTCAGGTTGTATCATCATCTTTACAAAGCTGGTACCTCGGTAGAAATAATATTAATCATACTATAATTATTTAAAGAATACAATTTTTCATTTATTACGTAATAAACTATTTTTGACACATCAAAAATTAGGATAATGTTGTAGCTCTCCACATCTGATGGCTTCTGGTAGGCTACAGGTGAGGAAAGAATCAGTTTTCTTTAAAGGGCTGGCCACCAGGAGTTAGACCGTGCTCCACAGAGAATATGGGCAATACAAATTGGATTTGTTTTTGTTGTTTCTTCTTCTTCTTCTTCTCCTTCTTCTTCTTCTTCTTCTTCTTCTTCTTCTTCTTCTTCTTCTTCT
>OU015752.1:55393143-55425925 GCA_907169655.1 Acomys percivali
CCCCTCTTCCCCCTCCTCCCCTCTTCCCCCTCCTCCCCTCTTCCCCCTCCTCCCCCTCCCTCTCCTCCTGCCCCCTCTCTCATTTGCATTGAATAGGCTTATTTCATCTGCAGAGATAATCTATCACTACGGTTAAGCATTTATGGCCTCTACTGATTTTATAGTTGCATTGGAGAATAACAAGACTGTATTTTTTTTTTTACTTGATATTAGTATTATATTGTATTCTATCCAGTAGAAGTAAAAAGTAATGATTCTTGCTCAGCTGTAAAGAAACAAAAGCTTTGATATGCAGAGAATGGGCACAGAGTATAAGATCCTTTTGCCAACTGTGGAGAGAAAACTCACACCAGAACTTGAAAAATCCTGTTTGGTCATTCCCAGGAACCTAATGAATTGTGGCAGAGAATGGTGCAGGCCTATGGTGTACATGACTGAATCGGTTTCACTTAAGCCAGTGTGCTTATGCACCCTTTTCTCCCTAGCTGAATGAGTCTCCCAGCGCAATGGCCAAAGCGGAATTCTCACAGGAACCCTGAGTGTGCAATTTAGATGCCATCTGTGGGGCAGCTGAGAGTGGCTCCTCTGTTCTTTCTGTATGATGTTATGCCTTACTTAATAACTGAGACCTCAGGTTGAAAGGAAGGATGAATCCCTCTGATGTCATGCTCCACACTGTGTCTCAGGCAGTGAGTCCCACCCCCTACCGGGCTTTCCTGGCCTGACCTGTTTACCTTCTGTCTCTGCCACTTCCCACTGGGTTATTGATGCGCTTGCTCTGCCCAGGGAAGCCTAGCCTCTGCGCACAGTGGTCGGCTGACACCACCCGCAAACAGGCTTCTGTTGCACTTTATACAGAGGAGAGTAGCTAGTGTTCATGGATGGGGCCGTGGGCACTCCGGTCAAAGTAGGCTTTTTGAGACGCTGATGAAAAAGGGGCAAACATCTTATTGCACATTCTCTTCAAGCAGAGGCTACCTCAGAGCTGTTCCCAGAGAGGACAAAGGCTGCTCTGATCAACAGCCCCGTTTGCATGGTCCCAGAGGAGTGCCCAGGACTAGAGGTACAAACTAACAGCCTACGTTCTGCTTCCTGGTACCATGCTCTTGCACAGACAACGAACTGCTGCTCTCTTACATTTGTTGAGACTTCAATGGAGTCTATCCAATTTGCCCAAAACCACACGCACCAACCTTTTTGTTGTTGCTTCTTATGGGGGGAGGAAAAAAAGGGCAATATGTGTGGAAATGACTAAGAATTCAGAAAATATGCATTATTATCTGACTGCATAAAAATATTTTACTCTCAAATATAAGTACTTATTTTTGTCACTTGTTATTTTCCAGCTCTCCCACAAAAATATTGATTTAGAGATTATGACAGAATACAAGTAAAATGGAGTACCCCAGTTATTCTAAAGCTTTTACCAAAAATTTAGACTGTATTACTTTAAGATTTGATAAGGCATATTAATATCATGCATTAAATTTGCAATTACACATCCTGTGGAAGGATTGACACTATTTGTAAATATTTTATTATGAGACTAAGTTTTGTTACTAAACAGTTATGGAACCATTAACCTTTCACAGTTAAATTCCTTGTCTTTAAGCTAACCACAATTAGCTATAACCATTCTAATATCTAATTACAAGAAACAATATTTATATTTCAAGAAAGAATGCACTAAATATTTTATAAAATATTTGGTAAAAGTTGATACTTTCTTTTTTAAATGCTTCATTCTTTACATATACTATCTGTATAAGCCATAATCTGCTTACTTGGAGTCACAAGGTACAGGATTTAATTGGAAGAGTCGATGTTCACATAGTTTATGGTCTTTACTGAAAATGCTTTGAAATATCTTCAGGAATAGGCATAGTCAATTCTGAAGCTTGTGTTTTTATGTCAATGTTTACCTCAAGAGCTACAGATAATGAGTTGAGAAGAGAGTTCTTTCTCCTTTCTGTCATTTGATCCTCCTTCCTGCCCCTCTTCACCACATCCTACTTGATGTGAGGAGCCACTTGATCACACTTTGTATAAAATGAGGCAGTCGTGCAATCATCAATTCACACTTTTACCAGGAACTGTGAGTTACTGGTACCTGCCTGGACACCTTTATTTGGAGCTCCACAACACATGGCTCACTTTGATGTCTAAATATTAACAAGCAGAAGGGAATGCTTTTTAATTAAGCAGTGTGGTTTCAGTGGAAGATTTTGGTGAGTGAAAAACTGGGAGATACTGAGACAAGATGATGTAGCATTGTTTCATTTCCTAAAAAGTTATTACAACTGGTGATCGTCTATTGCCCATGGTACCACTTGTACTTACACTTTGAAAATATTCCAAAATTTTATAATGTATATAATAAAATGAATAGTAGAAGATATCCCTTGTTAAAAACCAATAAGTTTATTAGGACATTTTGTGTTAAAAGTCATGCCAATATTATTTTTGTTTTGAATTCAGAAAGAATGATTATTGGTATAGTAAAAAATATATATAGCATATTGGGCTAAATAGATAGAGAATATTAATTATGTTTAAACACTACTTAAAAGTGAAGCTACATGTTTTGTGTTGATATTCGTGGTGAAAGGTTGTAGACTGAACTTTTAGTCCTTGAAAATATGAACTTTATTATATGCTATTATTTTCTTAATGATTTATTTATTTGTTATATATACTGCCTACATGTGTGCCTGCATTCCAGAAGAGGACACCAGATCTCATTAGAAATGGTTGAGAGCCGTCATGTGGTTGCTGGGAATTGAACTCATGACTTTTGGGAGAGCAGTCACTGCTCTTAACCTCTGAGCCATCTCTCCAGCCCATGATATGTCATGACTAAACTAAAGGTGAACTTTCTTTCCATTTGAACTTTTGAAAAAATGTCTATATTGTACTGAGCATCCAGCTTGCTTTACAAATCTGTATAAACATAAATAGAGCACATATACGGTTTGTTTCCATCCTTATACTTCTCACTGTGAAATTGTCTGTATCATCTTAGAGCTTAATGCTAATTACTAAGCTAGTATTCTGTATTGTGTCACAAAAAACTTTACTAACTTCTTACAATTTTGATGTGTTCTAAACCAAAATTTTCTCAGAAAATTGAAATTTTAAAAAAGATATTAAGCCAACAAAGCTGGTGACCAGGCCATGATAAATGCCTAAATATGGACATATTGGTAATTTTCCCTCTTATAGGCTCAGGTTTGCACATCCATTTTATGTAAGGAGAGAAGATAAGTCAGCTGCTGGTGATGTTCTGTTCCTCTAAATTTAATCTTTTCCTCCTTCATTTTTGGAGATTATAATATAATTACACCATGTCTCCCTTCCCTTTCTGCCCTCAAAACACTCCCATATGCCCCTCCTTTCTTTCAAACTCATGGCTTCTTTTTTATTAATTACTGTTACATGCATACATGTATGCACATATGTTATATATAGTATATATACATATTATGTATAATGTGTAAGCAAGTATGAAATGTGAATGCTTATTAACTCATCACTTATCACTAATACTAGGTTGTCTGTGACCTAGTCAAGGTTTTGACTTTGTAATTAATGAGGAAAAAAGGTGATGGGATTGCCAATACGTCCAAACTTTTTCTACCAACTGACTTGAGTTTCACAGCCTCATACTTTGTACATGGTTTGCTCATTCTTATGTGCTAATACTACCTTGTGTGATGGTGTTCATAAACAGTAAAATATTAAAGCTTCTGTGTGAAGAAAAAAAGATAATAAATCGAGACACCAGATAATACACCCTTTCAAACTAAAGGTACAAGATTATAAGTGAAATAATTTCACATCAATTACCTCCATTCATTGGGGAAAATAAACTCCTTTAATGTATCTGAGTCCACTTTCTGACTTCTCTAATTTTTGTGAAAGATGTCTCTCTCTCTGCTAGATGCGAGTGGGAGTAATTTTGTCTCTTTAGTGAATTTTGTGAATTTAGGAGGTTATTACCTGAAAAATCTACCTTGTCACTGGAAAATTACTGCTAAGATTAAACTACTAACAGATAAAATCCTGTTGGTAGCAGGGTCAAAACTAGCTAATTGTCAGTATTGTGTACCTAACTGTGATAGATAATATAATTTATAATTAATGTACTTTATTCAGCATATTTAATTCATTAAAATTCATTTAGATGAATAAAGAAATGAACATATTGTCCCTCGAATATTTTCTATTTTAAAAACATATTACCTACTTTCATTATGACCATTTTTTCTCAACAAACAGTAAAATTAAATTTATAAAACAATTAAATACCAATAAATTATATGTTCAAAAATAATCTACCTGTAATACTGGACATTGAAAATATTTACATATCACATGTCAGAACTTCATGACAAAATCATAAGTCATAATATACATGTTATCTTTTATACATAAGAATATTTTAACAGTTATGATACAGCATAGTATATATTTATGAAACGACAATAACTGTTCCTTTCCTGAAAAATAACTCAAATTAGGAATAAAAAGCAAATTAATTCCTTGAAGAAATATTCTGAAGTTGAAAACCAAATCCATCTCTTTCCATTCCAAAAGTGCATAATCTATTCGTAAAGGCATTGATTCAGACAGCATTTCAATTAGGCAGCCTTCAAAATCCTATAGCCTTGACCCATTGGTATTCATCTCATCATATTTCAGCCTATGTGAACATTCACCTATGTAGAATCAAATGGACTCAACTATGCCACAAATTAGAGAGAGATTTTTTGAGGCATGAGCATGATGGATGATAAGACTAATCCAGAGCATTTCCATTTGAAAGAAAATGACTAATAATTGATTGGCCTGGATCCAAAGTCACAGTGGGGTACAAAAAGCTGGGAAGTGCCCTCATAAAAATAGAAGCTGTATCAACCAATTGAATTTAATTATATATGAAGGTGATGATGGAACTAAACTGCCTGTAATTGGACTCCAATTACTCAGCTGGTCTTCCATCAAATTAATTCATCTGAAAGTTTGCCATTGTCCTGTGCTGCATGCCTGATGCTGGTTTAATTACTTAACACTGAGGAATCTTGAAACAGTAAATTATTTTGTCTTTATTGGCAATTATTAGTTAAAGAAAATTGTGTATAAAACATTAACATCTGCTTCAGGGACGCTTCGGAAAGAGCATAATGAAAATATCCGTTTTTTCCCCCACTGCACCTAGAGAGACACCTAATGAGAGGGGAAAGGGTCTTTGCGTGCAGAATTTGTAGAAGCACTGTTGGAATTGATAAGCTGCTGAAGATGCTGCCAGGGCCTATGATTTTCCACAGCCAATGGCTTTACAAAGAGGCAGCTGAGGGTTTTTATGATATGTGTATGTGGGTAAGCCACTAAGTTTATCATAAATGGAAAAAGCTATAGGTAAATAATACTACTAAAGAAATTCCTCTCTGAACACTATTTGATAACACTTAGAACCACTTTGAAATGATAGTTGCCGACTACTGAGACTTATAAAGTAATCTATATTGGTTTTCTCAATTATGTGAGCTCCTTATGAACCTAGGATATTAAAGCATCTGGAAAATATGAACTAATGGCTTAAATATCCAAACAGAATTATCATTCATTTTACTATAATAAAAGGGAGTATATTGCCAGTGATACTAAAATTGCTGATACCATTTCAGAAACATCTTCTACCCATGTCATGAAGAAATGGCTCATTTCTATTTAATTGGCTTCATCATACTGCACTTTGATTTAAAAAGAATTGCTACTCGCACATTGTATACTTTGATTCCATGCTCAATAAGCACTTCAACTTGAAACATTAGTGGAACAATTTAAAAACAAAAATGTCAATTACAAACAGATAATTTATTTATAAGATGAATTACTATTATCTGAACAAAAATAAACTACTCTCTGAGTGTCATAGTGGAGTAAATATTTCATTAATCTTCAAATATATTACTATATACACATACAAAAATAACAAAATTGGACTGTGTGAAGTTTTTAATATAGATTCATAATCTTCAAGGAATACATGAATGAATCTTTAGATATTCAGAACCCATATCTCCTAAAAGATAAAAGAGTGTTGATGCAAGATAAAATTGAGATTACTTGTAGCTATCATTTTAAGACAGTTTTTAGTTTTGAGAGATATCTGGACAGTGTTTCTTCATCCTATTCCAGTAGATGTGTCCCTTTAGAGCTTTTAAATTAGTGATTTATAAATCTCTTCCCATAGAGAACAATTAATGTAAGGATTAATATTATATTTTCTATATTTCTTCCCAAAATAGCATTGCAAGAACCAGTTTCCACTTAAAACCTTGTATGCGATCCAATGTGTCAAGATAAAACTTAACTTCTGCAGGAAAGCTGAAGCCAAACCCTTTTAAGTAAAGTGTTCTCTGGTTCAAAAGAAGCTATGTGCAAAATGACCTAGAAAACGTTGTATCCTGCAAGATCACCTCAAACTCTTAAAATACAGCATGTTTTGCTTAACATATGAATAATTAGAAGCTAAGTTAGCTAGGCTTTATCAGCTTGATAGATTGTTGGCAATTTCTGTATGTCATTATATCTTTTTATTTAATTCTATGCTATTTCAACTTACATAGTAGTTTGTGACAGACTACCAATTTGTTGGAAACTGTTAATTCAGTTAAAAAATCTTAAAACATTTGTAACTATTAAGGGACCATATATCAGAGAATATAACATTTAAACAGTTGAGCAAATGTGTTCACCAAAGCAAAGATGACAGAAGGAAATTGCAAAGTGCAACATAATTACTTTTTTAATATTCACTTACTTATTATGTATACAGTGTTCGGCCTGCATGTACTCCTGCAGTCAGAAGAGGAAACCAGATCTCATTATAGATGGTTGTGAGACACCATATGGTTGCTAGGAATTGAACTCAGGACCATTGGAAGAGCAGCCAGTGTTCCTTAACCTCTGAGCCATGTCTCCAGCTCTCAAGATAATTATTAAAATCTTTTATTTAAGACATCTCCAGATAAAAGAAGGTTGAAAAGAATCTTAATTTTTTTACTTGTGTTGCTTCAGTGATTTCAGGAAGATCTTCACACTATGTGGCTGCATTATCAAAGGAGAGTAAAGAATATTGAAATTGCCCTGATGGGCACAGTGACAGAGCATCAGCTCCAGGGTGGATGGCTGGCTCTTTTGTTAGCATGCGGAGTGACCTGTTAAAGAGGTAAACCCACCCCATGCAAAACATGCAGAGTTTTCCCACTTCTCAAAATACATCGAATGAGATATAACCCATAATGAGAAAGTGCACCCTGGACTACTTCTTTGATGCTTTTTCAATGCCAGGCTTTATTTTACTGCTTACCCTGAACAAATGCAAGAGGCTTTTCTTTACTTATCTATTAAACACTTATCTTATTAAATATTTATCAAAAAAGTAGCTTCCCCCATGCTTCAAGGAACCTATTGTCCATTTTCTACATAATGATTTGCCTTATATCTCATGTTCTGTAGTTAAACATTAAAAAGAAACTATATTTCTATTAGCTACATACATCTCTGTGGCACACACACATTTACTGGCCCAACCAGGAGAGAAAGTCTGTCTTAATCAGCTCTCCAGCTGAACTGTCATCTTATTGTTTTGATTTTGATTCCCATTGGGCTCTAAAAATCCAACTTAAATTGAGATAATAAAGATTATCTCGATAGTTGAATGTAATAGGTTCCTTTAATTCCAGCACTTGGGATGTCGGTGTAGGTGCATCAGGATCTCAGCCGTTCTTGGCCACAATGAAACTGTGAGACCAGCCTTGGATAGGATTCATGTGACCCTGTCTCAGAAAAAATCAGACAGACAGACAAACAAACAAACAACAAAAATAACAAGAATACCCATAAATTTTTTAAAAATGATAAAATAAGCTAGAACACTTGCCTTTCATAGAGAAGTAGCTATTGATAGCACAGGGGCCTCTACCTTCCCCCCTGAGCAATATTTGGGAGCTAAGAATGAAATGTCCAGCAGCTGAGCCATTTGCTCAAAGGCCACCACACTCATAGTGCACCACACAGCTCATGTCTCCTGACCCCATACATAGAGTAAATTCTTGAAATGTGTTTACGCTGTCCTCTATAAAGCCACTGTTGAGGCCTGACCAGCTCCTGCCATGCTGCTTAAAACCTTGGTTTGTGTAGCCAACTTACTAACACTAAAATTTAAGAGCACAATGGCTCAGCCTTTACTGTGGTAACAGAACAGCTCACAGATACCTGAACCATTAAGGTGAAAGCATGAACTATTCGTTATGTTTAAGTGTTAGAATACAATAAAAGGAGTCTTGGATCTTGACTGCATTTCTGGCTGGAGTTGCTCTTGTTAGGTAGCAGCTGTAAAGACATAACTTTGATCAAGCGAAGAAGATAACAGGAGTAGGGGTTCTACCCACTGCTTTTGGGGATCCGGAAGAAAAGAGTAGGAAATTCCGAGCACTTTGATATTGGGGGGGAAAGTCTATTCTCCACCCTCCCATAGTTCTAAGTTATATTACACAAAATAAAATGGGGGAAATATAGGCTCTGTTCTGACATGCCCTCAGTACTGAACAGTAGGATTCTTTTTCACATCACATCCAAAGCAGCATAAGATTTGCCCATGCTGGGTACCAAATTGAAAGAATCTTGACTACAGAAAGCACAAGATGGAAGCAGAATCATCACCATAGCAGTGACTAGTTGCTGAGCTCTTGAAATAAATGTTCCGGGTCCCGCAGGAATGTCTGAGCAAGTTGATTTTATTATTACTAGTGAAGGTTTGCAGCAATGAAAAAATTCATCCTCTCCTCCTAAAGCTCAAAGCATCCTATTTTCTTCTAATACTACAGAGATGAATTATTCTTAGTAAAAATGTACAAATGGAATCTATGAAACACTCACTTGCAATGAAAGTTTACTAAGAGAAATTTTAATTTGCTAAAGCATGCTCATTATTTCAACGGTAAGCTTACCCTGGGATTGGTCAAGGGTCAAGAAACTGACTTATGAATGGTCTTAAATTATTATCTTAAATTATTAGTCTTACCAGCAAGTGAGAGTGGCTGGTTTTCCCTAAATCATTCATTCATTAAGAACATTTTTAAAATCTTTTTACAACAGTTTATTAAGCACATACTGGGGTGGCACATGAGACAGTTAGCTCTTTAGTTATAGAATAGTATGAAGAAATTGTAATGTGATGGTACCTAGACTGAGAAATAAATCTTGTAAATACTGACTGCTGCTCTATCACATTGATGACATTGTCTTGTAATATAGGACTCAACAACACAAAACAATCCCTTATAATGTTTATATTCTTCTATAGCTGATAAGTAGCTGATAAACATAGCAAGTAAATATATTATATACTTTATAAAAGATGCTAATTGTCAAGAAATAAGAAAAGAAAGAAAGTAGTTTGGGTCTGGGGTGAGTTAGTTCAACATAAATGGAGTTTTCAGGGTTGAGGGAGCCTATCTGGCTAAAGCCTTTCTGCTGGTAAAAGCAACAGAACTTCAAGGAGCAAAGGGTACCATACAAAGAGAGGGGTTCAACTAGGAAAGAATCAGCCACTGACTTATGTAACACACCCACTGTCCACATGATCAAGAGTCCATGTATCTATGATGCTATCCATGGATTAACCCATTTATAGGACAAAATTTTAAGACTGACACTTCTTTAAGATCCCACCAGGTCTCACCTCTAATGATTCACAATGAGGATAATACTGCAACAGGAGCTTCCATGCAAAATTTCAAATACCCACTGATTTCATTTTCATGTGCTAGAGACAGAAAGCGCTGAGAAGTGAATAGTGTGAAAATTGTTAGCAATCAGTGGCCAGAGTTCTAAAACACACACACACACACACACACACACACACACACACACACACACACCACCACCACCACCACCACCACCACCACCACCACGACCACCACGACCACCACCACCACCACACCTAGGGCCAGTCCAAGAAAAACAAAAGCAAACAAAAGGGATCAATAGAGGAATAGGTCAAGGAGAGAGGAGTTGGGGGACTGAATTTATCAGATACTTTGTGCAGGCAGAAATCTGGAAGGAGACATTATGGTACACATATTTTTACTAAACTCACGTATTCTGCTACTAGTCAAAAGGACCTGTGACATGTCAGTCTGTGATACTTGCAACATTTAGTGCTGTAGAAGCTGCACTGAGCAGGAGGCACTCTGTTAGTGCATGAGGAGAAGTTGTGCAATGGGTCCCCAAATTACCTGAGAATACCGAAGAGGAGCATAGAGCTGCTGCGTGGATCTGACCCATGCAGAAGGACACGCTGAAGCCAGAGCATTTTGGTGTGCAAGGTTCCTACAGCAGCTGCACTTGGAAGAGTAAAACCTGGAGACGCTCTGAGAAGCAATGAGATATGAAAATGTGTGATGGCTGCTGCTGTGTAGACTGTTCAATATCTCTGTAACAATACATAGTTTATTACAAAAGAAAGAACGTAAGAAAAATACTTCAATTGCCTTAGAATTCCAAGTTGTATGAAGATTAGTAACACTAATCTAAAATTTAATCAACATGAACTTGTCTTAAGGAGTATGTCAAATTTATTTCTATAGTCATTGTTTATTATTTTGTAAATTTCCAGTACTAAATATGATTTATTTTAACTGTTAATAAAGCTATACAGAAATTTATTGCTTGAAAAGTGCTAGTTAACACAGGATTGATTAGCCAATGTTAGTCCTCATTTGGTGGTTAGCTGTTCACATAATGGACAATTAAAAGTTAGTATCCTTAGAGAAGCAGATTTTCACTCATTTTCTATAAACAAGACCCCATGGATGTACTAGTGATGGTAGAAATATTCCACTCAAAATATGTTTAATTCTGCATTTTACTTAGTTATAAGTTGAACAATTAATAACATGTTTAATTAGAAGAATCTCAGAGAGAAAGAGTAGCAGAGAGAGTCGATGCGTGGCCTCATCATAGGCATGCTGCACACTGACCACAGCAGCTATTCCACTCTGTGCTCTGGGGACTTCTCAAATATGTCCCCAAAATTTGAATTCCTACCATGGAATTGCCTATATTCTCCATTATAATCTGACCCTCAACTATGTGCTCTAAGTCATCAGTCAACTTGTTTTATTTCTCATGGTATTTCTTTACCTTTGTTGAAAGCTGTTTTCCAATTAAACAGCTTGTTCTTCTTCTTCCAAGGTACATAATTGTCCATTGAATGTTTTTAGGGGTTTTTTTCTTCTTTTCTTTTCTTTTTTCTTTTCTTTTCTTTTCCTTTATTTTCTTTTCTCTTCCTTCCTTCTTTCCTTTCTTTGTATCTATCTATTTTTCTTTTTTGAGATAGGGTTTCTCTGTGTAGCCTTGGCTGTCCTAGACTCACTTTGTAGCCCAGGCTGACCTCAAGCTCACAGAAATCTGCCTGCCTCTGCCTCCTTGCACGCTGGGATTATAGGCATGCACCACCACTCCCAGCCCATTGAGTATTTTTCATGCAGTTTGCAAAATAAAGTGTAATGACAAGGTGCTACACTTGTTAAGGCAAACTGAAGACATTCTCTATAGCAGTTGACCTGGAACAATTTGATAGCAGTGGAGAGCTCCTGTTTATTTTGATGTACTTTTCACAGGTACTCCATGGGACAGACCCACGGTGGTGTGTATTAATTCCTGACTAATTGAGTCCTGAGCACAGCTTAACCCCTTCCTATCAGTGTCAGTGGGAACTGGGATTCATTTTTAAGAGAATCTGACGTCACTGGTGAGGTGTACCTTCCCACACTAACTGAAAATGCTGGAGAAAGGTCCTTCTGAGGAAAGCTTGTATCACATGACAGTAAAGTTAAGACTATAAAGAAAGACTTTCTTACAGATTCCATGTTACTACCAGTTGTGACACAGACTGCAGGATCACATGGGAAGGTACCACAATAACACAGGCTCAGAGAGCTGAGGGTTTCAGTCCTGTAACTGCATCAGGGAATTGGAGTCTGCTACAAGCTAAAGCAACTACAAAGAAAACCCCGAGGGCCTCATAAAAGCAATATATGCTTACCACCTGTACCAATGGCTTTCCAGTAGAGCAAGCATGTAAGTTGTATGCACACTTCTCGTGATCATAAATATACATACTTTCCAGCTACAACAATTTTAGAAAATAGTTTCACAGGAATAAGAAATCAGAATTCTCATCACTATTACTTTATTGATTTGTATTATAATACAAACAATCACACCAGCTGTCAGGGCTCCTGAGCTATCTGTCTGGGTCCTCATGGAGTCCCATCACTGAAGCCCCTTTCCATCCTGAAAATCCTGTTTAGTTCATGTGTTCTTTTCTATACATGCTCTTTTCTGTAGATGCTTTGTGTGTGTGTGCGTGTGTGTGTGTGTGTGTGTGTGTGTGTGTGTGTGTGTGTGTGTGTGTTTATGCTTTCAGACTAAGATCAGAGTTGTGCTGAAAAGAAATATCCCTTTAATGGAATATAGAAACTCAAAGATATTTATCCATATTCACACAAAATAAATTCCCTAACTCTTGTTAAGCACTTTTTCTCTTTTTTAAAGAAATAATGTGATCAATTTAAATTATTAATGATTATTCATTATAATTCTAGGTCCATCATGGCAGAGTTCCAGGTTCATTACTATTTCACAGTACCTCAGATGGAGGCTACCATACAGCAGAGAATTAATATATTATGATTGATCATTCTGGATAATTGTTGATTTGAAATTAACAAAAGCTTCTGATTTTATAAAAATAAATCATGTGTATAGATGAAAGATTCCCTTTTTGCTCTGTTGACATAGAAGTGCTAAGTCACTCTCATCATGTCTAGACACCTTGTGAGGGATGAGTGAAGGAAGCCTCAAGGCCAGAGACCACAGAGGTGTTTCTGAATAACATCATCTCTAAAGAGAAGAGTTTCTGCTCACACCACAGCACGTATCTGGAGGCCTATCAAGGCCCATCTGGTACCCACTCCTCCCACAGCCCATCCTCTCCGTAGAGGCTTCAGTCCCAACTCAATCCTCTCAGAAGCCTGACAGCAAAAACACTGAACTTAAACATGAGACTACTTCCCCCAGTGATACAGTATGGATAGTATAGGAGTAAAAATGACGTATGGCACAGTATTCAGTAGTTTATCCTCTTTACCTTCAGCGTACTACCATATTTTTAATACCGCAAGCTCTCTACATACTTCTTCCTTACCCAAAAATTCTTTTCTAAAATACTAGGCCTCCTGCAAATGGCCCACCTTTTATATCCATGCATATTTCTGCAGAAATGGAAGCCAGAAAATGTCTAGAGAGTCATGTAGTAAGATAAAGAAGGAAATAAAATATAACAGGAAAATGAAGACAGTCTCTGTGTTCTTGGCTCTGTGCCTCTACGCCCAGATACTGCACGCTGTTGAGGGCATAAAATGTGCGCTGTAGGTGGATGCAAGGCAGATCCCTATTGGAACAGGATAGATACCCCATTTTCCACCCTCACCCTCAGAGCACTGCTGAGAATAAGTCTGTCCTGGACCTTCTGGGAGGAAATTGAGGCTAAATGTGAATCTCTCTGGAGATGAGATGGTCATAATTTTTCTCACATTGTGTATGATTGCATATTATTTGTTCTCCTTACAATTACAGGTAATGGAAAACCTTTTAGCTATACAGACCTCTGTGAGGTATTCAAAGGAAAAATGCAGACAAGATAGATAATAAATGCATATATAATCAAATAGCAAGAAACTCTCTCCTGTCTTTTTTACACAAAGGGACAGTGCTTAAAGATGTGTGAAACTACCAATTTTCACCTTCTAAGCATTCACTTGAAAACTTAGTTTTTGCAATTATTTTAAAATTTAATCCAAGTTATTATATATCCACCAGCAGAGACATTAATCAGTGAACATAGTTCTACACTTTTGTGAGCATACTAACATGACTTATGGGATGTGCTATTTTAGCACATGACGCTTGTTCCAATGAATTATTTGAAAATGGAATTGTATTTCAAATGCAATTAAGACAGAGTTACTAAATTACTTAACTGTCAATTCTAATGTGAATAATTGATTCCTGATTTATCAACACTGTCACTAGCCATGCACATCGGTCTTATCATGCATATTGCTTCTTGCGTTCTCTGTCTCCACACAATTGTCTTTTACTTCCATTGTGACATTAAGGAGGGGATAAATCTCTCATGTGCATATTTTCTATAATGTGGTAGACCTCAGATCTATCTATACACCTACATTCTTTTGAGAATTAGCATAATATCTTATTTATATTTTCTGGGACAAAGGTATGATCAGTCAGGATGTACGATCTCTGTCAATATCTTGTACAGTCCCCTGAATAACTCTTTGGTTTCTAATGGAATATTTCCTATCTTGAAAGACATCTTCTTTTGGTAGATGACAGACTATGTGTTGATTTGTGGTGGGGTAAAATATAGAGAAACGGAGGGAAAGGAAACAGGTAATGGGTTGTTCAATGAAAATGTCTCCACTAAGCTTTGAGTGTTCATGACTTAATTCAATGTGCGCGTGTGTGTGTGTGTGTGTGTGTGTGTGTGTGTCCTCACTCTCCAGCAACACGCAATGAAGTACTCTATTAACCCTAGTAGTTGGGAGGTGGAGGCAGGAGAATCAGAAGTTCAAAATTATCATCTGTTACATGGAAAGTTTTCGTCCAGCCTGGGATACATGAGATCTTGTTTCAATTCAAAAGCAAAGTTGCTTTTCTACTTGCAAGTTGTCTGTCTAGACAGGGTCACATTTTCCCCAGTGCTCATAAAGGCTGTTCCTGTGAATGGACAGGTGTTCATTTGGCTTGTGGGCTTAATATTATAGAGTAATCTGCGAAGGGACACTAGCTGGATACCTGGGCTTAGATTGTCATCTTCTGCAGTTGGCCATATTCAGTTTTTGGTTGTTTTCTCTCACCATGACCACAGATATGAAATGGGTGTTGCTGAAGCTTTCTGATGCTCACTGAGGAACTTTTCTAGACCTCATCAGGCTGGAGTCTTTATAAGGGATTTTGTTGAAATGTTCCTAAATGCGTAAATTTATTGCTCAGTCTGTAGCGTGTTACTGGTCTATGTATTTAATGGTCTGTATATTCAGAGCTGATTATTTGGCATTAGACAACCACCTGGTGTGCTCTTCTCTGGTGGATACTTTCTTTTTTTCTTTAGCGCTCAACCTTCATTGGTTATGATTCGTTTATGGAGTTGATCCCACCTAGGCTTTACCTATGACTCTGCCTACCTTAGCATATAACATGTCTGCTGTTATCATTTCTTTATCTCAGTCAGTCTGGTGTGCTCCCACTATGATGCACAGCAATGCTATCACATCACTATCTGACAGTCTGGGCCAAGTACTGACTAATTCATGCAGATCATACACTAAGTTTTACTGGATAATTTATATTTTTATGGGTAATATATATATATATATATATATATATATATTGCTAAATGATGCTTAAGATGTTTCTGTAAAGTACCCTATTATTTCCTGATTTAGATTAGGCACTAGTAAAAATGTCATCAGTAAGGATATTGATAGGTTTTCTCTGTGTACATATATAGTAAGATATATTAATCCACTATTTGGATATTAAAATTATATATCATTTAAGTCGCAGCTATATAGTGTTTAAAACAAAACCTCATATCTCTACTATAAAATATTTATATATAATCTACACATATATTCATACATACACATGTATGCATGTGTGTATGACCCTTTTTAAGCTACTTTGGCATACAAGAAGAAAAGTTACAAAGAGTTATGTTTTAAATCATATTATTTCTGATATGCCATTAACTTGTTCAACAAAAGGTGACTCTCTCCTCTAAGCTAATGAAATGCTATTTCTGCCATTTGTGTCACCCATTGCTCCAGGTCTTATCCTGAACTTTTCAACTCATCTGTACATCTTTCCTAAGTTTAAGGCTTCAGGGACACATCTGTTCTGCCCAGATGAGCTGTAGCAGGCAGAAATCCTTTAAAGAATAGGCAATTGGTTACCAATATTAAAGACATCTATAAAGTGATTTGTAGAATGCTGTCTTAGAGCTTGCACTGGAATAAGAGCTGTCATGTAGAATGATCTCTTTAGATGAACATAGTAGTGGATTTTCTATTTTCTTCACATTTGAAGCTTTACTATGATAATTGAAATTTTGGCAAACATTCAGAGGAAAAAATAATGATTGATTAACAAAATTCAAACACATTAATATGCATGTTCTTTCCTTAAAAATATAGCATATACGTATATATTGGTGAAAATGCACCTGTCAGACTTGAAAAGACTGGTGAGCATCAGGAATCAGGGTGTTTAATGTGCGTTTATGGAGGTTTAAGTATTTGGGATTGTTAATGAGGGAGGGACCTGTGGTATAGTTGACATGTGTACATAGAATAATAAATGTGTCTCACACAGAACGTTACATGCACTGAAGCAGAACATGGAGATATTGCCTGGTCTAGCCAATACAAAACCGTAGCTTCCACCAGCCCTGATTACCTACGCCCTTCATACCCTGCCCGTCGTTTCCTCTCCTCACTACCAACTTCACGTGCTCTTCACGACAACGTTCTTGGTGCTGAGGGTCACAATCTCTCATTTCTCATAAACTAAATTCTTAATATTTGAATACAAGAATTTGTAAGTCTCAAAGTCTTTACTGTCATAGACATTTATTTATTTTGGTTTTACAAGACAGGGCTTCTTCTCTGTGTAGCCTTGACTGTCCTGGTCTCACTTTGTAGACCAGGCTGGCCTCAGACTCACAAAGATCTGCCTGACTCGGCCTCCCAGAGAATGCTGGGATTACAGGCATGGACCACCATGCCCAGCTGTCGTCGGTTTTTAATTACAAATATTAAATGTAGTTATGAATTTACTAGTGATATAAGATCCTTGTTGTCATTTAAGCATTAGATAAATAAATATAACAGTAAAATATTAGTATGTGAATATATAAAATAACAAAAATACTGTTTTCCTAATGTCTAGATAGCACCAAGGTTCCTAGACCATCAGACTAGCTTGATTATCAATTTAATGGAGTCTAATGACATAGGATATTTTAATATCATCATTTGGCTTAATATAGTAATTTTCTTTTAAAATTTTATATATTTGTTATTTATACAATATTTTGCCCCCAGGTGTTCCTGGGTACCAGATGAGGGCAAAATATCTTGTTATGGATGGTTGTGAGCCACCATGGTGGTTGCTGGGCATTGAACTCAGTACTTTTGGATGAACAGACAGTGCTCTTTAGCTCTGAGCCATCTCTCCAGTGCGTAATATTTCCATAATTCTTTCTCTACAGCATGGTTGCCTATACCAAACCTGTAAAGACCACACCAGGCACCATGAATGAAAGAAATGTTACAAGGCTGTCAGTGGTTGACAAGGAAGTCAGAATTAGGGCTTTGCTTTTATTTCACAGGAAATACCACAATCCTAAGTGGTGTTTTCATATGCACTTTTATTCATAGTATTTATAGTTTAACAATTAATTTAAACTATTTTTATATTTTAATTTTTATTTCTGTATATTATATGTGTGAATAAACATGCTATAATAATCTACTTGTGAATCTGTGTATTACATGGATGGATGCTTTGGGAAGGCTAAAACATGGCATTGAATCTCCTTGAGCTAGCACTACAGGGAATGTGGATTCTGGGAACAACACATGCATCCCTTGCCGGAGCAGCAAGTGCTCTTGACCACGAGGCAACTTCCTATCCTCTGTTTGTTACTGTGTAGTTCAATGTGAAGACAACTTTTATGATACAGTACCGTAATAAATGTTAAAAGCTTTCAGAAACTCATTTTGTTGCTTTTGATTGAATTAATGACTTCATTCTCTATTACCTATACTACCTATGCTCATTTAACCTATAAAATACAAATATCACATATACATTTAAGTCAGTCTAAATAATTCCAAGTAATTAGTATTTAAAACTCAAACTCAGAATGAGCATTATTGTTATGATTGTTTATCAGTATTTTGTTAATTAATCATTTGATTTTAAAATATTCACTTTTTTCTCTGTATAAGGATGCTTACTTTTTACCTCATGACTTAGATAGCATTTGTTTCTCTTTTTTAAATTGGTATTTGCAGATTATTTTCTTGATAATTGCATGCATGTTTGCAGATTTTTGAATCATATTCACTCCTACTTTGTTTATTTCCTTTCTTTCTTTCTTTCTTTCTTTCTTTCTTTCTTTCTTTCTTTCTTCCTTTCTTTTTTTTTCCCCCAGAGACAGGGTTTTTCTGTGTATCCTTGACTATCCTGGACTCACTTTGTAGATCAGGCTGGCTGTTTGTTTTTTATTTTTTATCTTATATACATTGGTATTTTCCTGTATGTATGTCTGGGTGAGCATGCCAGATCTTGGAGGTAGAACACTTGTGAGCTGCCATGTGGGTGCTGAGAATTGAATCTGGGTCCTCTGGAAGAGCAGTCAATGCTCTGAATGTAAAGCCATCTCTCTAGCCTGCTATTTTCACTTTCTACTTCTAACTCTTCTTGGACTGCTTACTCCAATGTTTACTTTCCAACTTAACATCCTTTTTTTGCCCAAATTTAAATGCTTTACATTCTTTTCTTTTCTTTTAGAACAAATCTCAACTTTATTCTAGTAATTTCATTCATTTACAAACAATTATGTGTAAGGCTATACATTTCTGTAGCACCACATTTCTTTTTTTATTATTTAATTAATTTATTCCGATTACAAATCAATTGTTATCCCATCACTTGTATCCTCCCATTCTTCCCTCCCTCTCACTTTCACCCTATTCCCCTCCTCTAGGTCGAACACCGAGGGGGACCTCCTCCCCCACTATATGGTCATAGGCTATCAAGTCTCATCTTGGTAGCCTGCTTATTCTTTCTTTGAGTGCCATCAGGCCTCCCCACCAAGGAGAGGTGGTCAAATATGGGCACCAGAGTTCATGTCAGCGTCAGTACCCACTCTCCACATAACTTTGGAGAATGTCCTGTCCATTTGGCCAGATCCAAGTGGGGGTTCAATGCTTACTACTTGTCCTTGGTCACAACAGCAGATTGAGCAGACTACTCTGGGCCCTGATCCACCCATCACGATGTTCTTCTTGTAGGTTTGTAGGACCCTCTGGTTCCTTCTATTTCCCCATCTCCTATTTCTCTTACCTAGAGTCCCAGTATGATGTCCTCACGTCTATCCCACTCTTCTGGTGAGTGAAGACTTTTGTGGGACATACTTTTGGGCTAGTGTCCAGTTATAAGTGAGTATATACCATGTGAGTCTTTCTGCTTCTGGATTAACTCACTCAGTATGATCATTTCTAGTTCCATCTATTTGTCCACAAATTTTGGGATTTCCTTGTTTTTAATAGCTGAGTAATATTCCATAGTGTAAATGTACCACAGTTTCCTTATCCACTCTTCTACTGAAGGACATTCTTTTAAAAAAAGTTATTTATTTACTTTAAATCTCAACTGTGACCTCCTCCCTCATCTCCTCTTAGTCCCCCATTACTCCCTCCTCCCCCATCCCCATCCCCCATCCCCATCTCCCATCCCCCATCCCCATCCCCCATCCCTCATCCCCATCCCCCACCCCTAAGGCAAGGGGAGCTCCCTCCCCCTCCACAGACCCCCCCATGAGGACTGAGCACATCCTCTTCCACGGTGGCCTGGCAAGACATCCCTGCCAGGGGAAGTGATTGAAAATCATGCATCACTCTCCACATAACTGTGGAGAATGTCCTGGGATAACAACTGAGATGTAATCTGAATAAATAATTTTTTAAAAGAAAAAAAAACCAAAAGCTTGCATCAGAGTCCATGACAGATATAGCCCCTGATTCCCTTACTAGGGGACCCACATGAAAGCCAAGCTACCCTTTCAGTAACAATGTACAGGGCTCCTATGTCCACGCTATGCATTGCCCTTAGTTGGTGCTTCAGTCTCCAAATGCCTTCCTGAGCCCAGGTCATTTGGCTCTGCCGGTCTTCTTGTAGAACTTTGTCCCCTCCTGGTCCTTCTATACTTCTACATACACTTCCACAAGGCTCCCTGCACTCTGCTCAATGTTTTGTTACTGGTCTCAGTATCTGTTCTGGTCCATTGTTGGGTGGAGTTTCTCAGAGGACATCTATGCTAGGTTCCCACCTGCAAGCATAGCAGGCTGTCCTGAATAGTAGTGTCAGGGCTAGGCTTTCTCCCATAGGGTGGGTCTCCCTTGAAGGCAGGCATCGATCTGCCATTCCTTCATACTCTGCTCTATCTTTGACTCTGCACATTTTGTAGGCAGGGTAAATTTTGGGTCAAAGTTTATGTGGATGAGTCGGTGTTCCCCTCTTTCCACTAGGAGTCCTATTTAGTTAATGTGTGGCCTCTTCAGTCTCCATGGCTCCTGCTACTAGGTGTCTCAGCTAGAGTTACCTATATCCTCCCAAGAGCCTACCCCATCACAGGTCTCCAGCTTCTCCTAGGGATGCCCTCACCCAAATGTCTCTCTTCTCTCTACAAGTACTCTGTGTTCCTGCCCCAGGTACCCCAACATCTGATTCCCAACCTTATTTCCTTCTTCACTTCCTCTCCTATCCTGTTCCATCTTTTCAACGTCTTCTGCTGTATATTCCATTTCCCCTTCTGCATGAGTTTCAAGCATCTTTCCTTGTCAATGACCATATCCCTGTTAGTTAGTTTCCTTGGGTCTGTGAATTATAACATGGTTTATCCTCTACTTCTAAGGGTGGGAAAAGATCTTCACCAACCTTATATCTGATGAAAGGCTAATATCCAAAATATATAAAGAACTCAAGAAATTAAATGCCAACAAAAGCAATAATCCAATTAAAAATGGAGGACTGAGCTAAACAGAGAATTCTCATCATAATGATCTAAAATAAATGATCAACATCATTATCAGGACAACACAAATCAAAATGACTCTGAGATTCCATCTTATATCCATCAAAATGGCTATTATCAAAAACCAAGTAACAGCAAATGTTGGTAAGGATGTGGAGAAAGGAGAACACTCCTCCATTGCTGGTGGTAGTCTAAACTTGTACAACCACTCTGGAACTCAATTTGGTGCTTTTTCAGAAAAATCGGAATAGCTCTACCTCAAGACACTGCCACACCTCTCCTGCGAATACACTCTACCACATAAGAAGGACATTTCTTCAACTATGTTCATAACAGCTTTATTCATAATAACCAGAAACTGGAAACAACCCAGATGTCTCTCACCTGAAGAATGGATAAAGAAAATGTGGTACCTTTACACAATGGGATACTACTCAGCTATTAAAAACAAGGAATTCATGCAATTTGTAGTCAAATGGATGGAACTAGAGAAGATCATCCTGAGTGAGTTAAACCAGATCCAGAAAGACACACATGGTATGTACTCATTCATAAGCAGATATTAGCCATATAATACATTATTTTCAAAAACATATATTATTATTAAGTGCTGAATTATGTTATATTAATTACCATTTTTAATTTCTGTGTCTTAGCAAATAATTTCTAAAAATTTTTATGAAAATATTGTGTCTGTATCACAAACATCAAACACATTATTTGCAAGAGAATTTTAATAATAACTCTGGAGTCTGCTTATATGCACCCACTAAGGTGAAAATACTGTGTCTATCTGTATTTGTAGTGACTGTGTCTATTTGTAGTGACTCTGAAAGTTACAGCAGCCATCTTGGTGTCCAGAGGACAGAGTGGGTAGGAAGTGGTTAGTGTCAGTAGCAGCACAGTCCTGATGTGTGCAGTAGTGAAGCATTGGCAGCAGATGAACACGTATCTATACACATTAACTTGCATGTTATGAATCAACACATCTTAAACTAATTGCAATTAAATATAGTAATTACTCTGTGATAATTAATAATATATTTTTCTTTGTTTCAAAATCTGCATCAGAAGGTAATCACATAACAGGCCATAATAAGCAGAATATATGAAGTGGAGAAATTTGGGATAAAACTGTAGCAGAACCATGTTCCAAACAGGAATTAATAAATTTTGAGTTAAATGTTTATGCTTAAAAGCAAAATTAAGAGTAGCTGAGTTCACCTAACCACAACTGCAACCGTCTTTAATAATAACCATCATTGCTTCTTAGTAACTCTGGTTAGTTATTTGTGCATCTCAGATGTTCTATAAACACACAGAACCAACATAGTAGTGTGTGAAACTTTGTGCCAGACCTGACACAGCGCTCCAGTGCCAGGAATGTGTCTCTGTCTCTCATGCCTTAACTTGAGATGAAACAGGTACCTTCCATATTAGATGAGACTACTTTTGTCTTGATTACAACACATCTACCTTGTGTGAACCCTGATGCAATTCTCCTGGTCTTGTTGTCAGCCAAAACTATTCTTTAAAGATGTCTTCACTATATTGCACTTTGTGAACTCCTGAACCTTTCGGTTTGTCCTAAGTTAACTTGAGGACGTTTTCTATAACCGAGTCAGGGTCCCAGAATGAAGGGATGGTCTGTCCCTAAACAAAGTCCTGGTATAAAACAGTTGACAAAATCTGAGAATAACAACAAATCACATAGGATATGCGTATGCTCTTCTCAACAGGAAATATATAACTTTTAAAAAATACAAATAAAATACAAAAATATAAATATAATGTTTTGTAAATTCCAGCATATCATACGTTTTGTAGTATATTGAGTTCTTTTATAAGAGCATTTTATACATTAGTTTTTATATTTATTTATTATTTTATCTGAATCAATGTTATCTGTCTGTATGGATGTGCATTACATGCATATCTGGTACTCAAATGGGTAAGAAGAGGATGCTGTATTTCCTAGGACTAGACTTACAGATACTTGTGAGCCACCATACGGATTATGGAGATTGGACTCTGATCCTTTGTCAGATCAACAAGTGCCCTGAACTAACTTTTAAGCATTTGTAATTTGTTATGTGATATGTTACATTTCCATCTTTCATGCATGCGTGTGTGTATGGTTTTTTGGTTTTGTTTTTTTGTTTTTTCCGTGTGTGTGTGTGTGTGTGTGTGTGTGTGTGTGTGTGTGTGATGCACTTGTGATGTGTCTTGGGAGTCTTCACTTATATATGGGGAGACCAGAGGCTAACATTAGGTAGCTTTCTCAAATAATATCTATTCTTTTTTTGGAAGATGACACCATTCACTGAAACTTCAACTCACAGATTCAGCTAGACTGTCCAACCTGTGGGTACCAGTGATCTTCCTGTCTTCCCTGTATTGGAACCGTAGGCCATGCTTCTGCATTTGGCCTATGGATGGGTTCTGAGAATCAGAACTCAGGTCTTCACATGTATGTGGCAGCTACACTGCTGACTAAGCTGCTTCATTAACTCCTCACATTTTCAGATTAGCTTGTACATATTTTTTCAAAGTTCATGGATTCTGGTTAGAAAGATGTTTTACCTACATTTAAAAAATATTATTATCGTACACTTAGATAACATTAATTATGATTATGTTATCAGTTTTATGTTCTCTGTGCTACCTGTGATCTGCTTAGAGAATATCTTACCTATAGGTCAGAGATATTTATTCTTATAACTTCCTCTAGAAAATAACTGGAAACAAATTTCAACACATGCATGACTCTAAAAAGTATTGACTTTTTAAAAATCCAGGTTCAAAATGTGTAGTCACATATATTTAAGCCTACTTGTATGTATGGCTATATATATATATCTCCATACATAAGCCATGGATCTGTTTAGAGGCTGTAATCCCAGGAGAAGCAAAACCAATCTTGTGTTTCATGGGTAAGATAAATGATGGAATCAGTGGAAACCTAAAAATGAGAGGCTTCAACCACCTCTCTGTGAGAATCAGGTTCTAACTCTTTCTTGGACTGTGCTGACACAGGGACGTGCAGAAGCTACACGCTCACAATTAGGTGTGTGTAAATCAGACTATAATATAGAATATAAAATTTGAGAGAATTGTTAAAGCTGTGATTAAGACCCCAAAATTAAGCACTGTTAATGCAATACACTTGACAGAAAAACCAAACAAACAACAAAAACAACCCAAAACTGCAACAGAGGGAAGTAAAAGATTCATATACGTAGCATCATGCTTTGATCGTGGAAGAAGTGTGATTGTTCAAAAAGGAATGAGCTAATGGTGACGAAGCTATTATATAAATCCAGGTTTACTAGAGCAGTGCAGGAGTTGGAGGGAAAGAGAGAGCACATGCTGGGGTGGGGGGAAGGGGAGCGGGACAGCAGAACCCAAATGTCTGGATTAGAGTGAAGGGTCTTTGGGAGAAGGGGAAGACCCGCCTCTAGGTAGAGGACCAGGCATGCCAGCAACTCCCTGCAGCAGGACCTCACAGAATGGATGCATCATTTTGAGTCATTTTCTTGTCTTAGGTTTTACAATGACATTTCATTTGTCAAACTATCATTAATTTAAACATAGGCAATGAACCAAAGAAGTATGTGAGAAAGGACATGCCACTATGTGAGAACAAGGAACAATAAGGAAAACCCGCATATAATTTACTATTCTAAAACATCCAGTCTACAGAGTACAACTTAAACTGAATGTGATTTATACATTACTAAGTATTTTATTGATAAACATAAGCTTGATATATTGGGAGTAGAGTTCTTTTGTTTATTTGTTTGATTTTTGACTCAAGTTTTTATTCTACCTTGTCCCACTTGGTTCAAGTGGTTTGGTAGATGTCACAATAACCACATTAATTTATGTCAAAATGTCTAGTCTACTTAAAAAAAGGACAACTAAGAAAGTAAAGGACATGGTGCTAGTTGTGCCTATATTATTGTAATGACTTAGAAGGGATGCCTTTCTTACCGTGTACTGATTCAGTCTCTATTAAAGTGACGGTTGCAAACTTCTTCAACCTTTTTTTCCTTTTCAAAAAACCTAGGCTTGTGTGGGCTCTGTAATCATCCTTTTTTTTTTCCTGTATAATTTCATACATAAAAGCTCACAGAAAACCAGATAACTGAGCATCCTTCACAAGCAGATGAAGCAAACCCTTCTTTTAAAGGCCAGCCACTGCTGATATTTTAGCAAGAGAAAAAAAACAGCATCATCTACAAAGAACAAATAGGATTTGAAAGTGCAAATGTCTCTGCTTAGAACTGGTAGCACAGCAGCTATTTCACAAGTACAGATTATAATGGACTATCCCATGTTGATTTCTCAGTAAACCATTTTTTTTTTTTAAATTTTGAGATTGCATCATCCAAATGGTATAAGGAAACATTGTGGATACAAGCCCAGTAGCAGATGGGAGGAAGTTCAAGTACAGGTCAGAACACAGCCTAACTGAGCTAAGAGTTCTGCATCTTTTCCCTGAATTAGACGAGCATTAAAATCCATGCACTGTGATGAGGAATGACAGTTCTGAGCCTTGTACACAAACAGCATGCAGATCGTGGACAGGGTGTTACCTCACAGACGTGATGTCTTCTGAAAGCTCTGACAAAAACTTGCAAAAATGAAATACTCATAGTTCAAGGCTCTCACCCCTTGCCCCAAAGCTTCAGATGAGCTAAGTGGATAAGAAAATGTCCTTCCAATGAACTCATTATAGGCTATAAAACTTATACAGTTTGTAAAGAAGTATTTTATATGATACGTCCTCTGATAAGGACTCAGGGAGAGAGAGAGAGCATATAGTGCACTATGCAAGGAACACAGGGCCAAGAATGGCTAGTGAGTTTCATGGCCCGGGAAAGGTTCTTATTTACTTACATGGTGCATGTTATTTACATGCTTTTTGTCAAGTAGTAGTAGTTTTATGTTATATTGCATTAAAACTATCCACTAAGTGATAAAACTAAGCTGTCACACATATTATACATGAATCAACAGTTGGAATAATTCTAAACTTTCTTTAGGTATAATACTGAACTCTGTAGCAAGCCACAGTAACTGAGAACCGTTGAATCAAACTGAGACTTGTTGAACTGGCAATATAAACTCAATTTAAGATCTATATTAAAATAAGTAAAACATCACAACTACATATTTTATTATGTGCTGTGACTTCAAAAACTGAACTGAAACGCTGGCCTTCTATGCCAGTTTTATGAATATCTTCCTGATATCAACAGCTTCTTCTACCTCTGATAACTGAACAACAAAACACAAATGCCACAGTTATTACACGGTGAGCTTTGCATTAGGTCATAGCTGTAGCACATTCAACAAACTATTTGAGTGCATCAGAGCTAAATCTAAGCAAACTTATCTTAATGTCCCTTACGAAAATGTAATGTAATTGTCTTGTGATTAGTTTATGTGTTATTGATCTTAAACTTTACATCAGCACTTCTCAGTTTGTTTGGGAACAGTTGTATATGCAGTTGTGTGTGTTGCTTGTGCTAATGATTTCACCCTAATGTTCTTGATCAGTAGTTATTTATAAACAAAATAGAGCAAGATGATTTTGCAAACTTCAAGAAGAATTCTAACAGGGTATACTCATGGGGTCAGCATGCACATGCTGCTGGGCTGGGTACCTCCTGGGTCTTAGGATTCTCTGAGTCCTGCCAGGTTTCTTAACCTTTCTTTACATGGAGATGTTGGGAGTCTAGAATGCTGAGTATTTGAGAATCAGAAAACTCAGTGAGTTTTCTAAAAAAAAAAAAAAGAGGTTAAATACAAATTGATTGGCTTTAACAGGGAAATCAGAAAGTATGGAAGCAGAGGTAAGGAATTAAAGGCAGGAAGGGGCTACTTTCAGATAAGGAGCTCGTCAATGGGTCAATGCTTCTGAAAGTGTGGGTAAGATTTGCATAGCACGAGAGCAACAGCTTTCCTTTCTTCATAGACATTTTTATTCTCTCCTGTAAAACTTGATTAATATACACATTTCCTGTGATGACCCTGCAGGAATACAGGGAGGAGAGAGAGGAAAGGTGCTCTCTCCAGGGACATGAAGCAGCAGTCTATCAAAGGCTTGTGTGAAGGAGGATTCAGCGAATCCACTGGGAAGGAGGAGATGCTCAGGGCTAGGATCCAAGGGGGATCTGGAAGAGCAGAGAAAATGCTGTGGATTGACTGAAGAGATGAAATGGAAGAGTGGAATCTTGCCTTGTTATCCCACGGTTTAACTCATAGTTGTGAAACAGAGAACCTTTCACGACACTGTTTTTTAAAAAGTCAGAACATAGGTTTTGGTTTCAACACCTGGCTATTTCTTTTAACTTATGTTAATGTCTTATAGCTAGTGGTCTAATGATGCTCCCATAGCCTCTCCAGGTATATATTTGAAATTTAAATAAAAAAATGCTTTAATCACATCCTTCATTAAACGAAGTCCAAACTTTGCTCAGAGATGAGTATACTGGTTCTCTCTCAAGCTGAAAGACTAGATTCTTCTCTTGATGGTCCAAATAAATCCAGAGCCGCTAGAAAGGCAAATCCCCACACCTATAGGAACATGGATCTTACGAGGGTCCCTCTGACCACAGCCTTCCATCTGACTACCCTCTCCTGGAAGAGATAGAAGTTAATTCTTGGAGAATGATCTCCCTCTCTCCCTCCCTCTCTCTCTCTCTCTCTCTCTCTCTCTCTGTGTGTGTGTGTGTGTGTGTGTGTGTCTATCCTTCCTTCCTTCCTTTAATTTAGTTTTGTTAGTGCTCCTAACAGATCCACAGTGAATGCTAGGGCTTTGAGTATGAAGAATTCAGGATGAAAAAAAAAAAAGGCAGGAGTACAAATAGCCCAGGACTTTTACTCTACCAAGCTTGTGAAATACATCAAAGGAAGTGTTTAAATCTAACATGGTCATATTAACCAAGAATTATGAAGCAGCCTAAAGGTAATGGTATTGTTTCAGAGGAGGCTGATGCTGTGTGTTTCATCTAAGGAACACCAACTTTATACACACCTCTATTGTCCTTTTCTTCATATTGATTTTTATCATAATTTAAAAACAGTGCAAAGCATTCACAGGCAGAGAGATAGAATAAACTGTGTTTTCTTATTACACCAGAGAGCCTCTAAGTAGCACAGAATTTTGATTTAGATTTGGGCATTAAAATTAAATAACACATCCTAAGGAAAATGATCTGTAATAATGAGAGCTACACACATGGGACATGAAAGAACTATTGAATAAGGAAACAAAATACAGTTGCGGTGTGGGGCCAATGTGATTTAATGAAGAGTGCTTTTGAAAACAAATTTCTTCTTCACTGTTGTCTATCGATTGTTGGCATATTAGAAAACTAATTACTGGAAGAGATGAATATCATAAATTCGAGAGAAAATTATTTCTCTTCCATTGAAGTCGCTTCATTTTACAGAGAACTGTAGAAGCTGCTGGTGCAATGCCTCCAGGTACAAATTGGTGGCACAAAACCAGGTTCTATAGGTTCCCACTATGGAACTGTCACTTATGGACACTGAGGAGCAGGTAGAGCTTAGTGTAGTGCTCCACCATTGGCTCTGTTTCATTATCTGCACCCCTTGACTCATTTCGTGAAGTCCCAGTCAACTTGGTGACCTGGGTCAAACATCATAGGCATCTTTGAATTTAATCCCCCCCCCTCTCTCTCTCTCTCTCTCTCTCTCTGTGTGTGTGTGTGTGTGTGTGTGTGTGTGTGTGTTCCTCCCTCCTTCCCTCCCTCCCTCCCTCCCTCCTCTCTTTTAAATCAACATCTTTATCTCGTTGGATTCATTTTAAGATTTTGAAATTAAAATGTCTAAAGTGTCTATTTACCATCATTTAACCGGGTCACAGAGTTTTATGACAGCTTTTTAAAAGATAAATTTTTTTTCTACAGAGTGATAAAGATCACTGTAGTAAATTTTTATTAGCAGATTGTACAGATGAGGACTGGAATCTAATGAATTCATGAGAAAGACTTTATCAACTCATCTCATTTTTTTGTGAGAGATTTTATGTCACTAATGTTTTGGGAAACCACTGAGTTACCTTCAATAACTCTGATTCTGATCATAAAGGAATGTATTTACGTTTTCCAGCTTGCTTTTCTAAACCATAAGTTTCTTAGTCCTGGATAGAAAGACTACCATCCAGCTATCAAGAAACTGCTCTTTGCACTTATATTATACAATCATGTGTGAATTAGCTTTTTTATATTTTTACAATGAATATAAGAAAGTAACACAGAAATTCAATGTTTAATAATTATTTCCTTGAAATGAAAGAGGACATTGTTTTTAATCATACTTAAAGAAAAGAAAGAAGTAACGGAAGGCTGGAGCACGGAGGAAAAAGGAAAAGAGAGGTGACTGGATTTTATGTGATCCTAATCGTTTGCTTACTTATGAGATGAACTTCATATTCTGTTCATACTCCAGGTTAGGTCATCATTGTTCAGCTTTAGTCACAGTGCTGGCTTAGAGGTCCACAGTCTTTAGCCGTCCTTGGGAAATGGCTGCATTTGTAGAGATATAAGATCTCTATAAAGGAGACAGGACAGTATAAATCAGAACTCCCAGATGTTGGTGTTTAAAGATTAGTTTCTTTTATTCATTTTAGGACAATTAAAAAGAACTTCAAAAGAACTCCAACTTCTAAGTGATTTATGAAGTTAGGGGAAACTTTAGTTTGATAGGATCAGGGCTGAGCCTCAGTCTCTCCTTTGTCCTGTGCCCTTCACCATGAAAGTGTTTGTTTCCAGAGAACTTGCTATGCCATGCGTCCGCTTCAAAGCACCTCAGTGATTAGACTCAAGTGCTTCACCTAGTATAATCATCTCTGATTCAAACTCTCAGCTACATGTGGTCTGCCTTAAAATATATAGTTGTTGAATTTTCTCTGTAAGTCAATGAATAGTTAAAGTTCATATTAAGTTCCAAGATGTATTAGATTGTACCTGATATTAGAAGAACAAATTCTAAGACTAAATATTATAGTTTCTACCATAAGCACTTATGTAGACAAAGAATATCAGTAGCATCTGTATAAAAAGTGTATTAAATGGAACTTCAGGTTATGTCAGTACCTGTGATGTGGGATAGACCTGGCACCAGAAGATCATGTTAGGTAGTTCTCCACTTCATCAAAAGGTCAAAATTAACTATATTTATTAATACATGAAGATACATATGTGCTGGTGTGTGTGTGTGTGTGTGTGTGTGTGTGTGTGTGTGTCTGTGTGTTTGCACATGTACAGAGGACATCCTTCTCTATCATCCTCAGCTTATCCTTTTCAGGCAGGGCTTCTTCTAGAACCTGGCACCCTGTTTTCTCAAATAAGCTGTACAGCCACAAGCCACAGCAATGTGCTGTTTCTGCCTGTCCTTGGACTCGTGGTTACTAGCATCTGTGAGAAGCATGCTAGCTAGGTGCTGAGATATGAGTTCCAACCCTCATGGTTGCAAAGGGAGCTCCTTTAGCTATTGAGACATCTTTTCAACTCCATAGAAAAGGATTTACAAATGAGATTTTCCTTGGTATTCTGGTAAACAGAGGAAGGTGCAGTTCCTGGCAGTGTATTTTATAGTGTTTCTTCCTTTCTTCTTTTTAAATTTGAAAACAGATCCTTCTAATTGGCACATGCCTTTAATCCAAGCACTTGGGAGGCAGAGGCAAGTAGATTGCTATAAGATTGAAGCCAGCCTGGTCTACAAAGTGAGTCCAGGACAGCCAGGGCTACACAGAAAAACCCTGCCACCAAAACCAAAACCAACCCCCCTCCAAATTCTTCTCTGGAGAACTTTACAAAAGAAGAGAAGGAAAGACTGTAGGCATCAGAAGAGAGGACACTAGGGTTTTTGTTTTGTTTTGTTTCAATAGAAGAAAATACAATGGGAAGAAAACCTTCTGTCTATAGGTAACATTTTATTTCGTCTGACATCCTTTTTTGTCCTTTCTTTACATGTTATGATACTTTATATAGAACTACAGAAGTGAAAACGGTGGACGGACATATTAGCTGACATGCGTATGTTTCTGTATTAGCTTGAATGAGAATGTTCCGCATAGACTCACATGTGTGAACACATGGACCCAAGTTGGTGGTGCTGCTTGGGAAGTTTATGAAAACTTTGGAAGGTGGAGTCGTTTCAGAACTACATCTCTGGCATGGTGTGTGGGTGTGTAGTCTCACGCGACTTCCAGTTCATGCCTACTCTCATTAATATGACTGCTACTTGTTGCAAAATTTCCCTTCATGAACTCTTATCCTATGGAACTGTAAGCCCAAATAAACACCTTCTGTGAGTTACTTTTGGTTGTGGTGTTTTATTGTAGCAATAGAAAATTAACTAATACAATGAAATTTTACTAATTTTCTATAAAAAAAACTAAAGAAATATAATTATAAGTAGGAAAAGACATGGGAACTTATAGGCCTGAGAAAACAGAAATGAAATACAAGCCTCTTCTAGAGATGGTCTTACATATTAATAAAACACAATCATTTCGAAGTTTAAATATTCATACTCTGATATCGTTAGTTTTATAGTGCTTTCATATTTTTAAATACAAACTCATTTTGAAAATGATAGTCATTAGAAAAATGTACTATAATATTAAAATCTGGGCACATGCTAAGATGTAATGTTCTATATGCCTGTCCATTTTGGTGTATGTGCCCAAACATGAAACAGACAGCTTCAATTGTAAGATGTTAAAGAAGGTCTCCTGTGGCCCTGTTTGTGGTCTTCTCCTCTCATCTCATTTTACTATTAAATAAAAAGTTACAAGTGACTAAAGAAGCCACTTTGTTTTTAGTCAGCAGTAAGGCTAAAATTGGAGAATTATTGTTTCTTACAATGTTGCACATAGAACATTTTTTATTTTAAGGCCCTTGTCTATTATCAATTATTTATGTGCTCATTGGAAGTGTTATTATCCATTTATTGGAAGCAATAATCGTTATTACTATTCTATACCATTTATTGTAGGATAATGTTTAAGTAATACAAATTTGCATGAGAAAAACAATAGTTGAATTCTATAACTTGAATAATCTTGTATTATATTAAAATATTTTAGCCGCTTTGAATTCCTTATTACATTGCCTTACTCCCTATGTAAAAATCTCTCTGTGGATCCACAAAGATTTTTCACTATTAATACTCTGAACAAATCTATGAACTCTCCTCTAGCTATTGCAGACCAAATCAGTTCTCTGAGAGAAGAAGCCCAATAAAAAAATCTTGATGTATATAAAGACTGAATAGAGTATAATGCCATGAAACACATTGATTTCACATTTATTCATCAAAATAAACCAAATTATATGTATTTGTCAGAAGAAATGTTCAGAATGTCCTAGGGACAAATAGCTATGCTGTGTTTAACACCATCTTGAGTTATAAATTGACATCTGTCTTTCTACCGTAACTCGTTCCCTCTTAGTTTCCTTATTCTGAGGGTCATTTCTCCTTTCTGTCTTCTGTCTCTGTCTCTCTGTCTGACTGTGACTCTTTATCTTTCTCTCTCTCCCTATGCCTCACTAATTAATTCCCTAACTTTTGGGGCTTTACTCTAGAATCTGTAGCTTATTTTATCCTGTAAAATAGTCTTACATTGTCAAGATAGCAAGAGTTAGCAATAAATAATTGATACCCAATGGTGTATTTGACAAGAGGAAGAAGAAAAAGGAAGAAGAAGAGAAAGAAGAAGAAGAAGAAGAAGAAGAAGAAGAAGAAGAAGAAGAAGAA
>OU015752.1:55425935-55454753 GCA_907169655.1 Acomys percivali
AAGAAGAAGAAGAAGAAGAAGAAGAAGAAGAAGAAGAAGAAGAAGAAGAAGAAGAAGAGAAATAAATAAAGAAAAACACCACAACTTATTTGATTCCATTCAATTCAGACAAAATTAACAAATGTCTGTGGTAGAAATAATATGAACTAATTTTTTTAGGTCATTTAGAGCCATGCAAAAGTAAAAAGAATTCTTCTTTAAAAATGGAAAACAACAGTCATTAAGATAGAATTTTTTAAAAATTTATAATACATTTATTATAATTTATTCAGAATACATCTAGAATATTATCCTCTTGCTTGTATCCTCCCACTCCCACCCTGCCTCCCTCTTCTGCCCTATTCCCTTCCCGTAGACCTCTAATAGAAGGTGATCTCCGTCCCATCCTATGACCACAGCCTATCAGGTCTCATCCAGATAGGCTACTTCCTCTTCTTCTGTGTGCCAACAGACCTCCACACCAAGGAGAAGTGATCAAATCAGGGACACCAGAGTTCATGTCAGTGGCAGTCCCTGGTCTCCTTGCAACCATGGAGAATGAGCTGTCCATTGACTATATCTGAACAGGGGGGTCTAGGTTTACTGTATGTGTTGTCCTTGGTTTGTACAGCAGTTTGTGCAGGCTCTGCTGTGTCCAGAACCTCTGACTATTGACCAAGGCCTTACGGCAACAGAACTCAAAGTATCCAGGAGTGCACATTGTCACCCTGAGTTCAGCCTTGGCAGTGGGATGAGGCCTAATTTTGACATGCAAGTCCTCATATTGTTGTCTTTAGAAGGGCTAGAAAGGAACTCTAGGGCGATGAAGCTTTGTTCTTGCTCCTGTTTTGTTCTGTCTGTCCTCTCCCTTTTCCCAAGAGTCTATGATCACAAAGTAAAGTTATCTCTCCAGCTCCCAACTCCAATGTTGCCAATCAGAGTGAGCTCTCAGTGTAAGTAACTGTGATATCCACAAAGTTCAAGGCCAGGGATATAACAATGTTGATAAAATGCTTACCTGTTTAGCACTAATGAAGACCTGGTTTTGATTCCCAAATGACATACACTAATAGTGGTGGTATAAGCCTGTAATCCATCCACTGGAGAGTCAGAGAAGGAAGATCAGAAGTTCATTCCATCCTCAGCCTGGGATATGTGAGACCCTGTCAGACAAAGCAAATGAGAGTCTGAAATTTGTATTTAGTTGTCAAATATGTAGAAACACCCTCTGGATAAACTACATCCTGGAAAAATATCTTCTTGTGGTTTTACTATTGGGGATTTTCTGGATTTTGTCAATAAATGGTGGCAAATAATTTCACCTGTCCAGAGTGGGAGTTTGCTGATACATCATCTTTCAAAGGCTAAATTTGTGAAATTCTCAGTCAAGATGAGATGTTACTTTTTCAAAGATCCTTCTTACAAATTTACTATGAAGCAGACATGGTCAGTAATGAAGTGTCCCTCAGTTCCATGGTGCCTTGATTTTGTGTCCTTACAAATAATAAGGCTTTTTATAAAAGGCAAATTAACATTAACTTACCTCTAAAGTGTGAAGTTCAATGATTTATGATGAACCTGGTACTAATTCTGTGAAGAGGAAAATCTACAATTATATACAATGATAAATTTATCACATTCACAGTGGTAAAATATTTGTAATATTAAAATGCCACTCTGTTAGCTCACAGGCCTATTAGCTAGCCTGCTAGCGGATCTGATCTGCCTCTAGGCTGCCTAACAACCTCTGACATCATCGTCCACTTGGTGTGTACCACACCTGTTCCATGACGTGTATTTCTAAATGACAACTCATCCAACATACTCTGTTATGCTTGCCGACAGGAGTCTAGCACAACTGCCTTCTGAGAGGCTTCATACAGCAGCCTAACAATAGGCTGAACACAGGGAGTGCTGTGGAAGAGTGCAAGGAAAGATTGAGGGAGCCTGAGAGATCAAGGACGGCACAAGCACACCTACCGAGTAAACACACCTGGGCCACAGAAGATCACGGAGACTGAACCACCCACCAAAGAGCATCCTTGGACTGGGCCTAGACCCCCTACACATACGTAGCCGACTCGCACTGTGATCTCTGTTGGTCACTTAACAATGGGACTAGGGAATGTCTCCAACTCTATGCCTGCCACTGGATCACTTTCCTCTAGCTGGCTGCGTTATCAAGTCTCAATGGGAGAGGATGCAATTAGTCCAGCTGTGACTTGAGAAGGGGGAATAGGAAGAGGGGTGTGTGAGGGTGTGACCGGGAGGAGATGAGGAAAGAAGCTGGGATCAGGCTGGGAAGCTATTAAAGAAATAAGTAAATAAGAATAATAAATAAATGAATAAATGAATGAGTTAATAAATGGGAAAAACAAAGAAATGCTTTGGGCAGTAAATGCTTACTAATGTTTATTGTTTAATTAAACATTTCCATATTAGCTAATGAAATAATCAAAACTTACATATAGAGTGGACTTATAGCAGAAGTACACATATAGTGGAATGCTAGCAATCAACAATATACCCAATCATAATAATTCACAGTTCCTCTTACCCAAATTAGGAAGCCAAGTCAAAGAAGTTCCACACTTGGGCTGAGTGGAGTTCACTCTTATCCTTATTTTCCGCTAGGGATTAAAATGGAACGGTTTTGGATGTTACAAAATAGCTGAAACATTCTCAAGTTTACTTAGACACATTTGTTTTGTTTGATGAAATCACTGCTGTGAATTATCTAACTTGGCTGTGAGATCCCACTCTTTTTGTTACCTTGTTCTCACATCCAAACCATCTGCAAGGATTTCTTCACTTACCACTAGCACCTGCTTCTTCTGACCTTCTCTTGTCTGACTGTAGCAGATCCCTCACTGTCTGGCCATGTTCCTGGCTCCAGAGTCAGTCTCTAAAATTGCTAAGGCCTCCGTTGTGAATAGAAGTAACTTGATCATACCTTCTCTTAAAGAACTTTGAATTATTGTGAATAACCTCGAGGTGAGAGGATAACTTTATACTCAGAGACCTGCCAACTACCTTACTTCCTCAGTTTTAATTACACCCTCGATTTCCTAGGGATCCAAGCCTACCTGGCATTTTGGCTTTGTCTAATCTTCCCCCATCCTTTTGAAAGACAGTGTCTACCACATCCATTGACTGCCAGTCTAAGATCACCTAGACTGAGGTGTGTTCTGAGAAGTCCTGCTTCTGCATGTCTGGAGAATGTGACCAAGAGAGCAGAGAGGAAAGAAGTTGGGGAAGACTAATGGATCTGGTGAATCTTCTATTTGTTCCACCCTGCAACCAATTTTCCTTGACATAACTCCAATTAGACTGATATTCTTAAGAAATAGAGGCATTATTTGTGTTTCTTTTTCATAACATACTTTTCCTTTGGAAAAATGACTTTCCATTAAGCCATATCTGGGCAAATACATTTATTTGTCCTATGTCATAAGAATATTTTTACCTTCAGTTTGCCTTTCATCCTTCAACCCAGTGATCTAAATTTGAGTTGAGATCAAAGATTTTTGTAATTTTGTTTCTTCTGATAACATCAGGTAATAGAGCATTGCAAGCACCGATTTTATGTTTAATTGATTAAAATAAGAAATGAAAAGTATAAATTTCACAAAATTTATCATGAAGCTAAAGGAAATATAAACTTATTCACATACACACAAACACACAAGCTTATACCCATACAAACACACATATTCCTATATGATGATACAAACACTTATATTCCAATATGATGTAGTTTTCCAAAACATACTTTTTTCCATATGAGCTAACATAGCTGTCATGAATATCATATTTCTTATAGAATGAGAGATCATAGTTTTTATATTTTTCTATGTTATTTGTAGTAATTAATGTTAATTTGTTTTGTTTCCTATGGGTTACTCCCAGATAATTGAAATCATCAAGAAAATTTGAGGGGATAAAGATTAATTTTTATGTTTTAACTATTTATTTGTATGGTTTATTTAATTCTAGGATTAAGTGACATATAGACCCATTGCTGCCTTTTCTATCTAAATATGCTTTACATTAAACATATGGTAGGCTAAAACATAAGTATTTGAGATGAATCCAAAAGTGTGTTATTTGACAGGGGGAAGGGTATTCTCCCTTGGCACTCTATTCAATAATTTACCAGTTATCGTGGTTATTGGGAGAGAACTAGCAGTGTCCAGTTTCTGTCCATACTATGAATTGTTTACTATCCTAACCCATGAAACGGTCAGGGCTGACATCTATCATGTATCTGGAAAAAGGCTAGCCAGGACATGGAGGGGCCTTGAATCCAATTCAAATTTATTTTGCAGATAGCCTCAGTGTGAAGTTCCCTAATTAATTTTGTCTCAGTTTTTTAAGTTTTGCAATGAGTGAATGAAAATCTGTCCCAACGCTTTTCTGGTTGTGTACTCTGACGTCTTCCTCTACAGCGTGCTGGCACTTCGTTCCCTAGGAAGCTCACTGGACCCAGCTACAATGCCTACTTTATGATCATCTAATGGTATGCATTTGTTGCTGGTTCAGTGGGCTAAAGTTGAGCCAATTCAATAGACTGTAGCATATATTAGGCCTATCTGCCTAAAATCATCTTTTCATCCATCTTGCAACTTTAAATACCTATGTCCATTCCTCATAGTCACCAGTGATTTGCAGCCTTCATGAAAATGTTACCAACGTACCAGGTAGCATAGAACATAGAAGACTCATCATGTATATTGAATGAATGATAGACTGAGTGAATATTGAGATGTTAAAGGTTATATTAAGCTCCAGTGGTTTAGGATCTCATAGTGGCTCACAGAAAAATACTTAAGTTCTTTGCATCTGCTATCAAAATTTCTTTCCAGAATGTAAGGTGCCTTCATCTGATCAATTTTGAGAAACTAACCATAAAGCAAAACTCTCCCTATTTTTCTTACCCTTAGTTTTAAAAATGTATAGTCTCTGACAGAAATCACAAGAGGAGCTATTTGGATTTTCCACTTCATTATATAATTAGCTGTAAGATGAAAGCAAGTTCCACAAAAATCATTGAATCCTTTTTCAGGCACCATCTATCATTATGTCACTATTTCCTCGAACCGTTTTGTGTGTTGCTTTTGATGCTTAAAATACTTCTGCTAAAATGGGAAACGAGATGGGTTTTACAGCTGTCATGATTTAAAGACAATCTTTTACAGTTCCTCTCACAGTTTCATTTTTTAAAAAATATCTGTGTCTACCTCCAAACTTTCTATCTGTAACTAATTTTTTACATGTTAAGAAAAATGTATCTAATCTTATCTTGAACATTTGGGATACATAAATTCTTTGAAATATTTTGCATTAAAGTACATTAAATTGAAAAACACATCTGACTTAAAAAAAAAACAACAAAAAGAGCAAATATGAGCAACCAGCCTAAAAATGAAGCTAGGGTATCTTTTAGAGTGTTTCCATTTCTTCTTTTGAATATATACATACACAAACAGGCACACACACACACACATACACACACACATACACACACACACACACACACACACATACACACACACACACACACACACAGAAGTGCATGGTCACTGTATCAAGTTACCAACTACTTTGGCTTCTATCAGTAAAGACTTGAATGCCTTGAACTTATCAGCGTAGGTGTAGGAAAGGTGATGGATTTTTGAGATCTAAAACAAGTGTCCCAAAGTCTCCTTAGTGATACACACTTCTAGTTGTAAGTTGTGCTGTTTTGTTATTATTTTTCATAGTCAAGAATGTTTATAATCATAATATGAGGACAGGGAACACTAAACCATCATGTCTGGGTTCTAAACATAAAATATCCCACAGGTGTATAGAAAAACTTTCAAAGTAAATCTGCCAAATGAATTTAAAGGTAGGGTTCCACGGAAGGAGTTAGAGGGAGAAAGAGACAAGGGGAAATGACAAAATTATGTTTTGATTTTTAAAATAATTGAAAATTGCACTTCAAATAACAAAGATATAGACCTGAAACATGGAGCTCCGCAAGAGTGTCACATTTTATAAGCTACAGACCACATTTATATACAGTCCTCTTCCAGGGATCAAAACCCTCGCTTGGAAAGTTTGAGCCTCGAGTATTATTTCACTCTTATTCTGTCGAAAAATTTTTCGTCTAGATTCCATCTTTGTTCTCAAGTTGCATTTACCTTGCTTTCTGAGAAGTAGGAGACAGTTTTCTGCATTCATAGATGCTATGCCATAATAGTCTGATGAATATTGCTAATTTTTCTAGTCTGCATTTGGGCTTATTGCATCCCACCAGTTTACACAGTAATTTGAGTGTCCCTGGATACAGGGATGCTGTATATCTCAGTCAGTTGGAATCAGACATGCAGGCACAGAAATATTTCATACTTGGTGTTTCTCGGAAACATTTTTCAAAGAATTTATTGAAATAATAAAACTATGGAGAAAAAAGGATATTTTTTTCTCTCTTCTTTAAGTACAGCTATCTGGAGTAATTCCATTTCCCCACAAACCTTCCTTTTGGTCACACAATGCTCCTAATGTGGCAGGAGCTCCCTGAGCAGGTGAGGCCATGCACCTCTCTCACAGGTCATCCTGTCTAGTAATTTGTCGCTCACAGGGCCCAGAGACACTGCCTGTGTTTTCCACAGCAATGCTTAGAGAGCAATTGGTGTCATCAAATTTTCTGACTTCTCTGTATATTAACTTCAATAACTATTCATAATTTCAGCGGTATATATTTCCTTGGTGTCAGTTCCACTGCCAAGTACCCAAAATGCTGACATTTTCAAAGTGAAATACTTCCTCAAAAGACCTTACTAATTTAAAGTCTACTTGTAACTAAAAATTCTGTGGAATCTTTTTTTTTTTTTTTTTTTTTAATGAAAATGAAGGTCACAAAAGTAAGGGCAGACAACTATCATTTTTAATACTTATTAAAAGGGCTCATTTTGTTATTCAGTAGAGTTGGTCATAAGTTTAGGGGTTTGTTTGTTTGGTTGGTTGGTTGGTTGTTGGTTGGTTTTGGTTTTTTGAGATAGGGTTTCTCTGTGTAATGGTCCTGGCTATCCTTGTTTTGTAGACCAGGCTGGCCTGACCTTGAACTCACAGAGATCCGCCTGCCTCTGCGTCCCAAGTGCTGGGATTACAGGAATCCTTTGAACTCAGGATCACAATATTCATCATGTCTATTGACATACCTGTTCACAAAATGTGGCCTTTCCCATATTTAAGATTTGCGTTTAGACATCCTTTCATTATGTAACTTGGCTCTATATTCAAGATCATTTTAGTGTTGATGGTCTATTGATGTATTTTACACAACCTGTAGTTTAGTTTAAGTGTCCTTTAATTACATATAATTTATATTATGGCTTATTCATTTATTTGTTCTTTTTATTAAGAAAGATTAAAATACTTAAATTCAATCGTCTCATCACCTTGTTTATGATTATATTTTTGGGAATATCAATTATAATTAAAATCTTTTAAACTATCTGTATCATAAATTTTATATTACTTACAAAATATCATATGCATTTTTTATACATAGATAATCATGTAGAGCAAGCTATCTTGTTAAGTAGTCATATTTTATTTAGTCATATAATAGGAAAGCTGGATGTAGAAACAATTCAAGCAAATGTTGTGCATATGATATTTAACTGCATATTTAATATTCAAATATATTTTTAGTTTGATATGTTTTATTTCCCTGTGTATGACTGTTTTGCCTGCATGTCTGCATGTGCACCACCTGTAATCCTCACTTAATATTTTGATAAAAATTTCACCTGAGTGTATATTGCATGTAAAAATCAGATCTTCCTTATGCGAAGAGTAATTTTATGATCAGATTACTATTATTAATAATAAAATGGTTTAGTTTTATAGTATATGTGTTTTAATTAACTAACCTTCCAATAAAATATGGAAATAACTGTTTTCTCCATTTATTTTCCTCAAGAAATTTGTTATTAATGCTTATTAACTTGTTATAGTTATAGATGGATTTAATACCTATTCTCTTATACCAGAAATTATTGAAGAAGAAAACATTTAATACAGCCCAAAACAAACCAAACTAACATTCTTTGGGACCCACATCTTGTATCACATAGAATGCTAAATTCAATTATACAAGTGCTATTAATAAGAGAAACTAATATGTAAGAAGACATAGCCACATTCATCAAAGGATTTGTTTGTGAAGATGAAGAAAATACAATGAGACTAAGAGGTTTTGTTTTTGAAAAATAGTGCAAATCCTGGTGTCATATAATAGGTAAATAAACTGAGAGGAGCAATTACAGAGCAGAAGTTGACTGTGGACGTGTAGAATTTGGGAGATTTGTGATATCAGTTGGATTTGCCATATGAGCCAGCCAAAGAGAGGTGTCAAATGCAACACACACATTGGTAGTTTAGAGGGATCATAAATGTCACGATGTGTACGTGATAGTCCTCACTGTGTGGATACTTCTTCAAGCCACGATGATGAATGGGATTATAAGAAATCTGTAAATAGTAGTTGTGCCCTAGCCTTTTTGGTTGGTGAGTTCAGATTTAGGGTTTCAAGGTTACCACAGAAGGTAGAGAAATAATTTTCTAAGGAGCTAGGGATATAAGAAGAAAATCAAGGACAATATGATGTTGTAAAAAAAAATAAGAATAGATGCTGCTCAGAAATCTTCTGTGGAAAGAATGACAGAGGAATATATGTTGGGTGTGGTGAAGGGAGAGTCCCCTATGATGGACAGGAGCAGAGACAGCATATTGTAAGGTGAAGACTGGGTGACTTTTGAGAAGAAAACCTCCTCATGCTCATGATGGTATTATATTATCTGTGCTTCTTCACTTGACAGTTACCCTTATCCAGTTTTATTCTCATGATCCTGATGCCTCAGCCTCCTGGGTGTAGGGATTACAGTATGCACCACTTTGCCTGGACCATGGTAACTGTATTTATTATTTACTTATGTGTTCAAAATACCTTGTCATGAGCTGGAGAGGTTATGGGAATGAACACTTACAAGTGTGGTGAAATTGATGAATTGATCGCATCCACAAACTGACATCAAGTATTGGTTTCTACTTTTAATGTTATGACATTACAACATAACTATTTGCTAAACATGTTAATAACACCTAGTAGATCAAGGCAACATTTTTAGAAACCCAACTAAGAAGTGAACATGTAAGAAAAGTGGTTTTTGCTTGTTTGTTTGTATTACGTTTTCATTTACTTTTTAACCAAAGGTATTGTCCATTTATGGTGTAACCTGGGAGAAACTTAGAAAGTGGCTAAAAATGGCGTGAGGGATGGTGCTATAAGAAAGACAGAGTGTTGAAGTTGTATTGGGTTACCTTTAATTTCCCATGTAATTAATAATTAGAGACCTATTTGTTCATGAGTGAGAAATGAGTTTGGTATTTAAGTTTTGTAATATAAAAAAGAGAATAAAATAAAAATATTCTGTGGAGACTGAAATGATAACCTTTTTAGTATGAACAAGTGAGGTGCTAATGAAGAAATTGCTCCTTGCATCTGACCTTAAGCAACATACAGTTTGAATGGCACTGAAATAAAACACTATCACCAGGACTGGGTAGATGCTGCAGTGCTTGAGAGTGGTTGCCGCTCTCCCATGGGACCTAGTACAATCCTCAACACCAATGCTGGGAGTAACTCACAGCTGTCTGTACTCCAGCTTCAGGTAATAGGACTGGGGGGTGGGGGTGACACCAGCATTGTTTTTTGTCTTTAGCAGTCACAGCACAACTGGTAACTGTTTGGGAAGCATTCCGGATGTGGTCCTGTTGGAAGAGGTGTGTCACTGTGGGCAGGCTTTAGATTTTAAAAGCCCCTTGCCATTAACAGTATCCCACTCTCTCCTCTGTTTGCTGACCAATTTGTGAATTTCCAGCTTTTCCTGAATCTCTATCTTACTCTGCCAGTTACGAACTCTAAACCCTTGAAACCATAAACACGAATTAAATACTTTCTGATTATCCTTGGTCCTGGTGTCAAGTAACTAAGACATGTTCTTATCTGCTTACATCTGGGACTTAATTTGAGAACATTAAACCTGGATATGACATTGAGAACCATTCTTTCCTGCTGTACATTTTGTACTTGAGGCACCTGAGCCCATTAGGGGTGCAGTCGTTTATAAAATGACTTGCTGCCGTCCAAGAAATTGAAGCTAGCTTACTTTTAGTTTTGTAGATAAATAATTTATAATTATTCTATCAGATGTCTTTTCTACCTTCATGTTCTCATAGTAGACAATTAAAATATCTTCTTTCCAGTTTGAACGTGGTATCAGAAAAGATAAGAGAGGCTGCATTGCGCATGCCCCTTCCTTTCCAGCCACCACCTTGGACCCTAATGTTAATGCCTAAGAAGAACTGGTTTGCCATCTATGAACTCCTTTTTAAGTGATGAAGTGATGATTGCCAAGAAAGATGTCCATATGCCCAACACGCCAAGCTAGCAGACAAGGATGGACCCAACCTTTACGTAATGAAGGCTATGCAGTCTCTTAAGTCTCAAGGCTAAGTGAAGGAGCAGTTTGCCTGGAGACGTTTCTTTTGATAATTTGCGAATGAGGGCTTCCAGTATCTCCGAGACTACCTCCACCTACCTCCTGAGATCTTGCGCACCACCTTGAGCCCCCGCAGCTGCTGAAACAAGCAGGTCTAGTCCCAACGGTTCAGAAGGTGAGCGACCTGTAAGGTTCACAAGAGGGGAGGCAGACAGAGACATGTACAGAAGAAACACTGTGCCTCCTGCTGCTGACAAGAAAGCTGAGGCTGGGGCCGGCTCAGCAGCTGAATTCCAGTTTAGAGGCGGCTTTGGCCACGGAAATGGCCAGCCACCCCAGGGAAGTGGGACATTGTGTTGTGTTGAATAAACTTCACATAAAATATGAGAAAGGACAGACGCTCAAAACTGTATTTTATCTTAATTGTTTGTTCCCTTTTTTGTGTGGTGCTATATATTGAACCCACAGCATATAGAAAAGACACTTTTCCTAACAAGGATGGTGGGACTGGGGGCGGGGGGGCGCGGGAATAAGGGAGGGAGCTACAATCGGGATGGAAAGTGAACAAATTAAAAATAAAAAGACTAACTGGACAGAAAAAAGAAAATATATATGAAAATATTAAAGTAATAATTGTAAATTTTAGAAATGTCATGTGAGTTACTGTAATATTGTAATATCACATTAAAATGTACTTTTTGTAGCAATATACTTAGATCTTTCACTTGCTCCAAAAGAAAATTATCAATAGCTTATTTAAAAAATAACCCTTAAGATAATGTATACGAAGCTGGGCATGGTGGTGCATGCCTTTAATCCCCGAACTCTGGAGGCAGAGGCAGGTGGATCTTTGTGAGTTCGAGGCCAGCCTGGTCTACAAAGCGAGTCTAGACAGCTAAGAAAGCACCAGAGAAACCCTGTCTCGAAAAAAAAAAAAAAAAAAAAGAAGAAGATAATATATACAATCTGACTAAAATGTATATAATGGGGGAACTAATAAGTGTTACTTTCCACTGATCTACTTGCACTGTCTGTAAACAGCGTTAAAGCTCCCAAGTGCAAGCATAGACACAGATTAGAATTTAAAGAACCTCATTATTGGACTCACATTTAAGGCAGGAAATTTAAAAAAACCTATTCTTTCCAAGAGAGGATTTCGATGCATATTTAATTATGACATGACTCATATGAAGTAAGAAGAAGGCCCAGAAGTGTGTTTAATTTTTTTGTTACAAAAGTATCCTGAAAGAATAAATGGGCGAGGAAATACCCTGCTCAACATAGACTTAGTCTGATAAAAACGCCTTGAGCTGCCGTCATCGCCTGACCCACCTTTGGTGCTTCCCTTGTTCTTCACTGGTGAGTTCTATGACTCCGGTGCCATCCCATGCACCTATGTAGGGAGACGGAATGGCTGTGTGTCCTCCACCATATCAAGTAAAAGTCAAGGTCAGTTGCCTAGCTTTTTGCTGCCAAGCAATTTTTTTCCTCTGAAATGGAAATTTCACAAAGAAGCTCAGGCTGGGATAGAATTCTCACAGCAAAGACCAGAGTGGTTATTTTCTCTAATATAGTTTATCTTATATATCATCCCTTTCAGTGATATAGTATTAAACCTTTAAAAATACCAATGACCATTTTAAATAAAAATATATTATCATACTATTAATCAGGAAAAATGAAAAATACTATCGTGAATCTATACATTTTAAAGGCCAATTCTCCAAGGATAATGTTTCTGCTGTAGGGAAAGTATTTTAAGTTATGAACTACACACAAGTAAAGCACACTCATTAAATAATTGTAGACTATATGAAGCTGATTTTATATAGTCAAACATGATATAGAAATAAAACACTGCCTACTTCATAAAGATACCCGTGAATAGGTAACATCTTTATATTACACATGAATATAAAATTAATAATAAATAGTATGAATGGGATGTGTTATGTAATATCAAGTAAAAATTTAAAAACAAGGTTTCTTTTTTTAATTTAAAAATAATCTCAAACTACTAACGTTAAATTAGTAGGTTAAACTCCAGTATTAGAGATGACATTTGAATAAAAAAATGAAGAAAATATTATCTTAATAACTGGAATAAAATTTCAAAGAAAACAGATGCTAGAATGCCTTTACATCTCACTTGTTTTTGTTTAAAATAATAGAAAATATTTGCAATTTAGAACATTTTGTTCCAATGTATTTAGTTGAATAGCATAGCTAATTATAATTATTATCCTTCTTGCTGAAGAAGAAGGGTAAATGAAACACCCACACAATATACAAATAAATTTTAAGAGGAAGACAGGTTTTAGCATATGAAAACTTACTTCAAAAAAATGAAAAAATAAGTAATTATTTTCTCTTTTGCCAGGATAGAAGATACTAATGCTGGCCTTCATGGCTTCACCTTTGATGTAGTTTTGAGAGAGAAAAAAAAGGAAGAATATTTACCCAAACCTTTCTTCAAATTCCATCTGGAGCAGGCATTCCTACAGTGAACCTTCACATTTTACCATCAGAATACCCAACACTGGCTCCATTTGTATCCAGAGTTATACTCTCATCCTGTCTCTTATCGCTTGCATTTCACCACAAACATCAAGAAGAAAGCAGTCAGTGCCTCAGGATTTTGCTTGAATATATCCAGGTCTCTTGCCCAAATATAATTATTTCTGAATAAATAGCAGTTTTCCCCTATGTCACACCGTCTGCAAGTTTCTAAGGCGAGGCCAACAGTGCCATGTATATGATGAGTTAGTTTTTAATCTCCCTTATATATGTCTATCAGCTGTTCTGAGCTGTATAATTAATATTCTCTGAAAGGTCTGTCTGTTCAAGGCAATATAGATGTTCTCTCTCATAGTACTTAAAACACTTTCAGTGTTTGTTCATTATCAATTACAAAGGAATGTCTACATGTGTAGTAGTCTGAAAGTGAAATGTCCCCTGGAAGAAGCTCATGTGTTGGAACACTTGGTCCCCTGTTGATAGCTCTGTTTGAGAACGTTCCAAGCTCTGTAGAAGGTTGAGTTGAAGTGGAGGAAAAGGGTTTTTCAGAATAGCCCTAGAAGCTTCATAGCCTGGCTACACTTCCTGTTTTCTCTGGTCTTCCCAATTGAAGATACATAGAAGCCTCATAAGATTTCTAAAAGTCAGAAATCTTAACTGTGTCTTACGCTAGCATCAGTGTGTGTCTGAGGGTTCCTTTTGGGGCCCATCGATGACAGAATGTTCCTAACATAGTTTCCAGAGTTGATGACATTCTTTGGATTTCAGTGACTTCCCTGTAAGGTGTGCTTTCGGCTGGCCACTTGATAGGTCTTTCTATTTTAATTTATTACAATTTATTCATTTACATCCAGAATGTTATCCTCTCACTTTTATCTTTCCAGTCTCACTCTCTCTCCATCTTCCACCCTATTCCCATCCCCTAGACCCTAGAGAGAAGGGGTTGTCCCCCACCACCATATGACCAGAGCCTAATAGGTCTCATGCTGGTAGCTTGCTTTCCCTTCCTCTGCTTGCTGCTAGGCCTCCCCACTAAGGCTTTCATAGACCTTTGTGAAGACATGGGCTCATCTAGAGAAACCAGGTTAATCTCTTTGTCATGAAAAATTGTCATTTGATAACAAACAGAAATATTTTGAATCTCAGTTTTTGAACACGAGGCTCTAGAAAGCTCTGGAGAGGCACAGAGGAGCCCATCATGGTCCCATAGGCAAATGAATAGCATAGAACAATCCATGTCTGAAATGATTCTAACTCTACTTTTTGTTATATATATATATATAATGTCATATGAAACAGGTAGAGGAAGAAACTGACGTCCAACTGACTGTGGCAAAGCAAAAGATGGTTAAATAGATGGCAGACTCTTGAAACTGTTAATGCACATGACTTGTAACCATTTCTCCCTGTGTAAAGTGTGAACCGTGCTTGCCACGGGCATCATCTCTTCCTCGTGGAAAGCACTACTCAGCATAAACAAGAGCTCTATAAGAACTGGTTTTATTAAAACTTTGAGGATTAATGATCCCTTAAGTGTCCTTTCCTTTTATAAAAATGATAAAAGGCCTCCACCAAACTATATTTTAGTTCAAAGAAGTTTCCTAATATTTTTTGTAAAGGAACACTGTTGTTTTAAATTTTGATTTCAAAAGTAAAAATGAAATGTATAAATAACTAAAAAATCGATGATCAAATTTACTATAATAAGTGATTAAGTAATTAGTGGTATGAAAAAATTAAAAAATGTTATATAAGTAAATAACATTGGTCCTTTACAATATTTAAGCTAAACATTAAATATGAACTCTAAGATCCGTGTAATTTTGGAAATGGATTAGCCTTAAACTTTAGATATGGTGATGTTGTTGCCAGTAAAATAGTATATATTGTTTAGTTGGGTTAACTCTACATTACAGAAAAATTTTCTATTTAAATGATATTATTATCAAAAATGCCAATCATTACTTTTATATTTTGTGGGGATAACATATTATGATGATTTTCAGAGGCCATTGTTTTAAAATAATTTTTATTTTCCTGAGACTTCTTTTTGAAAAACTAAAAGCCTTAAGCTAAAACACAAGTCATGCAGAAATGTAATTTAATCAAATTTAGTTTATGGTCCAAATCATGGTTTGAGCAGTAAGAAATACCCTGTGTTTAATCATCTTGACCTTTAAAAATGGAGATTCCATATATTCAGCCTCAAACTTATCATACCTTGAGGAAGAAACACACGGTCTTTGAAATTCTTAGGCATCCCTTTAGCTCTCTGAATTCCCTCCAGGCATTTTATTATTTCTCAAAGCAACAAAACACATTTTATTAAATATGCCCTTGTTTAAAGAATATGTACTGCCTCCTGAAGAAGCAGAGGAGCTAATGCAAGATTTTTTTCTGATCATCACTACATTGAGAACGTGTTAATTAGTGACAGTGCATAATTTGAACAATTGATACCGACAGAGTTCTTTGTAACTCTATATTTTTAAGATTCTGACAAGTTCCCTTGATTTGAAATTAAATCAGTTGCATCCTAAGACACTCCAAGTAATGAAAATTCCCATCAATTAATGTAGAAATAGGTAGCTTGTTCAGGCATGGGTGACACATCATTACCACTGAGTCTTTCCTTAGGGTCAAGTATGTCATTTGTAATTCATTAACAGAGCACACTTCTAAAACCCAGGGTTCCATTATTTTAATAGTTATATTAATTTAGAAGCATGCATTAAACCAATACACATGCAAAGAATTATAGTTAAACCAGCATTTTTCTCACCCTCTGTCCTCCTTGACACCCTGCTGTCAGCTCTACCACTACTTTGGCAGACACAGGTCGTAACTACCAACACTGTCAGTTAAGTCTTACAGGTGCAATATTTAAAGCAAAATTGTGAATTATATGTTTTAATATTTGATGGCAAAGCATGTGAGTTTAAAGTATATATAAAAAAGTAGCATCAAATCTTAACAACATGGTCACCCAGAAAGATCCCATAATAGTTTACTTAATTCCAAGTCATCAGTTCTAAATATATGTCTATATGAGCAACAGTAAGTGAACTCAGCAGGTTGTACCGACATACACGCAAGGGTGTGTATATGTACACAGCTATACTAATTAATGAGGAAGACAGAGTAAATTTGCAAAGGAATGGGGGAACACAGGAGTTGGAAAAGGGAATGAAAAGGGTATAGATGGTTTGTGTATGGCACTCATGTAAGGGGCTCTCAAAAAAATTAAAAATGTAAAACAATAGTAAGAACTAGCATCCAAAAACTAGAAAGTTTGCAAAGTACTCAAGCCACTATTTCCTACGCTTTATTGTTTAGAATTATACACACTGTGCAATTTTAGTTATGATATCCTGTGGCCTTTGAACTATTTAAAACCAATTTTATTTGTTTTTTTTTTTTTTATGTTTATACCTCCCTTTAAAACCACCTACTCTACATAGGAAGACAAAGGGGTTAATGGGAACAGGAGAAGTAGACCTTTTTAGACTCAGTTCCTTGGAGCAATTTCATTGGCATGGTTGGCAGGATTCCAGCAGACCCACGAAGCAGCTAACCAGCAATTCGGCAAAAGTGACTGCAACCCCATCACCAGAACCGGGAGCAGCAGCTGCAACCTGGAAGCATTGGCTGGAAGGGTTCTTTATAGGAGTATCTCAAAGGGGAGCAAAATGATGTCAAGACAAAAAAGCCCAGCCTCTTGTTTTGAGTACACACACACACACACACACACACACACACACACACACACACACACACACACACACATATATATATCCTCTCAGAGTCCATACTAAGATGTTTATAAGATGGCAAAGATCATGCCCCCACACAAAGCAGTTTCTCCTTTAGTGGACAAACATCATTTGTTCTCTCACAACCAGTTTCCAGTGGAAAAACACCACACACCCTCACACAGCTCTGTTTTACTTCCCACACTTAGGATCAAAACCAAAACATATTTACTTCTTTAATATCTTGTAAGGAATGACAGAAGTCTACTAATTAACTCAAAAACCTTTCCCATAGTGATCTTTGAACTGTATTGTGGGCATAACAGTAACAAGACTACGTATTAAGTAGGGACTCAGTTATTTTCCTCAAAGAAAATAATTTATCAAGTTATATATTACACAATGATCTCTGAACTAATAATTAAAATCAGTAATAGCTACATTTTAGAAAACAATGTTCTAAAATGGATATACTACCTCCAAGAAAAATAACTACTTAGTTTGAAGAATAAGAATAATAAAAAACAAACCCCACAAAAGTGTACTTTGGTTTAACTGGTTTTATTTTAAAACAATGTAGTGATTTTAACCCAGTTTGGATAGGCTGGGCAGACTCCAACATGAATACTGGTGTGATTCACAAGTTGTCTTTACACCAAAATATATGCGTAGATAAAAATTTTTAGTATATATTTGCATTATATGGTATAAAATTATCTATTTTTAAAATTCTTTTTAAATTATTTATTTATTTGTTATTTAAATTTTATTTATATAATTTATTCACATTACATCCCGATTGTTATTTCCTTGCTTGTATCTTACTTTTCCCACCCTCCCTCCCTCTTCTGCCTTATTCTCATCCCCTGGACCTCTGACAGGCGTCCCTCTTCCTCCACCATGTGACCTCAGCCTATCGGGTCTCATCAGGATAGCCTGCACTCTCTTCCTCTGTGTGCCAGCAAGGCCGCCAAGGGGAAGTGATCAAGTCAGGGGCCACCAGAGTTCATGTGAGAGGCAGTTCCTGCTCTACCCCTCACCCCTCCATGAAGAGAATGAGCTGTCCTTTGGCTACATCTGAACAAGGGGGCCTAGGTTCTCTCCTTGCAATGTCCTTTGTTGGTGCATCAGTTTTTGCAGCCCCCACCCCCGGCCCCGAGTCCAGATCAACCTGCCTTGGTGGTCTCCTTGTGGAGCTCCTGACCACTCCTGGACCTTCAATTCCCCAGATTTTCCATACAACTCTCAGGGCTTTGCCTGGAGTTCCACTGTGAGTCCTAGTACCTGTCACTATGCCTGGCTGGGTGGACTCTCTCAGAGGACATCTATGTTGGGCTAATGTCCACTTATAAGTGAGTATATACCACGCTTGTCTTTCTGGGTCTGGGTTAGAAAACTGTTTTTGCGTGATGGAAAAGCCACGAATCTTTATATGGAATATTCAGTTAAGTTTTCTCTCCCAATTCCTTCTGGATGTGAGTGAAAGTATTCTTGAACAGTTTAAGTTGCATACCCAAACAAACTCTGAGATGAACTGTCTTTCTGTCTATCTTGATTATTCTTCTCTATTAGGACCTCATGCTCTTAACATTTCAGGAGAGACATCAAAATACCACAAGGTACAAAAATCCTTTTACATTCTAAGAAAAATCTTTACCGGTATCAGAGAGACGTTAGGCTATGGATTTTAAAAAAGGTGTAATTACATTTTTTATGTCATATTGTGTGTATATATGTCTGTGAGATGGTGACAGTGGAGGGCAGAAAAAGATGTCAGCCTCCTTGAGTTGGAGGTACACATATTTATGAGCTAACAGACTGTGGGTGCTGAAAACTGAGATCAGCTCATCTGCTGGAACAAATCAAATCTCTTAAGTACTGAGCCATATCTCTAGTAGGTTGTTAGTTTTTGACTAAGTTTTGGAAGAGGTCAGATGCCGTCTTGCAGTAAAGTATAAAAATTTAACTCAGAAGGAATCAGTCTCCTGGGACTAGGAGAAAGGGCAAATAGCGTGATGAACATCAGTGAGAATATTACAACTTGTCTCACTATAGCTTAAGAATTATTTCTAAGAGTATCCTACATCAGATATGACAAAATAAAGAATATATATATATATATATATTTAAGTTTAATTCTTAAAATGAAATCTGAACTAGGACCTTATGATAATTAGCAACATTGCCCTGGTTCTATCAAGGGAAATTGAATGTAAGTTCAGACATTTCTGTGTCTACTTAGCTTTTCTAAAAATGGGGCCTTCTGCTTTGAACCTCTCTCACTAGATTCCTGTTCAGAAAACAGAGTTGATAGAACGGAAGTTGCAGGCAGCTGTAAGTAGCAGCGAACTCAAGCAAATGTTAGGAGAACTACTGCTCTTTGCCATATATACACAGTGTCTACCTTTAGAGACAAAAGGTTCCAGTTTTCTCTCTTTCAGTACAGAATAAACTTCCTAGTAGGTGCTTTGCAATGTTAACATTTGAATTAGTTAATACTACTTAGTTGGTAACATAGAAGACAATTAGAAACTTTTCCCACAGCCTAGAATATTGACATAACACTGACCTATTTCTTTTGGTGTATTCCCTAGGCTGCTGACACTGAAGTTGCTTGTGTTTATGAAAGCTGTATATCAAGGCAGCTCATGTTTTCAACTTTACTGTTCACAGTGGCAGGCTGCAGAGAAATGTTGCACAGTGTATAAAAAAAAGTATTTCATGATTAATGTTTACCCAGCTTGTTAACATAAGTTATTATAAACTAAGTGCATTCATAATCATTGCTTACTTATGGGCAAAACAGCTTACTAGTTTATATAAATATTATAAATGATAACTCCTTTTACTTTGAGATGGTTTGTTTAACACACTGAGTCTTCACAATAGAGCAATTTTCACAATAAAGCAATGCTGAGTGAATTACCCTAAAAATGGCTTTAAAGTGCTTTGACTCACTTAACACCCATTGTCTTTATGTATAGAACATAATATGTGCTAGAGCTGTATCTAAGCAGTAGAGGGACTGTTCTGTATAGACAACGTGCTAAATTCAAGGCCCGTGGTCCTATCTAGAGCCATACAAAATAAATAAATGAGAATATAGTGTAACAGGAGACAGTATACTGGAGAAGTTATCTACAGTCTCTCTGAAGTCTATTTTCCCAAGTCCAGACCAGCTATTTTAAAGGATATCCCTGAAGAATAATGGGTTTCTTCCAATTAGAATAGTACCCAGCGATTTGAAAATCAAATATATATTCATATGAATAACACAGTAGAGAAAACTGGATAAATCTTCTCAAGTTTCTTCATCCAGCCTTTTATTGTCTTCATAAATGTCTGCTCTTGTGTCATTAACTCTTTCAGATTTGTTCAAAATGAATTGAAAATAGAACCACAGAGACCAGAGGCCATGAGAAATATCTAAGTAGGTAGGGCAAATCCTACCATTCTGTGAGCTGAGCCAATCACAGTTAGTAAAATGAATAGTACTGTCAGATTATGATCCTCAAAACAAACATAGGAGCTTACAACACAGAGTCTTTCTAACCAACTCATAAAAGAACAATTATCTGCTCTAAGCTACACTGTGGGAAACCCAGAAAGCCTGACCCCAGCTAGAAGAGAAATCCCTTTCTTCAATGCTTACTTAAATATCTGAATTTTTTTACCATAATTATAAATGTTCATGATTAATCAGAAGTCACTACATACATAGATTTTAAATCCTTGAATAAACACACTTGTGAAAGTAAAGAAAATAAATGCTTTTAAAAACTGCTGACATATTTGGTAAGAAAGAAAAGAAGTTGTGTACCTAAAAATAACAGCCTATGGCAGTCATCAAATCAAGCTAATGTAAGACAACTGTGAAAGATGCAGAAAGACCATCAGCCTAGACAGTTTTTAAACTCATTTAGCTTTTTACATTTCACCAATTTTACAATGGGTAACAGAATATAAATTATAGAGTAATTGCTGATGATATTTGTTCAAATAAAACATTCAAGACAGCTTGACAAACCATAAAATCAAGATGATACACATAAGAACTTTATAACATTTCTCTACACAGAGTATATTATTTCTATTGCTATTGATTATTTATATATTTGAGTTTATAAATTTTATTTAATAAACTTTACTTGTTCAGGCAATTCCCACTGTTATGTTCCCACACTGTCTTTGTCCAATGCCTGCACTGCCTCTTACCATCATCTTCCTATACATTTATTTTTAACCATTTGTTTTCAGGGAATTTTAAATACCCTGGAGTTGTGGGAAATATCACAGAAGAAATCCATATGCTATGTACCATTATCACCTTTGTGGTTTTGAGATGATAATAATCAGAACAGTGATATAAATACAGGCCACTGACTACAGATGCTTTCAGACTTGTGTTCTGGTGTTACAAGACATGGGGAAACAGACATATAAACTTACTTTCTAGGACATAACTTCTACACTACCAGAATATGTTGTGTAGGTTGAAGGGGATAGAAAAATCCATCAACAGTCCTATCCTGGCTATGAACCCTGTGAGCTAAAGTAAGAACTAGCCTAACAAGATATACCAACTAACAATAATAGCATTACGTTGTGGGCATAACCACTTAGTTTTGAATGGATTTATGACCTGCTGGTCAGGAAGGATCTTATACTTGGATAATAGAAATATACTTGCATAACCATGGCTAGAAAGGTTATATATCTTTAGGGAGAATTTATTTCTGTTATTTTGGTAAAAAAAATATTTTTTGAAATTACTGCCATATTATAAAATTTAAGAAGAAATAGTGTCCTAAGGAAAGTCAAGCAAAATAGTTTAGCCATTGAGTTATAAACTTACTATAATATATTAGGGTGAGATTTTAGTTCTATTACTAAATGGACAATTGAGTCTGTCCTTATTTTTGTTTCTAGGAAAAATGATAAATGTAATAATATTTTAATTTTTATTTTATTTAATTTATTCACATTACGTCCTGATTGTTGTCCCCTTGCTCTTTTATTCCCATTCCAACCCTCCCTCCCTCTTCTGCCCTATTCCCTTCCCCTAGATCTTGGACAGGGGGCCCTCCTCCCCCACCACCTGGCCACAGCCTAACACGTCTTATCAGGGTAGTCTGCATCCTCTTCCTCTCTGTGCTCACAAGACGATCCATCCGAGGGGATGTGACCAAATCTGGAGCACCAGAGTGCATGGAAGAGGGTAAGAGGCAGTCCCTCCGCCCACAGCCACCACGTGGAGAATGAGCTGTCCATCTGTTACATCGGAAAAAGGGGTCCAGGTTCTCTCCTAGTAGTGCCCTTGGCTGGTGCATCAGTTTGTGGAGGTCCCCCTGGGTCCAGATATGCTCCCTGTAGGGATCCTGATCCCCCTGCGTCCTTCCATCTCCCCACTATTCCATATGACTCTCAGCCCTCTGCCCAGAGTCTGTCTTTGATCCCCACTTTCTGTCCCAGTCACCCACCGGGTGAAGTCTCCCAGAGGACGTCTATATTAGGCTAATATCCACCTATAAGTAAGAATATACCATGCATGTCTTTCTGGGTCCGGGTTACCTCACTCAGGATGATCTTTTCTAGCTCCATCCATTTGCCTGCAAATTTCAAGATGTCCTTGTTTTTAATAGCTGAGTAGTATTCCATAGTGTAAATGTATCCAACATCCAAATGCACACAATATCTAGGTTGTTTCCAGATTCTGGCTATTATGGATAAAGGTGCTTTGAATGTATTTGAGCATATTTCCTTGTTGTGTAGTGGAGCATCTTTCGGGTATATGTCCAGGAGTGATATAACTTGGTCTTGAGGTAGCACTATCCCCAACTTTCCAAGAAAGCATCAGATAGGTTTCCAAAGTGGTTGCACAAGTTTGCACATCCACTACCAATGGAGGAGTGTTCCCCTATCTCCACATCCTCACCAGCGTGCGCTGTCACTTGAGTTTTTGATCTTAGCCATTCTGTTGAGTGTAAGAGGTAATCTCAGAGTCATTTTGATTTGCATTTCCCTGATGATTAAGGACATTGAGAATTTCTTTAAGTGTTTCTCAGCCATTCACTAATCATTTGTTGAGAATTCTCTATTTATCTCTGTACCCTATTTTTAAGTGGATTATTTGGTTTGGTAGTATTCAATATTAACACTACTAATGCTGAACATTTTTATAAGAAATTTAAATGAGAATATATGTAAAGTTAATTTTTAGGCTATTACCTTATGGAACTCAAGGCTTAGTAATTTTTATATAGTATATTCAATAACTACTATTTGATTTTCTCCACTTAAAGGCTAATGAGTTAGCCATTCATTGTTTCATATATTCAGACCACTTGGATAAGAATGAATTATATTAAAGTGAGTCATATGCCTGGTATCCCCCAGATGGACTTAGACAGATGCTTTGAAGCCTCTGGGTTGGTGCCACAAATGACAAATACCAGACTTGATGAATCTACCCTTTCTCTCTGCAGGCAATGAGTAGGCCTGTTGAGAATGAGGTCTTACCTCAACATCAAAGGTCCTATATTTCTCTTACCTAGAGTCCCAGTAGGATGTCTTCACATCTATCCCAACATCCTGGTAAGTGAAGACTTTCATGGGACATGCCTTTTGAGCTAGTGCCCAGTTATAAGTGAGTATATATCATATGAATCTTTCTGCTTCTGGGTTAACTCACTCAGAATGATCATTTCTAGTTCCACCCATTTGTCCACAAATTTCGGGATTTCCTTGTTTTTAATAGGTGAATAGTATTCCATAGTGTAAATGTACATCAGTTTCTTTATCTATTCATCAACTGAGACTGATTCTAGATTCTGGCTATTATCAGGCTGCTATGAACATGGTTGAGCATATGTCCTTGTTATGTGGTGGAACATTTTCTGGGTATATTCAAAGGAGTTCACCTAACTATTTACACCCAGCTCAACAATGACATTCAGGAGTAAGTGTGCAACAGGCAGAAGCAATTACAAAAGAGCTTATTAGCAACTAAGGACAAAAAAATGATTGCTTAACTAAAATTTTCCATTTTTAAATCATTTGCTTGATTTTGTCCACAGGCAAATATTGAAAATGAAGTGTATAATGGAGTTATCATCTCGGGTACTTGTTACATGTATACCTGTATGATATTCTATATTACATAAATTTTAAACAGATAATAATGACAGTATGATTATAACTAGCATAGATAAGATCTAGTTCTTTGCAAATTATTTCATACTCATCATTTTAAAGCTACAAGTTTCAATATATTATTTAAAGGACACTCAAATAAATTACATTTCTGACTTACTTGAAATTATTAGATCAATTAATTTTACCACTTCTCTGATTAAAAAGAACTGATTTCATCTTTGGCTCATGTTCACACATAGAGGACTTATCGCCTAGTAGTACATTTGTTATCTTTTCATTGATGCGACCAAAATAGATGACATAAATAACTGAGGAGATGTGGAGATTATTTTGGTTTCCAGTTTTAGAGCATCCAATTCAGTGCATAGTTTTGTGCCACGTGTGCTTAGGAAGAACGTCATGGTGATGTGGGCATGTGTGCATAGTGCATAGACATGTCTTCATCTCCTGTGTCCGAAGAGAGGAGAGAATACAGGAAGAGGCCAAGGTGACAGGATGTATACATGGATATGGTTCATCCAAGTAGAAGATACCTCCTAACTTGAATTAAAGTAAAATAGGTATTATGCCATTATAAAATCATCAGGCCAGCATGGGGTTAATTTATGGATTATATCACAGTCCTAATTATCTAATCATCTCTATAGTTTCAGCACAGTAACGCACAGGGATGTGCTTTACTAACTCCTTAGACATTTATTAATAAAATTAAGTTTGCAGATCAAAATTAACCACCATACGTACTTGAGATTTTTTTAAAGCAAAAATTAAATTAAATAATCAAAATAAATTAAATTAAAATTTAAAGTTAACTGACATGTGAAGGGGTATTTCTTTTGAAACTTTCCAATAATTGACACCAAGAAAATGCATCTGGTACTTGGCGATTTCCAAAATCGAGTTGTATCATTTGTTCTCTCCTTTCAGTGAGCCTGTGGTTCTTTGTGATTGATGAAACTAGTAAAATAAAAAAGGGTAATGCTATGTGGTAAAATTAGGTCATGAAGCATGACAGAGACTTCTGTGCATCTCTGTTTTTCATTGTGAAAACTGCATATGCAACAAAGTCCAATTGTAGCCCCCATCTTGCCTAGGCTCTCAGTTTCATCTGATCTCTCAACAAATAGGCAGTCAAAACTTGCTAGTCGTGTGAGAGATAGCCTTTATGGGAACGGATTCTCTAGTATTTGAGAAAGAGATTACACTTTATATTTCACTAAACAGCCTATCCAAATTATCAATATGTAATATAAATATATATATATAGTGTTGCAATCTATTTTAAGTTAGGGTATCACTGACCTATAACTCTCTATGTGTAGGTTAGGCTGAACTTGAAATTGTAGCTATCTATGTGTCTCTGCCTTAAGGTTGCTGTGATTAAACGCATGTTTCACAACATCTAGCTAAATGTCAGTTATTTTTAAGCTCTCTACTATTCTTTTATTGTATTTTGTTTCCCGAATTTCATACATTAATCTGATAAAATTTCAATATATTAAATTCCTTCAGTTCCTCTTGAGTCTGTGTGCTGCCTCTTGAAATCATGCTTTCTTCTACAAATATTATTGTTTTATTAATGTATTTTATATTAATGAATCATATTAGTTCTGCTCTTATGTACATGATTGAAGATTGACCACTTGGGCATAGACAAGCTATCAAGGAGCTTGTCTCAGAAGAAAACTTATTCTCTCTCAGTAGCCATTAACTTACTGTCTGCAGCTCTTCAACTACGTCTAGGATTATGTATGCTCTTTCCTAACCCATATTGGAATGTTAACTTGTATATCCCTATGTATGCAGCCATTTTGTTGAGAGCTTAGGGATGCACCACTTCGGTTTTGTACAGAATGTATTATTTTACAACAGTAATCCTCATCCTCGGGCTCCTTTTATCTCTCTTCATGCTCCGTTCATCATCTTATCTGGGCTTGGGGTGTGGAGGTTGTAAAGAAAACACCTGTTTGGTGATGGACATTCTATACTCAATCATTCTTTTTACTCTGTCCAGTGTTTATCTCAGCAACAGAAAATTAACTAACTAAACACTGTCTTTAAATCTCATTTGGGCCGGGATAATTTAGTGGTGACTAATGCTAATGTGTTTCCAGAATCCTTTGGAAGAACAGTATTTTATTAACTTGGTTACCATTTTATTTTACTCCAGAGAAACTGAGATTCTAGATGTTAGCAGTCAGATATTATTTGAGAAAAACATGAGGTCCTGTTGGTTAATGTTGTTCTGATTATTGGGACATGCTGTCTAGTTTTGCCATTTAACTAGAAAGACTGAAATTTGTCTTTAAAGTTCAAGGATATCAAGGACATGTGAGAGGAAATTAATTTACACTCTGGATTTTTTAGGCAAACAACTCTATGAGTTAATAAAATGTTGCATGTTCTAGAAATGATAATATTCAGTTATCACCATAACAATCTATGCCTGGTTTTTTATAGGCTTGTTTCACTTGTTGTTATTAACTAAAATATATTTGTACACACTTTACATTTGACAAAAGACTTTTTTCCTATGGCTATTCTGCATATGGACAAAATTATTTTCTCAGGTTTGGCAATGTGGGATGCATTACATGGCTTCAAAGAGCTGAGGGAATGTTTTAAAAAGCTGTGGTGCAGGCTATTTATTGAAATACTAACACAACAGGCCTTTACTGTTGATTAGAAAACTCATCTTAAAACAGCTTTGCACTGACCTGTCAGTAAATAATGTGTAAGACATTTTGCAGGTTATGTTTTAATTTTCTCATATATCATTAATAATTCATTATACATTTCATTACATATAAGTTTATTCACTATTACCTACTTATATAGAATATTTAACATATTCTTTTATGTGTGGTCATGAACCTGAATATGCTTTTCAGATGGGTTATTCCAATGTGGAGAGTTATTTTTGAATAACCCTCATGCTAGCTGGCCTTTACGTGAGAGATTTCTGAACATCTACTATTTAGTTCTTATTGTATAGTAATAGTTTTTAAAAATCTATTTTTAAATTATTGATATATATTATCCTGCAAGTCTTTGAGCTTGCAAAAGATTCGGAGAAACCTTAAAGCAGATTAAAAATAGTGAAGTGAGTTGCTTTTTGTTTGCTTGGTTTTTAATGTTGTTTATACTGTTGTTTTGTTTTGTTGTTGTTGTTGTTTTGTTATTTTTCATTTTATAATTCCAATCACACCATTTCTCCTTTCCCCATCCTTTTCCCAAATCTTTCCGTATGTTGTTCCTCACTCTTCTTCAAGTTCAGGGTTCTTCTTTTTCAATGATTTTGTGTGTGTGTGTGTGTGTGTGTGTGTGTGTGTGTGTGTGTGTGTGTTCCTAAATATAACCTTTTCAGTTCATATAATATAACCTGTATGTATATTTTCAAGGATGACCATTTGACACTGGACAACCCATTGGTGTACTTTTCTTTGGGGAAGGCCAACCCCCTGCCCCGCCTCTTCTGATCCCAGCTTTACTTTGTTGACTATAGTCTTTTGTGTAAGGCGAAGAGTCACAGGTTTTTCTCTGTTTAGTTTGGCAGGTTTGTCATCCTTTTTCATCTCATGCTTGTGCGGTCATGCTGGTGAGACTTTATGGGTGTAGATTCTGATGTTACTAGGAGACATAGTCTCACAGCACGTTCCCTGAACCTCTGGCTTTTATCATCTTTCCACATCCTATTTTCAGTCATGGGAATAATTTCTCTATTGTTAGTATATTTTGTTTCATATATGAGTTTTGTAAGATTACTGTAAAAATTGAGACAGCTTCTACTGCTCACATGGTGGATAATATTTTATATTAATCCCAATAACGTTGACACTCAAATGCTATTATGTTAATCCTATTGAAAAGCAACAACCAAAAATAATGTAAGCTGAAAAAAATAAAATAAATAAGAGTTTAAAGTCATGGTTGTGTATATATATATATATTTTTTTTTAATTCAACTTCAGTGAATTTGTCACCTAATCTTTGCTGAAATGCTCAAGAGGGAATCTGTGAAGGGCCTTCAGTTGTAATTGCATCTAATTAAAAAATAGAGGAGAGAGAGGCATTTGTGTTCTAAAATGTGCAATGCTATTTAAAACAATCTGTGAGGGATAGATATTGCTTTTCCGTGGGTCTAAAGCTTTAGTTTCTCTCATTAGCTTTTTTATATTTAAACTTATTTTTTAATTAATTTATTCTTTTTACATCTCTATGGTTATCCCATCCCTTGTATCCTCCCATTCTCCCCTCCCTCCCATTTTCCCCTTATTCCCCTCCCCTATGACTGTTCCTCAGAGGGATTACCTCCCTCTGTATATGCTCATAGGGTATCAAGTCACTTCTCGGTGACCTGCTATCCTTCTGAGTGCCATCACAGTGTCCTGAGTGCCACTAGGTATCCCCCCGCCAGGGGACATAGTCAAATGTGAGGCACCAGAGTACATGAGAAAGTCAAATCCCTCTCTCCACTCAAATGTGGAGACTGTCCTGTCCATGGGCTAGATCAGGGTAGGGGTTTAAAATTTACCGCCTGTATTGTCCTTGGCTAGTGCCTTAGTTTGAGCGGGACCCCTGGGACCAAATCTGCCTATCATAATGTTCTACTTGTAGGTTTCTAGGACCCCACTGGATCCTTCTACATTGCTATTCTCCCATTGTTCTCTCATCTAGAGTCCCAATAGGATGTCCTCCCGTCTGTCCCAGTTTCCTGGTAAGGGAAGGCTTTTGTGGGACATGCCCATCAAAACAACTCTGAGATTCCATCTTACACCCATCAGAATGGCTAAGATCAAAAACTCAAGCGACACTACATGCTGGAGAGGATGTGGGGAGAGAGGAACACTCCTTCATTGCTG
>OU015752.1:55454763-55475179 GCA_907169655.1 Acomys percivali
GGTGGGAATGCAAACTAGTACAACCACTTTGGAAATCTATCTGGTGCTATCTCAGAAAAATGGGAATAGGGCTTCCTCAAGACCCAGCTATTCCACTCCTTGGAATATACCCAGAAGATGCACCAGCACACAACAAGAAAATTTGCTCAACCATGTTCATAGCAGCCTTATTCATAATAGCCAGATCATGGAAACAGCCTAAATGTCCCTCAGTAGAAGAATGGATGAAGAAACTGTGGTACATATGCACTATGGAATACTACTCAGCTATTAAAAACAAGGAATTACCGAAATTTGTGGACAAATGTATTGAGCTAGAGATGATCATAATGAGTGAGTTAACCCAGAAGCAGAAAGACTCAAATGGTATAAACTTATTTTTTAAATGTATTTATATATTCACTTTACATCCTGGGGAAGCCCATCCCTCCTCACCTCCCAACCCACTCTCCCTCCCTCTCCTGTACCCCTTCCCTATTCCTCAGCAGAAGGGAACCCCCTTCCCATCCCCCTAGGCTCATCGAGTCACTCAGCACTGAATGTGTCCTCTTACCATGTGGCCTAGAAAGGCAGTCCTGACAGGGGGAAGTGATTGAAAAGCTGACAAAAGAGTCTGTGTTAGCGACAACCCCCACTTCTCTTACTAGGTGACCCACATGATTCCTGAGCTGGCCCTCAGCGACCTCTCCATAGGAGGCCTAGGTCCAGTCCATGCAAGGTCTTTGGCTGGTGCTTCAGTCTGGGTAGGCCTCTATGAGCCCATGTTAGTTGGGCCTGCTGGACTTCTTGTGAGGCTCTTGTCACTTACAGATCCTTCTCTCCTTCCCCCGACTTTTCTGCAAGGTTCTCAAAGCTTTGCCCAGTGTTTGCTGTCAGTCTCAGCATCTGTTTTGAGGAGCTGCTGGGTGGAGCCCAAGGACAACTCAGCTTGGCTCCTGACTGCAAGCATAGCACAGTCATTAATCAGGGTTTGTTTCTTTCCCTTGGGGTGGGTCTTGGGTTGGGCTGGGCATTGTGTGGACATTCCCTCAATCTCAGCTATTGTAGCCGAGGTGGTTTTGGTTCGAAGTTTTTGTGGGGGGTTTGCTGTTACCCTTCCTCCACTAGGAGTCTTGTCTAGTGAGAGGGTGTCTTCTTCAGTCTCTACGGCCCTTGCTCCCATGAGTCTCTGCTATAGCCCCTCTCATATTCCCCTGGGTGCCTACCATGACTTAAGTCTTCATCCTGTCACAGACATGCCCTTGACCACAGATTCTAAGTTTCTTTTTTTCTGTTCTCCAATTCTGAAAAATTTTTGACTAGTACTCATTAAACAATATAAGATGCTTGAATAATTTAATATTTTTCCTTGAAGGTAAATTTTTTCTAATATAAAATAGCTACATGATTAGAATTTATTCAAAATGAAAAAACTCACATTTAAAATATTACATGAAGACAACCGTGCTAAAAATTTCTTTATTAGTGCTAGTAGATTAGCATTGCCAAAATACTTGAGATATCAACAAAAACTATGCTTATGTGTGTTTCATGCTTTTAAAAATATCAGATCTCTGTGAAGGACATAAAATAGGGTGATATCCTTCTGTTGTGTGTGGAGGAGATGTTGAAAGGTGTGGATGTACAGTTGGCAGAAGCCAAAATGTGGCATACCTTATAGCAGAGTGCAAATCTCAGTTCTCTTCTCCATTCCGTAGGCCCCGTGCTTTTGTTGTAAACACACTACACACAGAAGACGAGCAGGGGCCATACTGCGAGTTCAGTGTGAAGCTGACACAGTATGTTTTCTTCAGTACTGCCACATCTTCCCCCGCCCCAAATCCCATCTATTTTTACAACTGTCTACTTAACATCTGTATCTCCTCAGTATCTGTTTACCATCAGTCGCTCTATATGTCTATCATCCACTTCTAGTATCTGGAATTACCATCTGCTTGCCCATCACACATGATCATAGCATCAACCATTTTAAACTCAATATGGAGGGAAACCATAAAACACACCTTTATTTCCATTTCTGTATATATTTCACCATCATAGTTAATTTATAAAAAGTATTTTCCTAAAGGATGTTGGTTATAATACCTCATATAGATATAAGTATTACTGGTTACTTGTAAAATTAATGTTATTCCGCTCTTGGGAAAGTTTTAACATTTTTAGTCTCCTTATATATAATCTTGGTAGAAATTGAGCCAATTCCAATCTCTTTAGCAAAATTATAATTCTGAGGGTCTAAAAGACAAGCATCTCTGTGGAACGAGTTTTTCAAGATGGGAAATGGCATAATTTTTATACACAGAGGCAAAAAATGTCTTAGCATTAAGATACACTTTTATAAACATCGGTTTTAGGAATTTGTCCTTGTAAAGCCTCAAATCAAGGTATATGGATCTTTACCATTTACCTCTACATTACTGTGTTTGAATGCCTGACAAAAACAGCACTGGAGAGATTTACCCTGGCTCATAGATTCAAAAAATTGCACTAAATTGTGGTAGGGAGGGAAGGCATGGCAGTCATGAAAATCGGCGCTAATGGCAGCAACTGCTCACATGGTGATTGACCATTACACACAGAACAGAGATCCAACCAGGACCAAGTTGTTCTTCTCAAGGTTCTGTTCTTGGGAAGTTACTTCCACTGGTCAGACTCTGCCTCACCAGCTTTCTACAGCAGTGACACTACCACCACACAATGGTAATGGTACATGGCAGACAGTCCAGGCTCAAACCATAACATTTATATTTTCAAATAGGAAATACGTCTGAGAGAGAAACAACTCATTATGGATGAGGAAGGATCAGGTAGTACAGATCAAGAATTATAAGGTCCACACGCCTGTCTACTGAGTATGGACTGACAGGCGTTCATCACAGACTGAAACACTTCTCTATTAGCTGTGAGCATGTCCTACCATAAGGAACTCTACAGGAAGCAGAAGGATAGGATGATTTTTGAAAACATCTTCTGAATGTCATATGGAATATCCAAACTTTGTAGGTCCATCTGGATACACAGCTCTCATTATAGATTACTCTGCACAACACACAGGCTTTGTCCACTTCACCAAAATGACTGCTAAGCATCATCTGTACTCTCAGCCACTTCACAAAGCAAAGGCAGAAAGACTCCCTGAGAATGTAAAGAAAAATGAGTAATGTTGGTTAGCAAAGACAATTTCTATTTGGTTTTTGCTTTAACTGCCTTATTTATTTAACCACTATATTTAAAATATATCTTTTCTCGCATCTGTGTACATTAGAATAGCAGAGGGTCATTTTGAACCTTAAATACACTGATTATGTGAGTATGTATGCATCACATATATCAGAAAAGAATGTGTCTAAAATATCAAATTTATTATAATACCGATCAATTTATTTGCACTATTTAATAAATGTAAGATTGAGTCTCAATTATCTGGTAATTCATTTTTATACATATTCATTATACTGTGAAATGCTAAGAACAGAGAAGGAATGGGGGTTCTATGAAGCAGGAGGAGGAAGGTAGAAATAAGAAGAAACATCTAAAGGTTGCTGAAACATTGTGGTGCTAAGTCAGTTGCATGTTCATCTAATGCCAATCTCTTGCTATTCTATGCATAGCTTTCTGTCCCTAACTGAGGTGTACATGTGTGTGTTTCAGTGAGCTGTGTGTGAGTTGTGTGTGTGTGTGTGTGTGTGTGAAGATATCTATACAGTATCTTGTACCTCAGATTCTACCTTATTCTTACAAGACAGTATTTATGAGGTGCTGAATTTCACTAAGATGAAACCATCTAAAAACATCTCTATCATGAATAAATTCAAATACAAAGAAATTGCCTTGTACACTGAGATGGATTCATCCAGAGTGAATGGAAACATGGCCAGACTCAATGACAAAGCTCTTTACTGCATTTATTTTACCTAAAGTGAAGTATACGATGGGGATTCATTTTATTTCTAGAAATATGATGCTTAATATTGATCATTTAAACCCTAGAATAGGCTGAGTGAAAAATATTAATAAATCAAATGTATTAACATTACAAATGTCTTTGGATTCTGCAAGTTGCTATCCGTGTGGTGCTTCGATTTGACTCTATGGTGCCATTATGCTGGTTGTTACTCTAAATTTAGCTCATCGAATGCCTAATAAATGCCATGTCATGTTCCAAAAGTTCATATAGCACACCAACCTTTGCACCTGAAGTTTGTAAGTTAAGAGTGTTATTCTTTGAAAGAACTCTCAATGGTCTTCTGCCACTGGGGAGCTATGAACTGTTTCACCTTCTACATGTAGGCAAAGTTCGCAAGTCAGCTGTGTGTGCTCTCACCACTAGTCTGAAGGTGCATATATCAAATTTTGGGAAAAATGGCATCTCTCCTACAAATTTACTATCATATATTTATGCATATTGTAGAGAATCAAATTAATTATAGAAAATAGAAATATAAGTCCAATACTACTCATTTTAAAAACAAAAGCAATCGGTTTCACTATTGTAAGCATCATAAATTAGGATTTTTTTCTTCTGAGTAATTCCTCAACCATGCAATTTACCCAGCATACTTTATAATCAATGGAGGTTTTATTCTCTGATTCTATAATGCAAATGTTCTACAATTGCTTCCAATAAAATGACAGATTTGATATTTATATACTTATCATTTATTTATTTATTTATGCTTTTGTCATTTTGAGATGATATGAGTTTATAGAAATAAACAATCGGAATACATGTTTTTTCTAACATAATGAACTAGAATGATTTATGAACAATGACCAGCCTATGTGCTCAGGCTATGGTTGTTCTTGCTTTTCCCTGCATAAGTACTGGATTAACTAGGATTGTTTTCATTTGGATTTTCCATAAAGGTCTGTACCATATGTAATAAGTTTAGGTAAATTTACCTAGAAGTTGCTGTCACCTACCAACACTCTACTGTGTATCCTACCCCCACCTCCAATACCTAAACATTGAACAATTTCTCCCTATCCATATCAGGGATTAATATTAAACTCTTCAAGGGAGTGCAAAGCCTTCCATCCACCATTGATGTTATATTATCAATCCCTGGATCCTCTTGGCAGATTTCTTGGTGCTGTATACTCTGGCTAGATAACCCGGGCCCCACTACTGTTTCTCTCTGGAGAAGTATTTTCTATCCCTAGATCTTTTGATAGTCAATTGACCTGAAGATAGTTCTCCAATACGTTTTTGGTTTGTTTGTTTGTTCATACCTATATTTAGTTAGTGTGAATTTGTGTTTGTGTGTATACATAAGATCATGCCAGGAGCACATGTGAAAGTCAGAAGACAACTCTTTTTTCACTGAGTGGGCTTCTGGGATTGAAGTCAGGTCATCAATCTTGGCACCACTACACAATATATAGCACATTGGAATATATAATTATTGTGCACACAACTTTTATTTTTATATGTGAAAAGAACCCTTCACTTTGTAGACAAGTCCTCTTTTCCATGTGCTTAGTCTTAAACTGATATTTGAATCTCTAGGTTTAACTAAAGTATGTATTATTTCATGGAGAGTATAACACAGCCTGTTAGATGGTGTCAGAGAAGATAAATCTTGAATTGATCCTGCTGCATTTGAGTTCTGTCAGGTAATGTTCTAAATTGTGACAAGACCAACCTAAAACCTCAGCCATGATGACAGGGTATGTAATAAATTAAAAGCCATTAGATGTGAGTCAAGTTAGATAAAAGTATACTATTTTAAGCAAGGGTTTCTGAGAGGCTGAGCTAGGACTATTTCACTGGGAATAGGAACGAAGGATTATTAGGAGAAATTTTGAGGTGGAGTTAGCTTTGCAGGCCAGGTAGTAAAGATAGGCAGGAGAAAGGAATGTCTGGTACTATTGCATTGGGATCTGGGGAATTTTACAAAATAAATCAGAAAACAAGTTGGAACATGTTTTTAACAGATGAGAGGGTTTTGGAAAGATACAAAAGGAAGAATTCTCAAAGTCCATCTTTAATAAATACATGAATATGATCTAAAAATTGATTAGTTTCTCACTGTTCTGTTAGTAAAGATTATTTGTTTGCTATAAACTCACAGACCTGTATTTAGAATATGGCTCTATTTCCTCTAATCCTCACATCTCTGAGTACTGACTGGCTTCCAGCTCTCTCTTCACCCGAATATTGTGCTAGTAGGAAGCACTGTCTCCTTCATCTTTTTTTCATCTCTCAGCACAGCTGCCTTATCAACATGAAGGTTAACTTACCTTAGGTCCTGAGATATTATAAACCAACACTAACACACTACACTCAGCTTTTCTCTCTCTTCAAAAAAATAATTCTTTGTTCCACAGATGAAACTTACCAATTATACCTAAAAATCTGTATTATATTCTAATTTTTTTATTATGATAGATGTCATCTATACAAGTATTTCCAAATTCACTCCTTCAATATGTGATAGACATTGTTTCTGCCTTTTCTGGTTTCTATTTTCCTTATTTTTCTTTACCCTTGGATTTCTGGATCCTTTGAGATTAGAGAAAAGAAGTTTTAGTGGGTGGATGAAGGGATACAGGAAAGAAGAAATGACTAACTAAACTGACATGGTCTATCAAGCAGTTGCCATTATGGAAGTATGTGTCATAGAGGTAGGTTATGCATTAAGGCAGCTATGTGAAACCGAATGGCACCAATTATGGGAGCCTCTCAATGAAGAAGTTGGTTAAAGTCTGAAAGTATTTGACTACTAGGAAATAAATTCATAAAAAGGGCTTCAAAATTTGTGTTTGGGATGTCAGTTCAAGACAAGAGAGTCTAAGAACCTAAGAAAGTAAGTTTAACACTGGGAGGTTCTTCAGCCACTAGCTTAACACTGGGAAGTTCTTCAGCCACTCTACCCAGGTAGAAACCACTGTTCTCTTAATCGTTGCCATCCACAGTTATTTGAATGACCATTGCTGTTTATATGTAGTAATTTAAGGAAACACATACATGCCCATGTGTGCATGGACACACACACACACACACACACACATGCACACACACACATGCACACACAGTGAGCATTAGAGAGAATTAACTAAACTTTACTAAGTGAATAAAATGTCTTTTTGGGAGGTTTTTTTTTTTTTTTTTTTTTTTGGTCTTTTTTTCTAACTTTGACCAATCACAAGATCATAATTTACAGGGAGGAAATCATGACTTATGTTTTAATATATTAGAATAGCTCCTGAAAAAAACAACTAAATATGGGTATAAATACACACATCCAATTTAAATACTATATTAATTAGAAATATTCTCAATTTAATGCATTTAACCTAGAACAATATAACATTTCCTTGAATACAGATTTATTTGGGTGTGGTAAAAGAAACACTGAGAAATTTCAGTAAAAGCAAAAAAACACATTTTTTGAGGGGGGGGAAACCTAGTGTTTAATTTTTGCTGATATCACTTGACTAATGGATGTAATATGGCATATATTTCATAAAATAATATTCATCTAAGCCTAACAAAAACAAATCTTTATATAGAAAATCTGTGATTTGAGGTGTACTTAAATTAAATTGTGAAATTAGTGAAGTGTCTAATTCAATTCCTAAGTTAATTGACCCATTTAATTGCATTTCTTTCAAAATACCACATTGAGTATGACAAAATACCTTTAATTCAACCTTAAAAGAGAGATTTACCCAATTATAAGTTTCCTCTACTCATCATTTTATTTGTCCTGTAGCGCATCAGTTTTCTTGTCATGATTAGGGTGTGGTATTTCACAGCTGAGTGTTTTCAAAAACACTTTCTGTGACCTGCTCCTGTCTGTAGCAGGGATATAAAGAGCTCCCAAAGTAGGTCAGACTGTAAGGGTGATATTGAAGTTTTCAATTGAGAATAATTAGGCTTTATTTTCAGTGTTCCCTCACTTAGCCTGGAATCCAAGGTAATGGGGACTGGCTCGGCTTCCTTCGGCCTTATTTAGCATCAGTTGTTCATTCTGCCTCCTGTTAAAACTACTTCTCACCCAGGACACTTCCAGTGTCACGTGCACTGGTGACTCTGCCACAATTTAAGAATCCAAACTGATAAGCAGACAACAACGACAACAACGACAATGACAAACTGTTACTCACTTAATACTAAATCAGAATTGACTACGTTATTTTGGCTTCACATGTCCCTATGACTTAGAAAAACACAGTTATTGAAGTTATAAAAATAAATCTTAAATATTAGTTTATAGGAAGCCGTTGCATTGAACGTTCTTGTTAAATAGCTATAACATTGTTCGAAGGAGCTAACTTGAGTCTGCATCTCTATTGTCACAGAATCTGAAGGAAACCTGTGTCAAAAGAAAGAATACCTGTCATTACAGATGCTGAGATGACAGTGTACTGACTGCATGGTTTAGCAGTATTTCATCCTTTGCCACAATTAGATGTATTTCACTTGCTGTGATTTACTACAGTGAACAACGGCCTTTCAGGGTTTGCTATGGTCTTCCATTCATATTTTACAGATTCCTACTTCCTCAAGAGCTACTTCCTGTCAACACTCACAACAGGGGACCCATAAACTGATGTGACACAAAGTAGCAGAAGGCAGTAGCCAAGCAAATATTGAGTCCCTGATTCTGTTATAAAAGGACAGGCAGTCAAGCATGTTTCCAGTCCTTGGTGATGAAAAATTCAGCCTTGCTTAAGTTCACTCTTATTATAATTTTCAAAAGCAACATATGTTTTCAGTTGTTTTTTTCAAATGCAGAGTATTCAAAGAAGAGCACGTAGTATCCATCTTTTAAGATAACATGTCTTCTCTGGAACTATTTCCTAAACTGAGGATAAAAACCAGAGAATATACTGATAAAATTAGATAGCTGAATAGTCTGAACATGTGAAGCTATGACTTTTTTTAGTCTCAAAAATATATGAAACAGAAATAAAATCTATGTCCTCAACAATAGGACATTCTAGTTATCACTTTACCATTTTCACATTTTAAGTTCTGTAATAGTCTTCATTGTTTTGTGTATATTTTCTGGTAAATCGTTGAATCTAAGTTTGTAGAAGAAAATAAAGTCTTCATTATCCACTTAGAGAAGTGAGTTCCTTAAAAAGACTGTGAAGCTGATGACACCATGAGAATTCTCCTAACCTATCTGGACAGAGGCTGACGTAATAAATATAAGTTCTTTAAGGAATCACACAGAGACTTGACTTTTTTTTCATACAAGTCGTTCATTGGCTTGGTTATAGTTACACCAAGATACTATATATATCTTTTTTTTTTTTGCTATTGTGAAAGGTGTACTTTCTCTAATTTCTTTCTCAGCCTGTTTGTCATTTATATACAAAAGGGCTACTTATATAGGTATTTTTTGTTCTGCCACACAAGCAATCACAGTTGAATCCTTGATATAAAGTAGCTGATTTATCTCTTGTCACGTATTTACAACACATGAACAAGTGTTAATAGCATAAAATTGTATTTACAGCTCAATGAAACCACATAAGAAAGAAAATCTGAAGAAATTCCATAGCATAAGCATTAGAAATTGAGTTGATTATATAAAAACATTACATTTTACTCCCTGAAAAACATCTGATGCTTTACAATTAGTTACTCTGAGATGTATAATTGGCTTTTATAGAGTACTTTTCCTCTATCTGTATATTATATAACATTGGAGCCCTTCTTCAAATACTGTATTTCCATAATCATTATCCACTCCTCCACTAAACTCTACCCATAACATGCAACCAAACATGTTTTCAATTAATTCTATTGACCACTGAAGTCAGCATGAGTCTGGAGCTAACCGTAATTTTTGTTCCTTCCCCCATCCCCCTTACTTCTGGAGATCCATTATGCATTCCAGGCTGTTGAACTCATTCTTCCCCTGGCTGGTTTGAACTTCTGGCTTCTTCCTGCTTCATCCTCCTGAGGGCAGGATTTTCAGATGAGTATCACCATTCCTGATGTACAATCACGCTGTATGTTTCTTGTTATGTTATGTATTACAGTTCAGATGCATTTTCAAAATAATGGCTTATAGACATTAATAAATGAAGGGGAAAATCACATCTACCTAGGAATAATAATACGTTAATAAAAGTAGTTACAGTTTGAAAACTAGTATAACCAGTACATGTGTGGTATAAAGTTATTACTAAGCATTACATTATAAAATCTATAATTTTTCCTTTCCTCATAGTACACTAAATTCCTGCACATTTTATAATAAATGTTCTTCCTGATTTAAGTTAAATATAATATATATGTATATATATATGTATATATATATATATATTCAGAGCCTATTTTATTTGTACCTTTAAACCCTCCTTTGTTTAAGAGGTTCAATGTAAGTGTTATCTTAAAATCTTTCACATGATTGACCTGAAATCAGCTAAAAGGCTTTTCAAGGTTTATATGCACCTAGTGCTTATGAACATTTATACACGCAGAAACCATACTGCACAGGAACATAAGACCGGAGATATGGCTCAGGAGTGGAATGATTGAAGAAGGCACAGAATCCAATGCCCAGCACCAAAATTTTAAAATTGAGGAATGAAAGTTAAAAAATAAATGCTATTTTGAACAGAAGTTGACTTCAGTCTGAAAACTGGAGTAAAACGTTTTACAAGTAGACACAATGATTCTAGAATACTCGACTTAGAGTTAAGTCATTAATGAAGAAATGTGTTCTGTTGATACTCTATAATTATACATACAAGAAAGATTAAGTGAGATAGTAATTTATAGATGCTTTAATTAAAAAGAGGATACTTCCTAACAACCTTGCCTAAAGAATTTGGAAGACAGGAACATCATCTTTTTCCAGGTGCTTCCAAAATGCACTATTAATGACTTCATTGTATCGTTTTTCCTCATCAGCTCTACCAGTACATAAATTATTATATGAGAGTCAAGTAGTTGAAAAGGCACAGTAAATCTTCCAGGAAACTATAATACTTTTAAATTAATTACTCTAGCCAAAGGAGAAATATAATTAATCTACTTCTAATATTGTTCTGAGTGTTTTTCAGAAAATATGGATGAATGAAGTATAACAACCTAAAGGAAACATATAATCAAAAATGTTCCCGTTAAGGGTTTCATTAAGATCAAATAGCCCTGATTCAGCCATTGACAACCTCACCTTCAGAAGACAATTTCACATACTGTTATCTGCTCCTAGAGTTTTGGATAAGACAATCAAGTCATAATCTTACCCAAAGCTTTGCAAAGACACTCGGTAAAAGCCTACTTGGAAATCATTCCAAATTCCTTGGTGGATGTCTGCACTACGGAAACTTTCAGGAGTTGCTACTTGTAACTCCTTTGCCTATATCTCTGTTTCCAATACTTTAAATGTTTATTTTATTATTATTTTACTATTCATCAATCAAGTTCTCCAAAGAACTTATTCGCTAGCTGCTTACAATTATTGCTGTAAAGAGCAGTCAGATATAAGAGCTTGTACATCCCTTCTTGATAACCTCACCTTTTTATTCTTTTTACCTGGAAATTTTTACCAGATTAAAGCCCATTCAAATACCAGACTTTATGTACCATTAACTCTCTGAAGACACTGTTTATTTTAAGACTGTGACAAATTTTTGTCAAAATGTATGTATTGCAATCCATGCTGTCAACTTTATTGAAAACTTCTCATTTTTTTTTTTAGCTAGAATGCTGGGATTAGTTCACAGGCTCTTTGCCCATTTATGTTATTTTTACAGCTTTTTGTTTAATCAGTGAACAGTTAGTGCTTGCAGGGCCTCCTCTACCACCCACACACAGTTGCTGACATAATACCACTGACAGGGAAATAAATGCTTAAAGAGCTGTGGGTTGAGAATGAACTTTACATGCCCTTCACCAGTTAGCTAGATTTAAGTAAAAAGCACCGAAAAGCAAACCCAACAGTCATGTTTTCTGAAACATGGATGTAGCCTGATTTCTTGGCTGCAACTGTGTACCATATACAAAATAAAAGTGAGCCATTTTTCTGATTCTCCAATGCACAGCCTTTTTTTTTTAATTAATTTTTTTTAATGTATTCACTTTACATACCAATTGTGCCCTCCCCCCCGCCCCCCGCTTCCCTTGTCTCCTTTGGTCCCACTTTCCATCTCTTTTCCCCTCCCCAGTGCGCTAGTCCTCAGCCAGGGGGAGCCATCCTCCCCTACCAACTGACCCCAGCCTATCAAGCCTCCTCAGGACTGCCTGCATCCTTTTCCTCTGTGGCCTGGTAAGGCACCCCACCAGACAACAGAGACTGACCCCTCTTCTCTTATTAGGGGACCCATATGGAGACTTAACTGCCAAGGCACAGTCTTAAGATCTCTCAGAATTGTGGTACCAAAACTAGGCAGAATAATGCTGCCAGTGCCAGTGCCACATGCTTTACTATCATGAACACAATGAAGAAATTGACTCTGGCTTCATAGACATAAGCTGTGCTCCGGTAGCTATAACAACTCACTGACCTCAACTTCACCTTCTGCTAGAGAATGGGTGCTGGAAGTGTGGTTTCCGTGGCAAATCCATAAAATTCCACCCAGTGCATAAAGACACACAATGTGGCCCCAAACACAGGAATTCTGCTATTCTGATAAAAAATAACCTCACCGCAGGAAAATCACTTATAGGCCCCTGGTGGTTGGGCTGGAAACACATCTCTGGTTCCCACAATGGAAACTAAGAATCCCCTACATCTCTTGCTACCCAGAACTGTCATTGGCAGAGATCAGCATTAAAGACTTTGTGGATATGATTGATAACTCTACAAGGTGTGATCAACTCCAGTCTGAGAGGTAGAAACAGTTTAGTCTGGTTGTCTTTGGAGTCACGGGCTTGCTGATGAACTTCCTTAGGAACCTGGTTTAGCTGTTTTCTGACTTCTCTCATGTGTGTGCATCCTGACTCTCTCCCTCATCAACTCCACCTGAAGCTCCTGAACAAAACCTGTCTTGTCTACTGCTTCTACTCTGGTGAACAGCAGTGATGGTTGCTGGTAATGGCAGCACTGAAGGTGAAATCGACCAGATACAAACCATTCTACTAAAAATAGTTTTAATTAAATGGAAACAGAAATATGAATTTCCATATTTCAACAAAACATTAGGTGTAGCAACTTCCAATGATTTAGTAGTAATGGTAGAATTAGCAAATGTCTCTGCTTCTTTGAGAGACCCTGAAAAAGGGAATCCTTGGTTAGTAGAGACAGTAAGTGAGGAAAGAAAAGGATTACCTTATATACTCTTATAGAAGGTGATGAAAAATAGTCTAACTGACCTAGGATTAGAAAGAGAGAAACAGGAGGGGGGGTTATTCACGGGCAATACAGAATACAGAAGAGGAAAACACAATGCCGGAGTCATGAAATAAAACATCACAATATCCATGAACACACTCAATGTCATATAAGGAAGAAATATTCAGGTTAAAAAAAGAAGAATAAGCAGCTACAAAGCCATCACACACTAGAGGACCAGGAGAACTTCTGTCTGACTTTTACTGTGTCCACCTGAGCCCACTGTACTATTGAAATTTACTATTGGAAGGATTCTGTCTTTTTTTGGGGGGGGGAGGATATTGAGAAAGCTATTTTCATCGCCAGCTGGAGACAGAAGCTGTTGTGATATCTTTGCCTTTTGTGTTTATGGATGACTCTACTAATTCCTTTTCAATATTCTTGACGTTAAATCCATTCAGGAATATTCAAATGTATATAGTAAATGTGAGAAATGTGAGTCAATCATCAGAGCAAAATGGAGCAAAGGCAAGGTGAACAACTGATCCATTATAAGTAGACTCTTGAATGATAACAGCTGTGTCCCAGCTTCTAGACTTTTTATGTGAATACAATTTAAATTCATTTACATTGTTCCGTGCACTCCCGTTAATGTGTGTCATTATCTATAGTACACATATCTTCTCTCTGACACTAGTTTCTAGAATGCTTTAAGAATCTGACAGTTTGGCTGATTTACCTTGTGTGTTACAATTGGCCCACATCATGGTTGCCATAAAATACCAAGGGAAGGAACCTCCTCAGATATAAAGTACTTTTATTTCTTAGTGGTAGTAACATTCTTTTACCAGTATTAACTTTATTATAACACAAGTAGTAACAATAAAAACTATTTACCGCCATTTGTTATAACAATTTTAAAGAGACGTTTGACTATCTCTCTAGTCATAAAATCATGAAAATATGGAAATTGTTGTTAAATGTCCCTATGTTGACCATAGTCCCTATGGAGGATTTTGCAAGGTGACATAACCAATTAGCGGAACAGCTTGTGCGCAGATCCAATATTCCAGACAGGTGACCCAATGCCCTTTGCAGTGTGTCTTCTGATTCTGAAGCAGCAGCTGCATTTAAATCAGCCACTCAGTCATTCTTATTAAATAAATTTAACCATTAATTTAGTGAATGTAAGAAATGAAAAGATCTTGATTACTTAAAGCATTTCTTATTTTGCTGTGTTTGATTGTGGTCTTTTGAAGATTTGCTCTTTTCTAATGTCAAACAGAAGTGGGGAAGACAGGAGGCGGGGGCCAGCCAGAGGAGTGGAAGAAAGGAAACTGCAGACTGGATTTAGTACATGAGAAAATAAGCTATATCCAATAAATACAAAATAAAAACATTTCCTTTATATAATAATATCCAATACATTGTATGCAAAACTCCCAAACTTCATTAATAATCATAATGGAATAATATCCAGTGGAGAAAAATAATAGAGTTTTGATCTCCCGATTTATATTTTGCTGGACAATTAACCATACAAGGACGTTTAATTTCTTTCTTTTCCTTCTTTCTTTTTTCTCAAAGATCATGACTTATTGTCTTCATAACAACATCGCCTTAGAACTGGGTCACTTGGCCCTTTCTCTTCTTACTGCCTCCCAGTTCAAAATGTTTGCATCTCTGGTAGCCGGTATTCTCTTAGATCTGCAGTTGGGCTCAACACAATCCAGTCTCCTTAGCAGTTATAGCCTTTTTGTGGAAAATATGCTTAGTCTGCCCACTGCAGCCACTCTGCTTCCTGCCATCACACTGCTTTCCCTGGCATACGAAGAATCCTTGCCCTTCTCATACTGTGTCACTTTGTGGGGCTAGTGCTTGTCACATTTCTTGCAGAATGTCCAGTGGGTCACCTCTCAATTCTTTTCTTCAAACATAATAAGTGTACGTAGAAAAAAAAAAAAGAGTGCTATCAAATGATCAAGGGCAGTAGAAATATCTCTATTTAGCACCTATAAAAGTTGCTAATTCATTTCAATAAATTCTATTTATTGAAAATGTTGGCTCTTTTAAGAATAAACCATTCTTAATTCATGCACAGTGCACACAAACACATTCTTATATATTGAGGAATGCTTATTTGTAAAATCAAAGTAAAGCTCTTAAGTGAATTGTGCATGGGCTTATCAGATTGCGTGTGATTTTTCTTTGAAATATACGTAGTCAGTATTTCAATAGTGAATTCTTATTTCACATCAAAAAATGTGGTTGTTTTTTTAAAAGATTTTTTTTATTAATTATTACGTATACAGTGCTCTGTCTGCATTGTACACATGCAGGCCAGAAGAAGGCACCAAATCACATTACAGATGGTTGTGAGCCACCATGTGGTTGCTGGGAATCGAACTCAGGACCTCTGGAAGAGCAGTCAGGGCCCTTAACTTCTGAGCCATCTCTCCAGCCCCTTTTCCTTTTTTTTTTTTTTTTTTTTTTTTTTTTTTTTTTTTTTTTAAGGACAAGTTAAGGGCTCAAAATATTTCTTTAAAATTATTGATTTCTCCCAGAAAATTTCAAACTCAATAAAACATCCACATATTATTACTAATTTAAAATTCATTTGCAAATTGAGAAAGAAAATTTATAAAATTTGAATTATACTGTGAACATTATGATAGCAAGAACAGATAAGCTCCTCTTTTACCAGATTGCAGCCTTTGCCTCACGGGGTCAGATGGTCTGCCTATGTGCTTTCTTCTTCAAGGCACTGCTCTTTAAGAACAGACACTCTCACCCAATGCTAGGCTGAGAAACTAACAGAAAGTGTTAGAAGTGCCACAGACTAACCTAGAGTAAAAGAGAGTTTTGCCATCAGAGATTGCTTATGTCCTGTCATTTTTTCACAAAGATGGGAGTGTCTGTCAATCCCAATCTGACCGTGTCACTGAACATGCTAACTATTCTTAGCTTTCTTCAATCTGGAAAACATACATGAGCACAAATTCCCAGCCTCTTTGGAAGGAGATGATAATTTGTCCCTGCTCAAGGTTATCCACTGGAGCCCATTTCACGCTTGGCTGCACCTTGCTCTCATGTGCTGCTCTTGAAGTCCTGCCCTCCTTTTCCAGTGTCCCGAAATCAGAGGTGCATTCCAGTCTCCAGCGTGACAGATGCCTGCTCAGATGACTGTAAGGGGACCTCCTCAGGGCTGACTTTCTAGCTCTTCATTCAACACCCTACAGCTTGCTTGTTTTAGCTGCCTGACCCCTAATCATGAAGAACAAGAGTAAACAAAAGGACACAGGAACAGAAAGGAACGAATTGTTTTCACTATTCAAAGACTTCAGACCATAATAAAGTTGTTGTTTTTTTTAAGAGGGGGAGGGTTGTGACATATATTTGTAGAAAAGTAAGTTTATTATATGTAAGAATTCTGATTAATTCATTATATGTGCACAATTAGAGATTTATCTAGAAAACTGTAGATGTGAGCTTACAGATAAGTGTGATTGTGAGCATTGTGTTTAGAGGATCATTTACTATGCTGGAAATGCTTGTAAAAACAATGTTGTTTTGAGTTTTAAAAGCCATGAGAAAGTTGTTCCAACTTGATTGTATCCTGTCAGCTAACCTAGTCAAGATGGATGATTTCCTGGTGAAGTTGGGCTATTCTTAAAAACGGCTCATTATTGTAAGATATTTCACTCAGATATTCTTACAAGGCAATAGATCCCAAGATCAAACAGGCTAGCGGCTGATTTCCACTTTTGTAGGAAATGCTTGCTTGCGTGGATGGCTGGGACACCTGCTGAACGTCAGTTACAAATCAAGTCTTGCCTACATTCAGACAGGACATGAGGTAATTTGGCGCCCAAAATTATAACTTTTTTGGGTTTTGGGTTTTTAATCCTTCGACTAAGAAAGCTGATGCCTTACCTAGAGAACTCTCTCTGATTTTGGTCTTGGCCAGTTATTTTTTTTTTTTTAAGCTTCTCCTTTACTAAAATCAAAGCAAGGAAGACTGGTGGAACTCTAAGTGACCCCAAACATATAACAGTAAGGAGAGAATGGACCTGGTCAAAAATAAACATTCAGAGGATCGGTTTACCTGCTCCAATTAGACAGTAATCTAGACCATGGGAAAGAAAGAGCAGTTGGAAAAAAAGATAATTCTAACATCATAAAATTAAATTAATAAAACATATTAATTTAGGTGCTGAAAATAAAAGTCTTAAAGGACATCTACTCAAAATAATAATTAATTATATATTATGAAAGGAATAAGGACTGTCGAAGAGGTGTCAAAAGTGTCTCAACATTGCCAAAAACATGATATCAGGCACAGCGCTTCAGAGCCCTCTCCTTGGTCATAATAAAGACCACAGTGGTATTCTGAGCATAATACTGCAACTCCTAACTGAACCGAAATATAATGTCATGGATAAACTTTCAAATTAGTCAATATATTGAAACTAAAAAAAAAAAAGAACTTTACAGGTGACATCTGATAAATAAATGAAAGAAATACAACCGATAAATAAGACAAAAAAATTTAAATTACATTAATTATAAATAAGAGGCATACAAACTCTAATTTTATAAACCTTTATAATAAGTATCTGTGTTTTCTAATGATTAACTTTATAGTGTATATACATTATATAAATTTGTACTACATATGTATAAATAAACATTTTAGATGAAAATTGAACATCTAGAAACATTCCAATAAGACATTGATCTAACTGTGAAAAATGTTAACTTAGAATAGTATACACAATATACTATAAAATATATATATAATTGCATATATATATATAGAAAGAGGGGGTAGGGAGAGTGGAGGATATAAAAAATTGGTATAAATAATATAAACTCTCTAAGTGCTATGTGTTGCTAAAGGAAACATAAAATAATGTGATATAAAATAAACAAAATTAACAAGAAATTAACAAGCACATGATGGAAATTTTCTGAGAAATATTGGACAAGAATCCACCAAGATTTCTTTTAAAAATCATTATAAACAAAGCAACATGTATACCAAATACTGAACCATGCTTCATTTTTAATTTTATAAAATGTTTTACGAAATAATGTACAAATAAATAAAAACAACACTCACAAATATGAGCTAGGCCTGACGTCTGTATATCTCACTGAGTTTCTGTGCTGTTGGAGTAATCATTCTGAAAGGAAGCTGTGAAGTTCACAGCAAAGTTCAGTGTCAAATATATTTTTATGCTCATTCACTACCAAAGCCAAAGACCAAATGACAGAGTCAAAACTACAAAATTTATCCTTATTTTATCTTTTACACACAAAGCAACACAAAAAAAGCATGAAAGGCTAAAACTAAGAGTTTGAGAAAAACTGAGTGCACACAGTAAGCACGAGTTATGGATGAGCTACATTTAGAGCTGTAATGCTCGCTGCGGTGCTTTTTGGACAGAGGAAGCTGGGATGATGTGGAAGTAAATTTATAGAATTTTGTACGCACTAAGACAACAATGTAAAAGTGAAAAAAAAAGATATATTACTTTCTAAATAGCCTTGAGGCCACTTTTTAAAAGATGAGATTAAATTTTCTCTTCCCTTCACCATAGTGCAGATACAATACAGAAAGATTGCAAGAAGTGATATTGAAAATAAAGCAGAACAACAGAAAACAAATGCGAGGAGACGTTTTCATCATCTGAAAAGCAACTTTTATAAGTACTTATACAGAGTATAGGTTATAGTAAAACACTGTATTAAGTTTAATACAACTAAATGACACATATGCAAAAATACAAATAAAGTAATCTTAAGAGTCTGTGAACTAAATTTTTGTAATATATGAGAAATCGCTGATTATATAAAGATATTCATACTGACTTACATGAAGAATTTGGAACACTAATAATCAAATAAAACAAAAATATTAGTGAATAAAGATATTGATCATTGTTACTCTCACAAGCACCCAAATTATAATCATGATTTGGATCTATGAGAATATTATTTATGTATTAATTTTGAAAATATTATTAGAGAAATTTACATAAAATGAAATTTATCATGCATTTTATACTTAAAAATAATCAGTGGCTTGAGGTCACTTTCATTACAAATATAAAATTTACTTCAGAGCTTTGATTAATCAGCTAAATTGCAATGCATGGTTAAATGCTTACAAAGCTAGCAATGAACCAAGTCCTGAAGACTATCTGTAGATGTAGTAATTACCCAGTGAAAATGAACATCACTGCAAGTGGCCACACGTGTCAAATCTTGCTCATTTGCCTGCTTCAATCTCCCTATGTGCATCCTTGTTGTCACTGATTGCAAGTGCCGATCAGGAAAACAAACAGGGAAATGAAATATTTTCAGCTATTATGAGCTAACAAACCTTAGCTTTTTGTTTTTTCACAATCCTATAGTTTCACTTTAAAAAAATATTTTTATGATACACAAAATTATAGTTATTAAAAAGAACATTGCATTACATGCATAGATTTGAAGTTTATGAAATTATATTGTGTTATACACATAATAATCCTTAATATAATTAACTTTTATGAACTCATGTGCTAATTAGTCATTTTCTTGTGTGCATTACAAAAGTGCTGCTTTGCTCAGGTCTAACAGCCATTTCGCTAGTAGCTTCCTCTTAGGCATGAAGATGCATTTCTAAGTTACCATGCTTTGAGTAGCCTTGACTCATTCACACTGAGATCAATTCTGTTTATTTAGCGTCCTTTCCTAATGCATGCTTCATAGAAACCAGGAAGGAAAATTCTTAAAACCTGTAAAATCTGAAATTGAGAATCTTCCAGAATTAAATAAAGCCTTGGGTGATGATTTGGACAGACGATGCATTTAGAGTTACTTTTTAAAATCTCATTAGCTCAAACAATAGAAGTCACACAATATACTGTTATATTCTCTGGATACTGAACCTGTTTCCTAGAAGAAAGAAAAATTTACACTGGCAAAATATGTAATCTTTCCAGTTAGTGCAGGATATCCAAGCCTCTTCCAAATATTGTGTAGAATTTGTATTCAACAAATAAGTTTGGCAAAGGACTTTGATTTGATTATGAATATCATGAAAGCATGAAGTTTTAGAATTTCTGTTTTTTATATTCTCTCTCTCTCTCTCTCTCTCTCTCTCTCTCTCTCTCTCTCTCTCT
>OU015752.1:55480714-55539206 GCA_907169655.1 Acomys percivali
AAAAAATCTTCCATTCATCTCCCTACTATCTATATATAATATGTCCATGACCAATCCATATTTCCTGATTGTTCTCTCTTTCTATAAAATAAACCAATTGTTTGACTTATATGATAGTATGCATTCTTGGCCTGTTAATTGTTTGGTTAAGTTTTTTATACTTTATACTAGTATCATTCTCATTTATTGTGTAACTCACTGGTTCAGTGATTTCCTGAAGATTATCCACACACAGAAAAAATTAGGAAACACTAAAGTAAACAAAGAGAATGAAAAGAAATTTTCATCCTCAAGAAATTTAGCAAAATATGCAAAATAATTTCTATGAACCAGGCCATATTAATGTTTTAATGCTACTGAGACATACAAATAAAATTTAAAGGCATCATTTTAGAAAAAAAGTATTCTATAATAATTTATTATTGTCTACATTGTTTTTATTTTCTCTGATACTAGTAAAAGAGTTGAAAAATACCTGGCTTTGAATGCAGATCTCAAAATACAAAATGCAGCAAGAAGTGCCCTTGAAACTGAACAAATGTCTGAAAGGCACAAAAGATCTGCAAATTCCAGGGCATGTATGTGCAGGGCAGACAGATTACAGCTTGACTATTTGTAGAGAGGCAGGCAGTTGTACAAAATCTTAAATTTACTTGAAGATAAAGTTACATGATTAAAAAACTTAAAAGGAGTAAAAATTGTTATTACACATAAAACAATTATATAATGTTACTCCAAGATAAAATTTAGCATAAAACCTTTCCAATATTAAACCAAAATAATAATAACAACTGAAGTAGCCTGAGGTGGCTTTTAGCATAACATTTTCTATTGAGTCACAGACATTTAGATAATGAGGAACTTGTGGTCTGTGTGGTGTGTTCAGTTGTCATCTCAGCACACCTGATGCAGAGGTAAAGCTGTTGTCATACATTCAAGGTCAATTTGGTTTACATAGCAAGTTCCAAACCAGTGTGGGCTCCATTGCTTCAAAAGAAAAGAATAAAGGATAATGTTCATATGACATTGAACCTAGCTACATTATCGCACTGTAAGCAAAAATGGTAGTTTTGAATGGAAGAAAGTAATATGAAATAGTGAATAATAAGGCTTACAATAAATATATATCACAATAATATGCCTTACTTAACACAGAATGAATGAAAGAAAATGTTAAAGTGTATCACTTCCCATTCATTAATAAATCTTTATCTGACTTTGGTTTGCTATAAAATTCATGTTATACTTTCTACTGATTAATGCAGAGCTCAAATGCATCCCTTTGTTTGTTCATTAGATGACATGATGGCACTGCCTTCCTGCTTGTGCTTTATGGCTCCTTTAATTGATAGTAAAAGAACAATTAAATTAAAAACAAAATTCACCTGGATGGATTATTATTAATCATATAAATATTAAACTACTTAATTTGGATTAAGTCTTCCTGTCAAGTGGAATGAGTGAAAATATTGACATAGTTAGGTACATTATAATTTATAACATGGAAGGGAAGAGAGGCTAAGGCATTCAATAGGACATATCATTAAACGCTACTACACCTTTATTTAAAAGCAGACATTAAACAGAGAATTATGACAGGAATCTGTGTCTAAAGTTGTTTGTCAAATGTGCCATGTCTCATTGTTTGGTTACAATACCAAATTTCCCAATGGACCCTGTTTTTTACCCACATGCCAGATTTCTCATAACTAGTGATATTATCATTGTGACTCTAAATGCTTTGTCATGTCCCCTATGACTCGACAAACTACATTCAAGGAGGCAATTAAAACTTTACAAATCCCTAAAGAAATGTGCCAACTCTAAGAAGGGTAGTGATAATCACTACTTTAAAATTTAGTTGTATTTCTAGAATAGCAATGTCTGAGGGACAAACAGGTTCACTTTCCTGCTATATAAATTATGCTAAATTCAGAGAGATCAATAGAATCAACTTATAAAATACTACTGATTTCCAGGAATTTTACCAATTTATGTAAACATGCTAATTATAGATCTTTTAAAAATATTTCAGAAAGAAACTGTTGTAGTTATCAAGATGCTAGGGTAACTATGTGGATGTAAAGATCACCAATTGATTATCAGTTAATGAATAGGTAGATCCCGAGAATCCATAATGAAAAATAGAAGCCAGTAATGAAAAGTTGTAGAAAGTGAAAGGCAAATGCTTGCAATAGGTATAAAAGTCTCACAGTTTAAATGGACAGAGAGAGCCAAAAAGGAGGCATTTATGATATTGAACATTTATCTTTTAATAGACAGGGGCTTTTAATTATATTATTTTCTTCCCCTCCTCTGAGCCATTTTATAGGACAAGTTTCTTGAAACTTAAAGCATAGACACAGGTTATACAAAGTTACCCTGCTATTACTGGTTAAATCAGAATCCATAATCCAAACAGAATGGATATATATTCTACCCACATTTTGGCAGCTCAATTCTTGCTGAATTTACTTGGGTCCTATAGCTGTCAGTTTCTCTATCTGTGAGTGTGTGGGAAATAAAAACTTTTGTATCATTCCTCAGAAACAATGAATATTTGTCTTGTGGAAGTCTGAAGTTCAGCCACATCTCATTTTCAGAAGCAATGAGCTGAAATCACACTGGAGGATATAAACACTAAAAATGGAACTCTCGGGGTAGGATCTATCAAGAGGGAATGGAAGTTTACAAAGTGAGTTAAGAGTACAAGTGCAGATTATCTGCTGGTGGTCTTTTATTGAAGGTCAGAGGGCCTGATTTTGGCAGAACACAGGATGTCTCAGGCATGGCCATATTGTAGCAAAGCTGCAAAGAAGGAGGAGGAAAAACAGGAGGAGGAAGTGGAGGAGGAGGTAGAAGAAGATTGGGTGGTGAGCTATAAATTACTTCATAAATTATATGCCCCATAGTTTATGCATTCATACCTCACATGAATTATGCAAGCACGGTGCCCCAAAAGGAAGCTGGGTCTCATACTTTGCAAATTTGAGATTCATTCTTCAGAAGACAAAATGCTAGATATAGAGAAATGTAATGTAAAAACTTAAATATTTTCTATTGGACAACCGTTATTTCAGACAACATGTTATGAAACAATAAGATACTTTTAAAGAGATTAGAGGACCATTTCTAATAATAGGGCTTAATTTCCTATAATAAGCCACTCTAAGATGAAGGTCAATCCTTCAGAGAAAATGCATTACCTGAGATGAGTCACATCCATAATAAGTCAGTGAAAAAAATTGATTGAGATGTGAGCAACACCAGAAAAGTAAAAAATAAAAATGCCCCGAAAGACACTGACACCTTTGCCAAAAGTCCTTGCTTGCAGCGTGAGGGCTGCTAACATGTGAAATGGACTTTGTAAGTAGAAGCCTGTGTCTGTGAACCAGTAAGAATTACAGTGGGTTGAGCTGATGGATTTCATAAGGTTCATCAAAGGAAAGTGATTGTGAAAATGAATTAAATGATGTCAGCTATGGGTATATGTGCACTGGACACAACATGGAACAAATGGAATAGAAAGATGTTGAGGACTGAAGTTGAGGAAGTGGCCTGGTGATGTAGTGTCCTCTGTGGCAAGCATATTGCCTGAGGTTATTGAACAATATGTTGAGGTGATGAGACGCGTAAAATATTGTTTGGTGAGGAACAAAATTAAATAAGAAATTGAATGGAAAGTAAGCCCCAGAAGGCATGGATTAGAAAAAAAAAAAAAGCAGGAAACAATGGCTCCACTTCAGAAATGGGAAAGGAAATCTCCTAGTAAGAAAGCGGTAAGAAAAGAGAGGGAGCCAGGGTAACTAACGAATGTCGTAAAGGCTCAGAGAAAATGGGATGGAAATCTAGCCAATCTCCACCTTATTCTAATAATTGTGATGGTATCATCAAGTCTGGCTAATAAGTGAAGGCTGATACAAAAGTTTCCTTCAGCTAAGTCTATACATGTAAGTCAAAACTTTTACAACAAACACCGTCTAAAAACCAAATGTCACTGGGCATGGTGGTGACACTTATAATCTCAGCACTTGGGAGGCAGATGCAGGGGCATATTTGAGTTAAAGGGTACTTCGGTTTATGTAAGGAGTCCCAGGCCAGTCAGGTTTACACGATGTGACCCTTTCCAACAACAGACAACAAATAGACAAATAAAATTGGGTCTTTTTGCAAAAGCAATAGAGAGGTCAAGAAATTGGGAGCAGGTAGTGGCAGCACTTTGAAAGCATAAATGGGAACTATGGCCAATCTTTGAGGTCAGCTTGCTTACCATTGAAGAGCAGAAAGAATAGGAAGAAGAGGCTTGCTGAGACCTGATGGCTGTTACTCAATATCATTACAAAAATAAAAAAAAAAATAAAAACAACAACAACAACAAACAACCCAAGAACTCTGACATCCATGCTCTGCACCGTGAGAAAGGATTAAAGGCCTTTGTATTTGTTTGTTTGCTTTGGTCATTGTCTATAAAAGCCCAGGAGGGGCTAGAACATAATATATACCTAAAAAATACCTTGAACTCCTGCCTCTAACCCCAAATATTATGATTGCAGTCATGTGTCACCACAGCAAGGGCACTATGATTCCATCCCAGGCTTCATGTGTTGTAGGTGAGCACTGTATCAGCTGAGCCTCATCAGAAGCATGGAAAGGGATCCTTAAGTGGATTGTACACAGATGATACATCAGTTATTATGCATTTCTAAGACGTGATTAAAGTGTTGGTAGATATCACTTCACTCGAAAGTCGAGGAAGTCCATGCAAGAGTGCAATGGGAACACTAGGGATAAAAGATGGCTCTATTTCGCCTTTCAAAAGTTAGTTGTAATTTTCTCAAAGTCCAAAGATTATCAGAGCCAAAATGGAGTTGAAACATCATAAAGGCATAATTAAATGCTAAGTCATACGCCTCATCTTGTATTTCTAATATGTTTCTTCAAAGTCCGAATCTACGGTAAGATCTCATTTCCAAGATCTGTGTCTATATTTGTGGATGAGCCACATACACTAGAATTTATAATTTAGTAAATAGGCTCATTGTAAGGTCCTAAAGACCTGATGATTAAAAAAAAAAGAATGAATGAGAGACAATGCCTAGAAAACACCCACCAGACTTCTATGTGTTCTGAAACAGACAATAGAATTTAAGCCAACCTTTCCAGATAACTCTCACAATACAGAAACATATACATATCATTGCACTTTCATTTAATTTTTTTTATAACATAGGGTTTCTCTGAGTAACTCACTTTGTAGACAAACCTGGCATCAAAATCACTAATATCCTACATCCTCTGGCTGCTGCAACCAATGGCATGCCACACCACGCCTCACGTGTCATCAGAAGGTCTGGAACGGGTGTAATGGGTGAGGATGGTGAGACCCAAGCCCCAGTCCTATGAAGGAGGACTTGTCTGCTTAACCATTGACCATCTTTTCAGCCCATACTTATATTTCTCATTCTGATTGGGTTTTTGATGGCTGTGTGATGTTGGATAGTTATCTCCCAGCTGTTTTGCTCCTTTATTTATAAAATAAAAATAAAGTAACACGTTAAGGAATTATTTACAAATTAAATTTGTTATTTTGTTAAAGATTTTTTAAATTTTCCTGGTTTACAATAGGCAAAATACAAAACGAATCACTTTCCTTTTTATTATTTTTGTCATTACTAGTGTGTTCAATTCTTGCCTCCAAGAACACATGTTACTACTTAGATCACTAGACTCAGAAATGTTTCTTGAAGACCTCGTATTGACCCTGCCCCATGTTTGTATGTCCCCAAGTTGACTGCTGATTTATTTATTAGGTACCTAAGACATTGCTATGGTGAGGTAAGGAAGCTATGTAACCTCTCTGTCTCACAGAGGTGTGCTGGAATAACCGTGGCCCCAGGAGATGATGTCTTAGAGTCAGCATGACATTTCATATGTGAAACAACTGTTTTAGAGTAACTTAGCAGAGTTATTTACCCTGAAGGTCAGCACTCTAGAGTGAGCACCTGCAGAGACTTCCCCAGGCCATGGTCCTTCTCGGAGCTTCCTTCCGCTTGGAGACTGGGTGACCTGGAAGGAAGAAACCCATGCTTCTGCACAACAGCAATCATGGAAAAAATATAGAAAGTCTCAGAAGATTGAACAGCAGGACCACCCCAGGAGCCATTGGAAAGCCACTCACTAAGTCCACGTTCACAGTGGCTCTCCCAGACATGGTCTTCTGGGTATAACAGACACTTAAAGGATAAAAAAAAACTTTTTCTCAAACACTATCACTATTCCTTGTAGCCCCTTTGTCGTGATGAATTTCTAAACTCATAATACTCACATTGCCTTAAAAGCTGGGCCCTTACTACTCAGTAAAAATCCTATTGCAGCATTTTTTTAAATCTGAATTTTGCTTTAGAACTGTGTAAATATGGTGAAGAGTGTTAAGAATTTTATTTTTAATCTCTTAAACTTTAAACTGTTTGCGATTGCATAATGTAATTATTTGATCAGTGTTCATGTCTAATTTATTATTTATGGGCATATTTGGGTGTTATCTGAAGCTGGTAAGTTATATTTAGAAAGTAAAATTTTTATTTATTTATTAATATTAAAAAAGAACATTATTCACAAATCATTTGATTTTCTTCATTTCTTATTGTATTTATGGCTAAGCCTAAAATTTGGGAACTATTTCCAATTAAACATAAGTTACTGAACAGCTTCATGTTCTCCTTTTGAAACAGGATGAAGGTTGACCTGTAAGGTCTGTTTGTCCTCACTCTGGAAGGTCTGTGCTTTACTGGGATTCCAGTGACTGACAATGGAAGATGCACATTGTGAAGGAAGCCGATTGGCATAACCATGTATCTAGAGTAAAACTTCATTAAAAATGAGTTAAAGTCACAAATTATAACCTGCTTTCTACATTAAAAAACAAGAAAACAATATGTTATACTTTGAAAATGGAGGTACATATCAAAGCATATTTTTCCTTTAATAGTCAGATCTTAGTAAAAAAAATACAGGCTGATTTTGTCATATTCAGTATAATTAAAATAACTGAAACATATTATTATTTTTACCTGAGTTCAATGATCAGAAATTTAAGTATTTAAGTGAAATCCGTTCAAATATACTCTAAAGCAATCAGATTTATTTTTATATATAGAAACATATTAAATAGGACCCCTTAAGAGAAAAAAATACCTGCCTTTTAACTTCACTTGTTAAAAAGTGTATGTTCTTGTACTGTCTGTGACTAATATCAGCAATGAGTTACAAAATATTATTTCCTAAAATTTGTAACAATAAAAACATTTGGTTTTAAACCGACAAACTTTATTAAATTAGCCACACCAGGGATGTCAAATACACATATGTCCCACTTAATGAGAAGCAGCAATTAGAAGCTGTTCAGAAACTGTCTCCCACTGCGTGCAGGAGCAATTTAGTACACGGTCTGGAAGCTCAATGGCTGCCGGCCGTCACACCTAACCTAGAGACCTCTGGGTGCTGAGCTGGAAAAGATGAGGTCTGATTTCCACTTCCTCCTCTAAACAGAATGTCACCAGCACATCACATTCCACCCACAGTGAACCCCTGGCATGGCTAATGATTATAATCTTCACATTCAATCAAGTGAACTCTGTGACAGGCAAACAGCTGAGCAAAACTGACAGTTCAGACTGTTGCCACACCAGAACACAACTCCACAAGGTTTACTTTTAGACGGGTATGTCCAGGAGGAAGCAAACTTTCCTAACAGAGGGAGCTGGCCATGCCCGTTGGACGACAAGGCATAAATCTCACGCAGAAATCGATTTCTTTTAAAGGTCACTTTCACACTGCCAGCCTCACCATCTGAATTAAGTTGTCAGTTCTTTGGTCTAGAACAAGTATCTGGACTAAAATTTTAATATTGCAACACATTACTCAGATGCTCTCACATTATTTCTTTTATTTTTAATTCAGTTCATCTTTATATTTTTTTATTTATTTATTTTTATTTTTATTTTTATTATTTTTTATTTTTTTGGAAATTTTATTTTATTTTTATTTTTATTTTTTATTTTTTATTTTATTGGAAAGAGCTTTTGTTCTCACCTAATACACTGTAGTGATTGTGGTAACCCTTCTCTCCACTTCTCTTCAGTTCCTCCTCCCAACCACATTCACGCCTTTTCTGCCTCTCATTAAAAAATAAGCAGGCTTATAAAAGGAAAATAATAAAATAAAATATAATAAAAATAAACACTAATACATCAGACTAGGACAAAACAAACCGAAGGAAATAAATTCCAAGAAAAAGCACAAGAAATATACAAAGAGACACTCATGCATACACTCAGGAATCCCAAAAAGCACTGAACTGGGAGACGTGACATGTATGCCAAGGACATATAGGGTGAAAAAAAGAACAGAAAAATATAAATAAAATAAAAGTAAAAATTATATGTACACACACACACACACACACACACACACGGTAAAATTGAACAGCAACAAACAGCAAAAATCCATGACATGACATGACATGACATGATATTAGAAAAGGACCCTCTAAAGATGACTTTGAGTTTGCTTTTGTTGGCCTCCTAATGCAGCGAATGCAGCCTACCCTTAAAAGCAGACTGCTTCCTTGTAAGACGCTCTTAGAGAAAACTGAAATTTTATTTGCGAATTGTTATGAATTGGAGATTGTAGCTGGCTTCAGGATAGGGCATGTGTGCACATCTCCTTTCAGTCCCTGGAGCCCAACTGTTTCAGATGCATGCAGGCCCCATTCATATTGTGTCACGTTCTGTGAGTTTTCATGTGCTTAGATCATTTTTATTAAGAGGACTTTGTTTTTTTTTTTTTTCCAGTGTCCTTTATTGTTTCTGGCTATTGCACTCTTTCCATCCGTTCTTCTAAATGGTTTCCTAATCCTTGAGAGGAGGAATTTGGTGAGGCCATCTCATTTAGAGCCGAGTGTGTCAAGGTCTGTCACTCTGCATAATGTCTGGCTGTGAGTCTCTATATTTGTTTCCATCTGCTTCAAGAGAAAGTATCTCTAGTAGTGGCTGAGTAAGGCACAGATCTATGAGCATAGCATATGTAATTAGGAGCCATTTTAGTACAATATTGGTATTTGGTTTTATGCTAGGTCCCTGGGCTATTTGGTCTCAAGATCCTGGTTACCAGTGCAGCATTGGTTATGGGTTCTGTTTTGTAAAGTGAGCCTTTAATCCAATCAGATATTGGTTGCCTACTCTTACAAGCTTTGTGCTGTAGATGCTCTAGCATATCTTACAGGCAGGACACCATTGTAGATCACAAAGGGTTTGTGGTCAAGTTGGCGTTTACACTTCTTTAAGAAGCTTCGGAGTACCTTCCTGTGCTCAAGATGATAGCACACAGGGGTAAAGACTTTACATAGGCTTCAGCTAAAATTCTCTGTGCTCTATGAGTTGTGTAGATACATGCTGTCTTTAGCAGTAGGGCCTTGTTGTTTGATTGTGAGAGCAATCTATGGTCTTGTCAACAGGCTGAATTCCTTGGGGATTCCATGAGACCCCTTTGAGCAACAGCTCAGTTAGATGTAATCCATTCCAGTACTGAAGATACATTTGGTGACAAGAGATGTCCAGTTGGGCTTCTGCCTCTCCCTTTATTTGGCAGTTTTTTTAAAATACCTTCATGAATGTATGTATTTTAGGAAGTTTCTACTGTATTAAAATTCTACACTACCCCTCAAATCACCCTTAATTTTAGCTGTTTCTCCTCACATTCCTTTCCTATCCCCTTCCATCCCACCACCACCCAATTGGTCCTCCCATTACTGACTCCCCTAATCCTCCTATAACTGTCTAATCTATTTCCCTTTCCTAAGGATATCTATCTTCCCCACCTCACTTTATACCTAACTACCAAGGATCTATGGATTGTACCTTGGTTGTCATTGATTTAACAGTTAATACCCCCATATAATTGAATACATACCATATTTGTCTTTCTGGGCATGGGTTATCTAACTCAGGATGATTTTTTTTTCTAATTGCATTTAAATACTTCCATTTGGGTATAAATGAACACATAGCATATTTATCTTTCTGGGTCCATGTTACCTCATTCAATGTGATTTTTTTCCAGTTGTACCCAAACGATTCCATCCAAATCTAAGAATTTAATTACTTTATTGTCTTAACAGCTGTGAATAGTTCATTGTGTAAACATACCACATTTTTTATTTATTCATCTGTTGGTTTTTAATTACTGGCTGTTATGAATTGAGAAGCAGTAAACAGGTTGAGCAAACTTCTCTGGGGTATGATGGAGCATCTTTTGGGTATATGCGCAAGAGTAGCATAGCTGGGTCTTTAGGTTTATCAATTCCCAACTTCCAGAGGGACTACCACACTGATTTCCATAGTGATTGTACAATTTTGCAATCCCACTAGCAATGGATGAGTGTTCTCCTTACTCTACACTTGTATTATTGATCTTTGATGTTCTGACAGGTGTAAGATAAAGTAACAAAGTACTTTTGATTTGCATTTCCCTAATGGCAAGGCTGTTAAATATTTGTTTAGGTGCAATTGGGTTACTTGTTTGCTCAATATCTAGGTTTTTGAGTTCCTTACATATTTTGGATATTAGCTTTCTATTGGATGTATATTTGCTCAAAATCCTTTATCATTCTGAAGGCCACCATTATGATTTCTTTTCAATAGAGTGTTTGAGTTTGGTTTGTTCTTTGTTTTGTAGGTCCTTTGCTATAACCTTAAATCATTTATTGAGATAGCTCTAAACTTTTATCATAGATAGTTTTAATTATGAACACTGCTTTTATGACTGATTTCATTGTACTCACAGTATTTTCATTCAATTTTAGGAATTTTACAATTTCTTTCTTGATTCTTTTATGATTGAGTCATCGCTCATGTGATGTTAAGTTTCCATGATTGTATATATATTCTGTAGTCTTTTTCCTCTGTAAACATTTCATTTTATTCCATAGTTCTTGAACTGAGTACATAATATCATTTTAATTTTCCCTTTTTGTGTGGATGCTTTATGCGGTATCATTTTTAGATATTTTTAGAGAGTTTCTGGGTTCCCTGAGAATGAAGTGTATTAAGTAATATTTGGAAAATGTACTCTAATATATAGTAAGTCTGTTTGCTCTGTGACATAATTCAACCCAAATGCTTATTTTTAAATTTTTATTAGGATAACCAGTATATTGCTGAGCCTGGGTAACTGAAGGAACCCACTGTTGTTGTACTGGGGTGCTTCTATAATTTCACTTCTAGTAGAACTTGTGCACGAAACTATTTGGTATACACTTAGGAGTACACTATTCTCTTGATAAATTCCTCTTTTAATCCATGAGAAGTGACATTTTTTACTTTTTGGACTAATTCTGTTCCAAGTCTGTCTGGTCAAATATTACAGCATGACTATGTTCTGTTTTTACTGGAAATGTTTGAATGTTGTATAATCTCATGGCTGAACTTCTTCTTGATAAGGATACGGGGAGGAATTGGAGACGAGAGAACAAGGGATGGATGTGATTATAAATATATGTAAAAATAAAAATAAAATAAAATGTGAAAGAGATAGTTATGCCAAAGATTTCCTTTTTTCTAAGTAAGCGTCTCTGTGTAGTCATAACTTTCCTGGTACTTGTTTTTTAGAACAGGCTGGCCTTGAACTGAGCCTCTGCCTCAGACTGATGGCATGTACCAACAATGCCTAGCAAGAGTTAAGAATTTTTAAAAAGTAAAAATATGACAAAACTGAAGTAAAATAAAAAGGTGAAGTTTAACGAAAGTATGTTGGATTCATGATGTCATTGGGTCCTTCAGTATTTCTTTTTTGGTTAGGTGGGTTTTGAACCCCTTCTTCCTTATGATGCTTTTTGTTGCAAATCATGTTCATTGGGAGTTTTAATTCACAACTCCAGTTCAAACCTATAAACCAAAAGTGAAGTATATTTCCCCAGTGCAATTTAAACAAATTACCATTTGGATTGAGATTCTGGAAAAAAAAATGTGCTGAATTTGAACACTTTGGTTAACATGCTGTGGCTTGCCTTAGCAGTGAATACTGTCCTAGGCACTCTGGAAGCCTCACGTCAGCTTCCATGTGCTTATACCACACTCATCTGTAGCTCTTTCTTGCACTGCTCAGTTCCCCTCCCTCCGGTCTGCGACATCAGTGTGAAAGGAGAAAGGGCGCTGGGGTGGGGAGATTAGAGTGGAGTGTTTTAACCCTCGATGATAGTTCCTAGGATCCTCACTGGATACTAATTACGGATGCTGCATCAGACATGAGGTGCCACACTCAATCCTTGAGGCTTCAGAGCCTGCACTGCTCAAGAGCTCTGGGTTTCTGGAATCATCCCTATAACATTTCTCCCTTTCAGGTGAGCGGAGAGTCGAGATGGTCAGCTGTTTTCTGTGGTTCTCAGTGACTTCGGTAGGAGTTATGATGAAACTTAATCTCTGCCTCAGAAGCCTCAGTATGAAGCCATCACACTAGTAGTTTGCCCAGTGCATCCAACTCATTGTTCCCAGGGTCCTTGTTTCTGTCCCTCAACCTGGCCACAAGCAACTGCCACTTCAGATTTTCCCCTCAATGTCTCCCCTGGACTCAATTCATTCCTAGTTGTTTCCTTTTTAGGAATGAGATGATTGTGTGTTTCCCTGATGTTATCTTTCAGGGAGTTCTCCATGATAAAACTTTAAACACATAACTTCTCTAGGTTTCTCAGAAGATAATTTGCTGTCACAGGAGCTGTTAACAGGCAAGGTAACTTTGCCATGACTAGTCTATTTCTGTAATATTTGCAATTACAGAATTTTCTATTTTCAAAATACAGACCACCAAATATCCTATTTGTATCCAAGTGACAACTTGTGAACTTTGAACTACTTGGGAAATTATTGCGCCAAGACATCAATACTGCTTCTCGACATCGGATATTTCTAAAGAAGTGCACATTCAAAGAAACACTCAGCATGTACACATAAAAATGAGGACTAGTGTAATGATTAGAAGTGTTAGTGATGATTTTGCATGATTAAGCAAGGAGTGAGAATGGAAAGTTTTAATCGCTTTCCAGGGTTCTATAACACATTGCTTGAGCTGTCAAGATTTTATTAGAGAGGAAAATAAATGAGGGGAAATAACAATTGAGGACTTTAAGCTTCAAATGATGGAGTGATATCAAAGGAGGAGATTAGAAGTGTTGTTTATTCTTCCCTCATTGATTCTGGTCTGTAGACATTTAAACCGATGAAACAAACAAGCTGAAAATGAATGGGAGCTGAAGTCACTCTTTCAACTTTACAACCGTGGAAGCAGCACACAGTGGCTTATAATCCTGAAACACCTGCCATCTGGCTGCTTCTCAGAGAGATGACAATGAGGAATAGAATGATCAACTTTCTAGAATAACTGAGAAGTAGAGACTGAAGGATAATGAAGCCCAGAAGAAACAAGGACAAACATGAAATCAGAGTTCTGCAGTCAGAGTATATTCATAATTTATGACTAGCAGGAAAACATGTGTCAGTATACACACACACACATACACACGTATACAAACACACATGTAAAACACACACACAACACCCATACACACATGTGTGTATAGGCACATAGCTACATGCATGAACATACACATCCACACACAAAGACATACAAACACACACACATACTCAGATGCAATCACAAAGACACATACACAGTCACACACCTACACACATATGGACATGCACACACATGCACACATGGCAACACACACACAGACACACACGCACACACACACACACACACACACACACACAATTATATCCTCATGAAGGTGATGTAGGAGCCAAAATTTTTGTTGACAGGGTTGATTTTCTATATGTATCAAAGGTTGACTTTAAAGTACCGATTCTACTACCTCTATTTTCAGTGCCCTAGTATTACAGGCATGTGTCACTACAACTGGTTTATATTGTTCTTGGGGGAAAAAAAAAGCAGGGCACTATGCATGGTAGGAAAGCACTCTATGAACTGAGCTATACCACAAGGTCAGGCCATTAAGTTTCTTTTATTTTCATTTAAAGTAGGATAATGCCATATGTAGACCTGAATCATGCTAAATAAGTTGCTATATGCCTTGTGCTTTGACATTACCTGGTGACACAGAACGGCAAGAAAGGAAGAGGCGCAGAGGGCCCTGGGAGACAGAGGTGGTACTGAGACTGTTCTGCTTTCAGGCAGCTTTCTTTACCTTGCGCCTCATCCATTCAGCCATCTACTTCTCTACTCATACGAGGCTGCAGATGTACATCTTTACTTCCTACAGGGATTTTGGACAGTAAACCTTCAATAATATTCAGACTTTATTGAAACTAGAAATGCAGGACAAAATAGAAAAGATATTCCAGGGCTTATCAATGGAGGCTTCTGGTCTTTGGTCTTCAATTCCATGTTGAAGTAGAATGTTCTCTGAACATTTGCAAATGAACTAAATATCAAAATATGATCGTAATTCCATTCTATAAGTTCGTTTTAAAGAATGCAGTGAATTCAGCTGACTTTTCCATCATTCTATAAGTTCGTTTTAAAGAATGCAGTGAATTCAGCTGACTTTTCCATCACAGTCTGTGCAGTTCTCAGAAGCATACTCGCCCACAGCTGCAGTCCAGACTCCTCCCATATTTGTGTGGTAAATTCTTCTAGAATGGACTGAAGAGGCACAGTTAAGCAACGAAAGGTTGTGCATTGCTGGAGAAAGCGGGGTGTCTTAACTGCCGAGCTCTATACAGCAATGAAAAGAATGCTTTTGCTCACCCAATCTGAATTTGACGTGAAAACTTATATTACCACTTTATTTCTCAAGGCTTATTTAATGTGATTTTCTCATAAAAAAAACACCCGCAGGGCTACAGAGCTGACTCAGCAGCTAAGAACACTTCCTTTCCTGTTGAGGACCAGTTTGAGCCCTAGCTCAGACATGCCTGTAATTTCAGTTCCATGGAACCTGACTCGTCGTCTGACATTCATTGACTCATGTATACTCATGATGGAGGCAAAACACTCATTACATTAAACAAAACTACTTTAAAAATTAACCCAGAGAGGTATATCATGGAAACTCTGAAAGACTTTCTATAAAGACTGAAGCAAAAATCAAACCAGAAGCAAGAGTACCTTCCATAAGGTTGGGTTATGTCACTGGCACACAGAATGCTATCAGTATTGTGCTTGGCTTAAAATTCCAACAACGCTGGGAAAGACATTGCTGAGACCCCACCCCATCGCCAGAGCTGCTGGCAGCTGATGGCTGATGAGAAAAATGATAGTTACTTTCCTTGGAGAGCATGACTGCTTGTAGGCTTTGAGGTGGGGGCGGTTTCTAGTGTATGGTTATACACCTATGTGCATTCAGGAAGCACTAAATGAATTCAAAGTTATTAACAACCAAATCAGAACATATAAAGAGACTTATTATTGGAAGGGATAGGTCATGGGGTATCTGGATGGAGATAGTCATGGGTGTATGTGATCAAAATTCATTTTACATATACATGGAATTTTAAATTAAATTATTATTAAAAATGGTGGAAAACTCCTGAAGAATGACATCTAATCCAAGACTCACCTCTGGCCTCCATGTTCAGCCACATATACATGTGTATGCCCCTGTATATGTGTTCATCTTCACACACACACACACACACACACACACACACACACACACACACACACACTTTATTATATATAAAGTGTTTGTATTTCAATAACTTCATCAGTCATGTTCTCCTGGGTAAACAATGCCATGGCCCATGTGATACTTCTGGGGCTATGGGACTGTGGGAACTTTACCACTCAGTGCTCCCTAGGTACTTAGGACTCAAAGCCCATGTGTTTTTTCTGACTCACAGAGGAGCAGTGTAAGCAGATGGATTCCATACCACAGTCGGCCCGTCCTTCCAATTGCCATTTTCCTTCCATATTCCTACTTCAGAACTGGAGCTCATACAACAAGGCAGGCTGACTAACACATCCTTCTTTCTTCAGATATAAATATCAAAAAGGATCTAATGCATATATTCATTTGTAACAAAATCTGAAATATTTAAGTCAGATTTCTAAGGTCTCTTATATAAGTTGTTTCTTTACATAACAGTTATTTCTTTTTATAAATGAATACACATGCCACAAAATATTCTCCCACAGACCTGATCTTCTGTTGTAGCAGCAGCGTTTTGTGCATATTGAGAGAACTGGCGCACAAGAATTTGCCAGAAGAAAATATACTGTGTTTCTATGGAATAGATATTACTTTCTTTCACTTAAGAATATGTCATAACTGATCAAAACAAATCAAAAGACCTTTTCCCCGCTTTTCTTTTAAAAGTGAAATAGCAGAAATTTAAAAATAGGATATTTGTCTTGCAGTTTGGTAGGAATGCATTTTCATTAATGATAAACTATTTCTCTTTTATACTGAGGAGGTGGTTTACATTTCAGATATTTTAAATTTTCTTCACAAATCTGCTTTTTGCATGTGAAGTATTTTTTGTACGAAAACAAATACCTTAAAAGTAACATATAAGAGGCCTTTGCCACAAATATTAAAATAACATAAGATGTTCAAAGCCTATAGTAAATAGCTTATGCCATTAATCCTATTATTTGAAACATTATCAAATGTACAAAAAAAAAAAAAGTCCAAGTAGACAATGAAGAACTTTTGTTTGTCCTAAGCCATTTGAGACTTTTTATCCAAGATTCCAATAGCCACGAAATTAATGTTATAAAATGTCCTGGGAATTCATTGTAAAACAAAAACAAAACAAAACAAAACAAAAAGAAACAAAACAATAACAACAACAAAAACCAAACTAATGAATTGTCACCAGTACCATTCTCAGACCCAACCACAATGCAACAACTCAACAAAAATTCCAGTAATGTCTTTTTCGACTAGATATCCTTTAAGAATCGTGGTATTAAGGTTGTGTGTGTGGGGGCGGGGGTGTCTGCATACGTGTGTGCATGTGTTTCATGCAAGCACTCCTGTGAATATGTGCAGGTGTTTTGTTTATGTGGGTACATGTTTCTTTCTGTGTACATGCATGAGGGGACCAGGAGGTGCTACCTGCTGTCTTCCTGGATTGCTCTCTACTTTGCTATTTGCAACAGCACTTGCTTTTTATAGATATGGCTGAGGATCCAAACCCGTACTTGTAAAGCAAGAATATATGGGATGAGTTTTCCTACCAATCTTCATATTCATATTTGACTTCAAACTTGTCTTTTACTGTGGAAAAGTTATATAACTCTCAGCACCTATTAATAGCCCTCACTAGACAGATATGCAATTTGACCTTCCCTTTGACCTTGGGTTGAGTTGAATTTGATCAGTGTGTTGATATTCAAATGGAACATGTCTATCATGAGGTGATGTGTTTTCCTCATCACCACCTGTGGGCGGCATAACATTGCTATTTTAAAGCTATATCTATTAATATTTTATGTGTATGGCTGTATGTGTGGGCAATTTACGTGTGCAGTGCTGGCAGGATGAGAAAAGAGTGTCGGATACTTTGTAGCTGGAGTTACAGGTGGTTGTGAGCTGCCATATTGATGCTAAGAACTGAACTCAAGTCTCCTCCAAAGTCCCCATTGCTCTTAAGCACCAAATAATCTTTCCAGTTCCCCAGAGCATGGTTTTTATTTGTACACTTTTAGAATGTTTACCTTAGTCAGTTTATAGAGTGTTAGTAAAGCTTTGCTATAGTATAGTATATAGCTGGTATTTTTTCCTTGCATTTAAAAACTTAATGAGAAATACTTTCATATTAAAAAAGGTTTTTTATCTTTATGAAATATTTAATTATTTGATTTGTTCCTCAAAGTGTACATTAACAGACTTAAAAGTACTATTAGAGTGAATAATAATTATGCCAACATTCTCCAAGTTTCTCAGAGGTCACATTGAAAAGAATTATCAGTCCACTTTACATGAAAATAATATTCTGTATGTGCCGTTATATTTTTGGCTGACACAATATATCCCAGATTAAGCTAGGTCTTTTCTTGCCTAGTTCTGAATAAGGAGTTTGCATCTTTTTACTAGAGAATATGGCACTTAGAAGACAACGTCTAAGAATAATGTGTGCTAGCCCAATGTTGAGTTGTCTGTCCATTAGCAAAGCCAGTGATTGTACGCATCTGTCTTCATACATGTGTGTGAATATGAACACACAGAGACGTGAACCCCACTGAAACCCCTTAATCTCAAGTAAAATTCATTAAAATTCTTGCTTTGGGTATTTATAAATTCCTTCAAGTGTTAATTGGCGGCCTTTGGTTACATTTTTAAAATACGAACTTATTGTTGCATGCTTGTACTCACATCCATATTAACCCTTATACATAGTATGGTTCCTGGGACACACCAATGGAAGGCTATCTTCAAATAGTTACACTGAATCTAGTTATGATTTAATATAAAAAAAAATTGGCTAATGAGACTATGGAGTTGATAGAAAAGCTGCTGTAGTTAATTCTATTCAAAGTTAGTTAAAGAATAGGGAAAGCTGAAAATATACACCCCTGTCTAAGAGTTGAGGAAAATAAGAAAGTCATTTCTCACGTACTCTGGTGCCTCACATTTGACCATGTCCCTGGAGGGGGAGACCTAGTGGCACTCAGAAGGACAGCAGGTCACCAAGAAGAGACTTGATACCCTGTGAGCATATACAGGGGGAGGTAATCCCCCTCAGGAACAGTCATAGGGGAGGGGAATAAGGGGAAAATGGGAGGGAGGGAAGAATGGGAGGATACAAGGGATGGGATAACCATAGAGATGTAACAAGAATAAATTAATAAAAAAAATTTTTTTTTAAAGAGTTGAGGAAAATAGTTACAACTTCAGGTTTTTGAAATAAACCTTAGAATTATGTAATTGTGAATTCATGGTAGAAATGTCATTGTTTATGTTTTTCTGACTCATAGTTAAAAATTAAGTAGCTTATGATTAATGTGGTTTATAACCAAATATGTGCTCTGTGATTTTCCACATTCTGGCCCAAGTCTTTTCTCTTTAGTTTTCTCCTGTGTTCCTGTGTCATTTTGCCATCTATGCACTTGCCTGTTACTCAGACTCTTATGTGAGGATCAAGGTTAGCCTGCCTTCCTCTCTTTCTAAACCAATTACCTAGTTCCTTCTTTCAGAGTAACTTATGTATTGGTAAAGGAAAAGTAAAATATTAATAACTTAGAAATTCAGAAAAAATATTTTTTGTAAACTTAAATACTCATTACCTCAGTGATTGTAGTAGGGTAGTGAGAGGTGCACACTGTATGCCATATTTATTCTGATCTATCCATTAGACTTCATATTATTCAGGTTTGAATTCTCTAAGATTTTTCTAATAGTGACCCTCCATGATCAATTAGATGCCCAATACATCCTTTAGTACAATTCTTTGTGTAACGTCCTGTTCTATGGCAACATGATTTTTCCTGACTCATCTGATTTTAAAAACAACCACACACAAATGGTCCCTAAAATCAACACTTGAAAAGTTTAGTTGTAGAAATAAAAAGATAGCACAGGAGAGTTGTCATTGTTTGTGTTATATCCTACACCAGGTGAAATTGGGATGAAAGAATGACATAGATAATCATTTATAAAAGACTCCAATTTATTCAGATACAGGAACAAAATCTTATCTGCAGCCAGACTGACAGCCCACTAAAGGGTGAAGAGAGAAAACCAGGAAAGTAACGGAGGTCTGAAGTGCACCCGAAGTCCTGATGGAAACTCAGATTCTGCTGAGATGAAGTTCAGCTTCTTTAGCTTCTCCGCTTCCTTTTCCTAACATGAAATTGTGCTTAAGGGAAAGATTTGCAGGTTAGCAAACTGAGCAAAGCTGTCTGAGCCACAGACTCTTTTTTTCTTTTTTATTAATTCATTCATATTACATCTCAGTTGTTATCCCATCCCTTGTATCCTCCCATTCCTCCCTCCCTCCCATTTTCCCCTTACTCCCCTCCCCTATGACTGTGACTGAGAGGGACTTCCTCCCCCTGTATATGCTCATAGGGTATCAAGCCTCTTCTTGGTAGCCTGCTGTCCTTCCCCTGAGTGCCACCGTACCTCCCCATCCAGGAGACGTGGTTAAATATGGGGCACCAGAGTTCGTGTGAAAGTCAGTCCCCATCTCTACTCAACTGTGGAGAATGTCCCGTCCATTGACTACATCTGGGTAGGGGTTAGATGTTTAGTGCATGTATTGTCCTTGATTGGTGCCATAGTATGAGCAGAACCACTGGGCCTAGACTCTAGATGAGAGAAGTATGGGAGAATGGGGAAATAGAAGGATCCAGAGGGTCCTAGAAACCTACAAGAGCCACAGACCCTTAACTCCGGTATGCCCATGTGGCTGCATCCTGATGATGACAAGAGTTTCTATGTCATTTCCAAGTTACTAGGCTGATGCTTTGATCAGCCTTTTACTACTATTGGCTGGAAGTGCATGACACAGATTAAGACACACAGATCATTCACATATTTCCTTCTCAGCTTTACACAGGTACGTTTCACAATCAGATACAGCTATAATTTCCCCTCACACTCCTCTCTTCTCTCCCCTCTGTGCCCACCCCGCCGCAAGTGGAAGCATGCTAACATTTCTGATTTTATGAAATTTTCTCATAGGTCAACATTTAAGCTCATCGATTTCCTTATGTTATCTTTAATCAAGTGAGAAGATGTTGCTGTGATATTTTACATCTGGAATTCTATTTTAGATATATGATAAGTTTCCATTTCAAAAAGGCTAACAGTTTTCTACAGAATCCCCTTTGTGTTTCCTAGAATCATCCTTGGTGTGGGCTTTTTGTTGTCATCAAGAACCACGCTTTAGCTCTCTAGCAGGCAAGTCAAGTGGCTTTGTACATAAGCCCTGAAAATTGTACTAGCTAGATATCTTGTTCTTACAGAAGTTTTATCTTTGACTTCACCACAAGATTTTCTTGTCTGCTCTTTTCCTAGCAATATCCCTCAGCTCATTCTTGTTTGATGGAATACGTATTTCCTAGTTTCGTTTTAAAAACTGAACATGTTATTTTGTTGTCCATGCCTCTCCTTGCTTCTGAACAGGTGTTAGAAACAGAAGGGAGCACTAGCTTTACACACTTCAAGCAGAAATTTAACAAGTAACCTTTCTACCACTTTTCAGGTTTTAAAGATAAAGTACAAAATACAACAAGATTAACTCTGGATACTATTTCCCTAGATCTTCAAACTGTTTTATAAAGAAAATACACCTGCCTCTCCATATGCTACATTTTTACGTGAATACCTGAAGTACTCTTACATGTGCATAATAGTCAATGGTTATAATAGGTGAGACTAAATTAGAAAGCGGTAAACAAATGGTAGCTCTTAGCAGTATAAATTTAAAAGGAGCCAACTGACAGATACACACACAATTCCAAAATTCTAATACAGAATAAAGGATGAAACATAACTTAAAATGCCTGGGTGTGTGTCTGTAGCTGTGGATACACAAGGCTTCTTCTATGTCCTGCAATCCCTTCAACACAAACGTCAGCTGAAGAGTACTCTTCTTCAGGAGTTGGCAATAAAGTCAGTTATAAAATCCTGTGAGTATTTCAGTAGAATAATCAGGTAACAAAATAAAACAATTTTCATTAAGTTGTTTTAGCAAATTAATAAATTATAAATTAAAGACTGACACTTAGGAGTTCTTTATTTTTTAAATAACTCCTAAAATTCATCATATTTATTCATATTTTTTTGATTTTTCAATTTATACATGATATATTTTTCATTGAATTGTTTTGTTTGTTTGTTTGTTTTGTTTTTGTTTTTGAGACAGATTTTCTCTGTGTAGCCTTGGCTGTCCTGGACTCGCTTTGTAGACCAGGCTGGCCTCGAACTCACAGTGATCCGCCTGCCTCTGCCTCTCAAATATTGAGATTAAAGGAGTGCACCACCACCGCCTGGTTAAATTGCTTTTTTCAGTCAGTATATTAATGGCCTAAAGAGCATTATTCAGAGAAAAATCAACACTTTATCTCTTTAGACAGATAACTGTATCTAGTTTTACAGCATAGATTTATTGAAACAATAGGATTACTAGAGTTAGATAAACATTGGTGGTATAAATGAAGGTAGAGATGAAAATTAGCAAAATTTTAGAACGGTTATTTTCATAATTCTCATGTTTTAAATCTTAAAATTATACTAGGTATGGGAATATTGAAGGAATCATAAACAACTTAAAAATGGAAATATTGAGTACACGGAAAGTGAGACGAAGAAGTTGAGAATAGGCCATGACCCTTGGGGAAAACCTCCTGGTACAATTCTCCTAAAGAAACATGGCAGTAAAATGAGTGTTAATAACTTACTGCCAGACTCAGAGGTCAGTACATCCTTCATCCCTCGTCAGAAAAGCTACTTCTTACAGAATACGGGAAGTTACACAAAAGGACCATAACTGGACAATGTGTGGGCTTAGAAACTATAGAGTACTCAATCCTGAATGGGGTATCTCCATCAACTCCCTCCCATCAAGGCTGAGAAATATATGCAAAAGAAGAGGCTGAACGATTCTAAGGGGCATGTGTAGTGGATGACCCCAAAGATAAAAAGACTTCTAGGTACAACAGGATTGATGAACATATGAACTCTGTTGACTGTGGGAGAATACACCTGCAGAAGTTCAAACCAGAAAAACAAACAAAAAACAAAACAAACAAAAAGCACTAGCAATGACAAAGGGAAGTAAACACAAAGTTTTGTTTTGTTTACCAAGAAACTATTTTCAACTGATACCTGATACCTTCTGGAAAAGAAAAATAATTTTTCTCCACTGGAAAGCCACTGGATATATTAACTACACTGTACAGCAGACCCTATGCCCAGGAGAAGTTGACCAAGATAAAATAAATATCATGTTTTGTTTTGTTTATTTTGCTTTTGTGGCCTTTTTGTTTTCTTTTGTTGTTGTTTTGTTTTGTTTTGTTTTTGGTCTTATTGACTTTTTGTTTGTCTTGATTTTTATGTTTTGTTTTTGTTTATGAGAAAGATGGGGGAATGGAACTAGGTGGGTAGGGATACTGCTATTGTGAATACAATGGTGCTGATCAAGTTATGTGCAGGAGGATGGTGAGTCCTTTGGCGTATGCTGGGTCATATGGTAGATTTATTTTCATTATTTTGAGACAGCACAAGGTTCTTAGGAACACTTAGCTCAGATTGTGATGAAATTGAGATATTTTTCTTTTAAACACCTTTATAATAACAGTACCCCAGTCATTTATCACTTGTTAATGGAATATGGATATTTTTATTTATATTGAGTGACTATTTTAATAATCAATTAGCATTTAAATGTTTAACTAAGATTTTACAATCTATTATTCTCTGGGATATTTCTGAGAATTCTTTCTAGTTTGAATACATGCCCAAGGACAGTCATGGCACCCTTACTAAGAGTAAATGAGGGATTCTCAATTTTTCTTTTCTTTTCAAATGTTCACATTTTAACACCTTTTTCAACTGTCTGCATCATAACACTTCACAGAACTGGTCCTGCTGAGTTTGTTTCACCAGACTCTACATCTTGGAGTTTCAAAGTGGAAATCTAATTTTCCTTCTACACTTAAGATTTAGAACTTTTTTTTTTTACCAGTACTAAGATTTTCATCTTTTCAAAGAAGCAAATTTTTTCTGTAGAAATATTTAGCAACTGTGGTATTTTCTATGTCTGTGTGTTTGATTTTGGTTTGTGGGCCTCTCTTGTTCCCTAGAAGTTCATCTATACTTGAATAACAGGACGCAGAACTAGTACTCAACACTGCTGACTCCTCCTCACTTAATGACCACGACACTAACAGCAACAAGGTTGGTGATCATCTCTATTGATATTACACTTAGTATATAACAAGTTCTAGTATGAAACACAAACACACACACACACACACACACACACACACATCATAACAACTCTACAGCTTGGGCAAATACTCCATCTTACAGGTGGGAAAAATGAGGCACCGATGGATAGACTGTATAAAAGTAACAAAGCTTAAAAGGGGGCCATTCAAGGAAAGCCACGAGAGATGACAGACCCTTTTTGAATGGTGTACTGCTGTTATCTACAAAGTTTATTTCTAAATTGTCTTTCAGGAATCTTTCTTCCTTTTGAAATTTCAAATGATTATTAAGTATTTACAAGAGCTTCATCATATCTCACACACTCTATTGAAACTTTGTTAATTAACTTACCTTGTTAGTTTTTATTGTTAAATCATTCAGTACCCCCCATAAGAACCATGTGATGTGATTAATCTTTATACATAATACCATAGTTTATAGTTTTGATTATATGCTAGTGAATAGAAGAATGTTGTCTTGTTTTCTATTGCTATAACAAAGGACTGAACAAAAACAACGGGAGGAGGAAAGGGTTTATTTAACCTTCCATGTCTGGATCGTAGTCCATCACTGAAAGAATTTAGGACATGGGAGTTAAACAGGACAGAAATGTTCAATAAAGGGCCGACTAAAAGGCCATGATGAGATGCTGCTTGCTCTCCATGCTCATGTTCATCTTCCTTTTGTATATTTCCCAGAACTTGCCCAAGCATGGCAGCACCTAGCGTAGACTAGGACTTTATACAGTAATCATTAATTAGGAAAATGTCTCATAGACATGCCCAAATGCAAATCTGGTGGAGATATGTTCTCAACTGCAGTTCCTTCTTCCAAAGATTAGCATGGCTTATGTCAAGTTGACAAAAACCTAACAAGCATAAATTAATGAGTTATGCTGATTATTTCTTCTAGATTGAAATAAGCATCTTTATTATATGTGAAGTATACCTACATTATAAGAGTCAAAATGACGTTATTAAATATACTCTACATTTTTCTCATAAAAGCGTTTAAGATGTTGCATATTCTGAGCTATATTTTATACAATATGTTGTTGTTACCCAGTCACCATGATCTGTTGAACGAACTCTTCTCATCCAATTGAAACATATTAATCTTTCAGCTCCTTAGTCTATAGTAGTTAACATCTTATTGTCTGCTTCTATGAATCCTACTGTTACTTGTTAAATACATGGGATGAATACTTTTGCTCCACACAGTTTTTGCCAAAATGTTCTCTTACTTATTACTTCCAGGAAGAGGGACATTTACATTAAATATATTCTTCCTAATTTTCTAAAAAGAAGTTGAGATAATACTTCACAAAATTAAAGGAATCAGAAACATACTTTGAGGTTTGTTTTCAAGACTTCCCCTTGGGAATGTTAATAATCCACTCAGATTGGGTCAATTGTTCCTAAATTTAGCACTTTCTGAAAATTACATGGCATAGATACTAGGAGATAATGTCAGAGTAAAAGTCTGCATATCTCAGTAGATTCAGATCACATTCTGTGTTTTCAGAGAAAGTGCCATAGGTGGATGACCTGTGTGTTGGCTCAAACCTTGTAGGTCTTGGTTAAATACAGTGGTGTGGCAGTCTTTGAATATAGAGCACTTTTGAATTAAACGTTCACACTGCATTTAATTTTGTGCTGAGCCTCATGAGTTGTATAGCTACTTTGACAAATATTTTAATCTGGATTGTCTCAAAGAACAGGAAGAAACATATACATGAAAATTTAGGAACAGAAGTTAAGATGATAATATAAAAAAAACGCTATTCCTTTGATCAATGGAGAATAAAGCTCTCTGGATCCCTCTAGGGTGACATAGGGAATGGATCCTCGCACAGCTACCACTGGCCCTAAGCAGTTGCTGACTCTAAAAACTCTAGGTTAGTACTTTTTATGATAAGTAGATGGGATTTTCAATGTACTCTACCACAAAGCAAAATACTTTTGTTCCAAATTAGAGTGTTTGCAAAACAGACACTGGGAAGGGTGCAGTTTTGTCTATGAAAGATATGTAGAGGGTTAATACCATTTTGACAGGAGTTAATCAAAATATGAAGAGTTAAGGAGGAGTTCACCAACTTGAATATGTAAAGAAGTTTCTGGCAGCCTAACAATGGTTCTAAAGTCAATGTTTTCTCATTCAGGAAACCCATGTGGGAAGAAATAGTTGGGTTCTTTATCACATTGTTCTCAAATTTCCAAGAAAATGAGACTGGAAAGTGATGCCTTGTCCAGCTTCTGACTAGAGGTCACCCAAAGAGCAATACTAATTTGACTCAAGACTTTAAAGAATTAGCAGACAATGTCTGATAGCCTCCTGCATGCCTGGCACCAAAGCTCTGCTCTGCTTCTTCAGTTTGTTTCTAGTACAATCAGCAAGCAGAAAGTGAATGAAATATAGTCCAGGTAAAAGTCTCCAAGATTATCTTAGTGTATCCTTACACTGTAGCTTCGAGGAAGAGGGTCTTTACTGGCACTTCTCACAGTTTGCCAATTAATCAGCTCTCTTGCTGTGAGTACTAGGTAACTTCTTCATTCTTAAACCAATAACTTTGCTCAAGGAGTGCTTCATTTTTGATAACTGCATTGCTCTGGAGTGACTAGACCTCTGTTCCAACTCTGCACCAATTTGTTCCTGGGAGACTGCCATAGTTAACGATGTTTAACATTCTCTCTCTCTCTCTCTCTCTCTCTCTCTCTCTCTCTCTCTCTCTCTCTGTGTGTGTGTGTGTGTGTATGTGTCTTTCTCTCCATTTTGTATGTGTATGTGTGTTCATGAACAAACACTCCATTGCATGAAAATGATGGTAGAATTTCAACTTACAAGAACTGGTTCTGTTTTCGCACCCCAAAAGTTCGCAGGATCAAACTCAGCTCATTAACACTGTCAGCTAATGCCTCCATGTCCTTATTAATGTTACAGGCTCACTCTATTTTAAAACATGTTTGGATTTTATAATTTAAAAAATTAAAATGCCCACTTGACGTAATACTCATATATATTGTATAGCTTGATTTAGGGCACTGGGAAAAAATAAACCAGGAGTACGGCTTATTGGATTTCCCCAAATAATTGAGTGATATTTGAACACAGGAATGTCACAGTGACAAGCATTGCTTCAGCAAAAAATCACCTTAACAAAATAATGATAAATGCTTTTTTTCTATATATTATTTCCCTGCATCCCTTCCAAAAAATACAATCATACATATTTGCTGTTATTGGCACAAAACTTGGCCATGGCAACGGTTTCTTTGGAATTGTTAAAAATTGCTTTGCATTTCAATAATTCAATTGTTTACAAGTCCACATCCTCTTTGGAAGCTCAGAATTTCTGTTTTGTATACATTTTCCTGTATATCAAACAACAGTGAAAACCAATACAAATATAATTTTATAAGTAACTTTTGCAAAGCACCTGTACATACTTCTATTGTTATTACAGCTTACGACTATTTCTTAAAATAACCGCCAAATTCTGCACTGGAATTAGCTCTGAAATTAAGTGAGTTCTATCAATCATAAAATAGAAGTCTTACTTCATTTTTGTTTATCGGGTATCAGATTTCTAAGTAACAGCAATCCTATTTGTATAAAGGTAACTTCCACGTCAAAGTAGACTTGCTAAAGTAGACATTAAAAAGGAAAACATTTTTATGATTTGTAGCATGTAAAAATCAATATAGGAGATTCTGGTCCACATGCTTTTAAAAACAGTGGCAAACTAAATCAGAACAGCATGATTTTAGGTCATGGATTCAAAATCCTTTTGGGTCTGTACCTAAGGCAAATTCTACTTTTGGAGTTGAAAGAAACTTATAGAAGTTTAGAGTGGATAAAATGTTTTAGTTTAGACATTTAAGAGAAACAAAACAAAGTATTGAACATCTGTTCAATGTAATCACATTGGGGAATACAACATCTTGAAATGAAACTCCAAGAAAATAAAATCACAACTTTCCCGAAGTGCAGTTGGGAGTGTAAGTTTTACTGCCTTTGAGTGACTTCTGTTGATAATTTTTCAGAAAACTTTTAAAAACAAAGCCAAATCTCAACAGCATTACAAATGATAGATAGTAAACAAATGTACAAGAGAGCATAATTAATCTGTACTTGAATCTGCCTTTATGTTCCTAGTGCTTACTGCCTGGATGGAGGTCACTGTATCCATTTTATCTTCCTATGTCTAGTTTATCCTTGATGGCTGACAGGACAATTATGTGGACACTTGGTGGTCTGGAGCACACAGGCACCATTGATTCAACCAACTCAAAACCTGGCGCATGAAAGTAAAATAACTTAGAGGTGTGCTCTTTGCATAGCTTTTTTTTGGTCCCCTGATCCAAGGATCACATGACAATAGAAGGATTAATGATAGGGAGAGAGCATCAGATAGCTGTTGAGAGCTACTAGCCTTTGATGCTCTTCCCTGCTTAGATGTAAATCATGTACAATGAAGACATAGAACATTAAAGATTGAAATTCTGTAAAACCAGTTGAGCTGATTAGAACCAAATTACTGATGCTCCATCTGATAGGATTCTGATTTCTTTTTTAACTGCCTCACTGAAAAGCCTCATTTCACAAAGAGTCCATGTTCTGCCATCCTACGGGATATACTTTATGTATGCACAGCAAAGAGATAGTTAAAATATGTAATCATTTTTTGAGTGTTTAATGCCACCATTAAGAAAATTGGAAATTTATAAATGAAGGCATTAGGAAAATATGCCTTCAACATCATGCAAATATAAGTTGTGTTATTTGGCTGAAAATGGAAAGTTGGGATTTGAATCTCTAGATTTTTAAACATGCATACATATATACGTAAACATATAAGAATGAAGAGCTGAAAATTTATGTCATATTTTATGTCATAATTATGTCAAAATTTATGTCATATTCTATTTATGTGTAAATACTATGGGTATTATCTAACCATAAGCAGGGAATGTGGACTGTTTTACACCTTTATAAACTTCATATATCTTAGTTAATGTGAATGTATCCTTGGTGTACCTAAATTCTTTCATAATGATCTTGTGTTTTTATTTTAGTTCTTGTCTTTTATCTTTTATAGATTTACTTTGAAAAAAAAGCACACCCAAGTCCTGTGAATACATTGTTATTTTCCTATCTTTTTTATGTTATCACTTTGAAAATAATTCCAATTGTTGACAAGGTCACCTGCTACCATAATATTACAAATCATAAAGCTTTAAATATAACGCACACTGTTTCAGATTCTCTGTATTAGAGATAATAAAATCCCAGATGAAGTTGTAATTATTTTGATAATGAGCAGAAAATATGAATTAGACAGTATTGCAAAGAATAGGTATAAGTAGATAAAATACATTCTGATAACTATACGTCTTACTGATTATTTCAACAATGTCATGGAATTGAATGGTCTTTTTTTCAAGCTTCTTTCTAGAATGAATGGTGGTCACATGTATGAATGATATGCTCTCATTGTGGGCCCTGATGATTCTCTGCATCACATTTATGCTAAAACCCAGTCTGCAAGAACAGCCCCTATCTTCAGCATCAAAATGAGTGTAGCTAAGAGAGGAGAGAAGGAATGAATATCATGGTATTCTTAAAGCCTGTCATTACAGCTATTGCATATTTCCTCTGCCCATATCATACTGATCCAAGATGAAGAGCCAAGCTGGCACCAGTGTGAAGTGGATGCTTAATCATTGTAGAAAAAAAATAATAACAGCTCTACTGGCAGCCAGAATGTGTTATTTCCAAACAGAATACAAATAGCATTCAAATAAGACCATGGTACAAGCTTATCTTGAACAGTACAAGAACAAAGAATAGCATAGTCTCATCAATGACAGAACATAGTAAACGTCCACACAGCATGATTGCTACTCTTTACCAGGGACAACTCTCTCCCTCATTTAATGTAAGATGTATGCAATTGCTGAATTTCTTCAGCATCCAGGAAGAATCAATCTACAATATCCTATATCCCAAACATCTCTCAGGAATCATGTACACAGGTCTTAGTTTACCAAATACTTGCTTCTCCTGACTTAAATGCCCAGATGCTGTAACAGACTGTTTTGGATATAGTATCCTTTCCCCCAGAAAGTTAATGTGGCCAACTTTTTAGATAAGAAGCATGCACCCATGTAGTCAACATACTGATAATCAATTACCTTTAAATTTTATTGTCATGTTTAGGGCATGCTAGCAATTATGACCTATTTTTCTAGTGTTTGTGCTGTTCAAACATCGTTGCATGACTAATTAAAAGCTGCTTGAAAGATATTCAGAGATTAATATCTCTTCATATTTAGGAGAATTTTATATAAGTGTTTTTGTGGCATGTTTTCGTTAATTCCAGAATATATTCTTTCATTAAAGACACAATTTTCTTTCTCAATTAAAGGGGAATGTAGAAAACGTATTTACTGGGTTCTTTAATGGTAAGCATATATTACTTGGAAGTAATTTATTCAGACTAAACATTTTGAGAGTTCATTTTAGCAACCTGTATAATATGTTAAAAATTAACCCTCAAACTGACAGCTAAGATGTGGTGTCTTTAAACAGAGCTCATATGAATCAGTGGAATTTTTACATGCATTTACTTATTTGTTCACCTTACACCCTTATCATGGCCCGATCCCTCCTCTCATCCCAGTAAAACCTTGCCTCCCCACCCAAGTTTCCCCTACCCTTTCCTCAGCAAAGGGGATCCTTCCTTCTCATCCACCACAGCTCTTCAAGTCAGATCAAGACTGAGCATGTCCTCTTCCTCTGTGGCCTGGCAGGGCAGTCCTGCCAGGGGGAAATGAACAACAGAGTCAATATTAGAGACAGCCCTGTTGCCCTTACTAGAGGACCCACATGAAGCCTGAGCTGCCGCATCCTGTAGAGGCCCTAGGTCCAGCTCATGTGAGGTCCTTGGTTGGTGCTTCCGTGTTAGCAGGCCTCCCTGGGACTGGGCTAGCTGGTTCTGTTGGTCTTCTTCTGGCACCCCTATCACCCCCAGGGCCTTTTCTCCTCCGTCCCCTCCACATTTCCATAAGACTTTCTATGCATCACCCAATGTTTGGCTGTGAGTCTCAGCATCTGTGACTCACTGGGTGCTGTTAGGTGTCCCAAAGGACAACTCTGAGAGACTCCTTTCTACAAGCATAGCAGAGTATCCTTAATAGTGTCAGGGGTTGGCTCTCTCCCAGTGGGGTGGCTCATGGGTTGGCCAGGCGTTGGTAGGACATTCCCACCATCTCTGATCTATCTGCTCTATCTTTATCCCTGCACGTCTTTTAGACAGGGTAAGTTTGCGGGTGGGTTGGTTCCCCTCCCTCTAATAGGAGTCTTGTCTAATTAGAGGATGTCCTCTTTAGTCACTATGGCCCCTATAATTAGGAGTCTTTGCCAGGGTCCTCCTCATCTTCTCTCAGGAGCTTTAGCCGGACTTAGATCTACAGCTTGTCACAGAGATGCTCCACTCCCAGAGTTTCTCTGTTTTTCTACAATTTTTTTTTTTGTCCAGCTGGCCCTGCTCTCTCGGCTCAGATCTCCACCCTGATATCTCTCTGTGCTCCTTCTCCTAATTTGTTCCCCTTCTTTAACCACTACATCTGTCCTTTCTATTTCCGCTACTGACTGACATTTGAGCATCCTTCCTTAGATCTTTCTTGTGCCTTATCTTGTTTGGGTCTGTGCATTGTAATATGTTTATCTTGCACTATATGGGTAAAATCCACTTATAAGTGACTATATACCACATGTGTCTTTCTGGGTCTAAGTTACCTCATTCAGGATGAACTTTTCTGGGTCCATTCATTTTCTTGAAATTTTCATTTCTTTTTTTAAAATTAGCTTGTTCGCCTTTCATCCTGGTTGTATACCCCTCCCTTGTTGCCTTCCAGTTCACCCTCCATCACTCAACCACCTTCTACCCAGTCACTACTCCTCAAAAAGGGATACATAGCCCTCCTCCCCTAACATCTGACCTCAGCATATCAGGTATCCTCTGGACTGCCTGTATCCTCTTCCTCTGTGGCCTGGGAATGCTGCCCCAGCAGGGAGATGGTCAACATGTGGTCATCAGAGCCCGTGTCCGACATTGTTCCTATTCCCCATATTATGAGACCCACAAGGAGACTGTGTTTCCTGTCTACTACATCTGAGCAGAGGGTCTATGTCCTCACTATGCATGGTTCTTGGTTGGTGCACTAATCTCTGCAGCACCACCATCACCCAGCCACCCCCTGGCTAGATTTGTGGGCTCCATTGCTCAATTTATGGAGATCCTCTCTCCTCCAGGTTCTTCTGTATCCCAACTCTTACATAACATTCTCTGAGCTTAACCCCAAAGTTTGGCTGGGAGTCTCAGCATCTGCTTCGATCCACTCCTGGGTGGAGACGTTCAAAGGACCTCTATGGTAGGCTACCATCCTGTTCCTTTTCTTTAACCACTTCCAGGGTCTATTTTATTTGTCCTTCTGAATGAGAATTAAACACTATTCCTAGGGTGATTCTTGTTATTTAGCTTCTTCAGGTCTCTCTAATTGTAGTGTGGTTATCCTGTATTATGTGGCTGATATCTGCTTATAAGTGAGTATATACCATGCGTGTCTTCTGTGTCTGGGTTACCTCACTCAGGATGATATTTTCTAGTTCCATCCATTTGCCTGCAAATTTAAATATTTCCTTGTTTTTGATAGTTGAATAGTATTCCATTGTGTAAATGTACCAGAGTGTGTTGATCCATTCTTTGGTTGAGGGACATCTATGTTGTTTCCAGATTCTGGCATTACAAATAAAGTTTCTATGAACATAGTTGAGCAAATGCCCTTGTTGTGTGGTGGAGCATCCTTCCTGTCTATGCTCAGGAATGGTATATCTGGGTCTTAGGTAGCACTATTCCCAATTTCTGAGAAAGTGCTGGATTGACTTCCAAAGTGGTTGTACTAGTTTGCACTCCCACAGCCATGGATGAGTGATCCTTCTTCTCCATATCCTATCCAGAATGTGCTGTCACTTGTGTTTTAGATCTTAGCCATTATTAAAGGTGTAAGATGGAATCTCAGAGGTGTTGTGATTTGCATTTCCCTTATGACTAGGGATATTGAGCATTTAAGTGTTTCTCAGCCATTTGATATTCCCCTGTTGAAAAGTCTCTGTTTACCTCGGTATCCCAATTTTTAATTGAGTTATTTGGTTTGGTTGTGTTTAATTTCTTGAGTTCTTTATATATTTTGTGTATTAGCCCCTTGTTGGATATGGGGTTGGGGAAAATCTTTTCCCAGTCTGTAGGTTGTCATCTTGTTCTCTTGACGTGTCCTTTGCTTTACAGAAGCTTTTCAGTTTCATGAGATCCCATTTATTAATTGTTGACCTTAGAGCCTGAGATGTTGGTGTTCTGTTCAGGAAGTTATCTCCCGTCTCCATGAGTTCAAGGCTCTTCTCTTTTGCTTCTAACAGATTGAGTGTGTCTGGTTTTATGTTGAGGTCTTTAATCCACTTTGGACTTTAGTTCTGTGCATGGTAATTAATATAGATCTATTTTCATTTTTTACATGTAGACATTAAGATAGACAAGCATGATTTGCTGAAGACACTATTTTTTTCCATTTTATATATTTGGCCTCTTTGTCAATAATCAAGCATCCATAGGTGTGTCAGTTTATTTCTTGGTCTTTGCTTCAATTCCTTTGATCAACCAGCCTATTTCAACGTCAGTACCCTGTTGTTTTCATTACTGTTGCTTTATAGTACAGCTTGAGATCCTGGATGAATAATCCTTTGGAGGATCTTTTATTATACAGGATAGTTTTAGCTATTCTGGGTGTTTCATTTTTCTATACATAGTTGAGAATTAATCTTTCAAGTTATGTAAAGAATTGTGTAGGAATTTTTATTGGAATTGCATTGAATCTGCAGATTGCTTTTGGTAAAATGGCCATTTTTACTATGTTGATTCTCCAGAATCCATGAGCATGGGAGATCTTTCCATCTTCTGATATCTTTTTTAATTTCTTTCTTCAGAGGTTTGAAGTTTTTTCATACAAGTCTTTCACTTGCTTGGTTACAGTTACACCAAGATACTTCATATTATTTGTGGCTATTGTGAAGAGTGTAGTTTCCCTAATTTCTTTCTCAACCCTTTTGTCATTTGTATATAGGAGGACTACAGATTTTTTTAGTTGATTTTGTATGCAGCCACTTTGCTGAAGGTGGTTATCAGCTGCAGGAATTCCTTGGTAGAATTTTTGGCATCAATTATGGATACTAGCATATCATCCACAAAAAGTGATAATTTGAATTCTTCCTTTCAAATTTATCCCCTTGATCTCCTTTAGTTGTGTTATTTCTCTAGCTAGGATTTAAGTACTATATTGAAGAGATAGAAAGAGAGTATGGAGCCTTGTCATTTCCTTGATTTTAGTGGAATTAATTTAGCTTTTTCTCCATTTATTTTGATGTTGGTTATAGGCTCACTCTATATTCTTTTATTATGTTTAGGTATGTGCCTTATATTCCTGATCTCTCTAAGACTTAAAACCCCAATGGGTGTTGAATTTTGTCAAATGTTTTTCAGCATCTAAGGAGATGATAATTTTTTTCTTTCAGCTTGTTTATATGATTGATTGCATTGATGGATTTCCATATATTGAACCACTCATGCATGCCTGGGACAAAGCCTACTTAGTCATGATGAATGAAATTTTTTATGTTTTCTTGGGTTCAGTTTGCTAGTATTTTATTGAGTATTTTTGCATCTATGTTCATAAAAGAATGTGCTCTGAAATTTTCTTAGTTGGGTCTTTGCGTGATTTAGGTATCTAGGTGACTGTGTCTTCACAGAATGAGTTTGGTAATGTTCCTTCTGATTCTAATTTGTGTAATAGTTTGGAGAGAATTGGTATTAGCTCTTCTTTGAAAATCTGGTATAAATCTGCACTGAATCCATCTGTCCCTGGGCTTTTGTCTGAGAGGCTTTTGATGACTGCCTCTATAGGAGCTATAGGACTATTCAATTTGTTTTCATGATTTTGATTCAATTTTGGTAACTGGTAGCTATCAAGAATATTGTCCATTTCATTTCGATTTTCTAATTTTGTGACATATAGGCTTTTGAAGTAAGATCTAATGATTCTTTGTATTTCCTTATTGTCTGTCATTATGTCTCTCTTTTCATTTCTGATTTTGTTGATTTGAATAACCAGTGGTTATTGGTTACTGTTTTTTTTTATGCTAGTGATGGTATAGTATGAGTTTTCTTTTTTAGGTTTTGCTGATGTGGAGTTTTTATTTCTGTTGTTTTCCTGGCTATAGTTAGCATCCTTGGGTTGAAGTTTTCCTTCTAGTATCTTCTGTAGGGCAGGATTTATTTGAACATGGTTCTGTTGTGGAATATTTTGTTTTCTCCATCTATAGTAATTGAAAGTTTTGCTAGGAACAGTAGTCTGGGTTGGCATCCATGGTTTATTAATGTCTGCATCACATCCGCGCAGGCCCTTCTTGCTTTCATTGTCTCTGTTGAGAACTCAGGTGTAATTCTGATAGATTTGCCTTTATATGTGACATGGCCTTTTTTCATGCAACTTTTAATATTCTTTCTTTGTTTTGTACATTTGGTGTTTTGATTATTATATGTCAGGAGGATTTTTTTCAGGTCTAATCTATTTGGAGTTCTGTAGGTTTCTTCTATATTAATGGGCATTTCTTTGTTTAGGTTGGGGAAGTTTTCTCCTATGATTTTGTTGAAAATATTTTCTGGATCTTGGAGCTGGGAGTCTTCTTTTACTTCTATTCCGATTATTCTTATGTTTGATCTTTTCATAGAGTCCCAGATTTCTTGGATGTTTTGTGTCAGAAGACTTTTAGATTTAAGATTTTCTTTGACTTATATGTATTTCTTCAGTCACATCTTCTATCCCTGAAAATTTCCTCCATCTATTATATTTGTTGGTGACACTTGCGTCTGTAGATCCTCTCTTCTTCCCTGGGTTTTCCATTTCCAGGATTGTCTCTAATTGTGTTTTCTTCATTGCTTCTATCTCCATTTTTAGGTTTGAATCATTTTATTCATTTCCTTCTCCTGTTTGGTTGTAGTTTCTTGTCTTTCGCTCATTTCTTTAAGCAATTTGCTCAATTCTTTCATCTCTTTCTTTGTGTATCCATGTCCTAGTTTGAGGAATTTATTTTCCTCCTTTAAGGCTTCTATCATTTTCACAACTTTGTATTTGAAAACTTTCTCTTGTGTGTCAGATGTGACAGAATCTCCAGGTCTGGTTGTGGTGGTGGAATTGCTGGTTTCTGGTGGTACCAAATGGTTCTGGGAATTGTCATGTTCCTATGTCCTCTTCCTATTGTGATGTCTCTTGTGTTACCTGTTTTGGTGATCTCTGATGGTGAGAGAGTTTGAGTGTAGGTATAAACAATGGGGCTTTGGTCCCACACCATACTCACTTCTGATGAGGTCACTGTCTCTGCTGGCTCTCTGTTTATGAGCCAGGGAGGTAGGCACCTTTGTTGAGTTCGTTGTCTTGGTTGGCTCCCTGATTGTGAGCCAGGTAAGTCAGGCAACTGGGGAGCAAGTGGAAAGATATCCATGCAGAGAGATGCTCCAGTGGTCCAACTTACCGCCAGGGGTCTGAGGACAATGTGCAGCACAGTCTCCTTGTGTGTTCTATAATGTGGGGAGTAGGGTCAACCTCTCACATGGACTCTGGTGCCCAACTAGTTGATCACTTCTTCTTGGGGAGGTTGGCCTTGCCAAGCCATAGAGGGAGAGGATACAGACTGTTCAAATGAGACTTTACAGGCTGAGGTCAGATGACAGGGTAGGAGGGATCCCCTTTTCTGAGGACAAGGAGAGGGGGAAGAGATGAGGGACATTGGATGTGACCCAGAGGCAATGAGGCAGGGGGCTACAATTGGGATATAAAGTGAACAAATTAAAAATAAAACTATTAAAAATCGAAAATATTTTCTGGGCCTTGGAGCTAGGAGTCTTCTTCTTATATTCCTAATATTCGTATGTTTGGCCTTTTCATAGTTTCTCAGATTTCTTGGATGTTTGTGTCAAGAACATTTTAGGTTTCCATCTCCCTCTCTTTTTTTGTGTGTGTTGGTGATGCTTGTGTCTGAAGTTTCTCTTCTGCCTCTAGGTTTTACATCTCCAGAATTGCTTAAAAATGTGTTTTCCTTATTGATTCTATTTCTATTTTTAGGTCTTGAACACTTTTGTTCATTTCCTCCTCGCAGGGTTGTTTGATTATATTTTCCTGTATTTCTTTAACGGATTTATCCAATTCCTTCATCTGTTTGTCCTTGCCTGTATTTATTTGAGGGATTTATTTTCCTCCTTTAAGGTCTCTATCATTTTCATAATCTCAGATTTATGATTGTTTTCTTGTTCTCCAGGTGTGATGGTATCTCCAGGGCTTGCTGTGGCAGGATACCTGGTCACTGGTAGTTTCATTTTGCTCAGGGTTTTGTTGCTTGTGATCTTATGCTGACCTCTAACAATCTAGTTGCCTCTGGAGTTAGCAAGCCCAGTTGCCCCTCTGTTGACCTTTTCCCAGGTGTGTCTTTGCTGGCTCTTCTGGCTGTTTGCTGTCCATGTCCCAGGTGAGTCAGGCACATAGTGTCAGCTGCAGAAAGAGCTCTAAACTGAATGTTGCTCCAGCCTGACACAAGCCTTTTCAGAATGGTGGAGGATGAGAGTTAGGTACCTCATACAACTAACCTCCGCTGGCTTTGCTGTCACCAGAACTCATAAAATGCAAGAATAAGTGCTACATAAGTCCCTCACTGGATAAAAACGATCTCAGATTCTCTTGTTGTAATGGAAAAAAGTAGTCTCGGCAGAAAGCCGGATTATGGTTTTTATAGTATAGGTTTTAAAAAGCTTGTTCACACCATGTGACATGGGAAGACACAGTTAAAGGCAACCTTTAGGGAGTTAGTATAAGTCTCAGAACACACTGGGTCAGCTTTGTAGCTTGACTGTAAGCGTGTCAGCCTTCAGAGCTGGAATCAATGTATTTGCAGATTCTAGATTATATAATATAAACTGTCTTTTATATAAATTCATGTAGATTAATACACATATTTAAAGCATTATTTATCAATTCTTTAGAATAATTTCTCCAGTGGCCTGAATAAAAGGATCATTTATCAGTCTCCCATAAAGAAAGTTACAAAAGCAAATTTTTGACTGGTAAAGTATGGTAGGTAAAAATTCTCATCAGTTCTATGCCACTCTTAAAGTGTGTTGATGATAACTGATATAAATATATTGATCTGACATGGTTCTCTCATCTAGAGTCCCAATAGGATGTCCTCCCCTCTGTCTCATTTTCCTGGTAAGGGAAGGCTTTCGTGGGACATGCCCCTTGGGCTAGTATGCAGATATAAGTGAGTATATAGCATTTGAGTCTTTCTGCTTCTGGGTTAACTCACTCATTATGATCATTTCTAGCTCAATCCATTTATCCACAAATTTCAGGAATTCCTTATTTTTAATAGCTGAGTAGTATTCCATAGTGTATATGTACCACAGTTTCTTTATCCATTCTTCTACTGAGGGACATTTAGGCTGTTTCCATGATCTGGCTATTATGAATAAGGCTGCTATGAACATGGTTGAGCAAATTTTCTTGTTGTGTGCTGGAGCATCTTCTGGGTATATTCCAAGGAGTGGAATAGCTGGGTCTTGAGGAAGCCCCATTCCCAATTTTCTGAGATAGCACCAGATAGATTTCCAAATTGGCTGTACTAGTTTGCATTCCCACCAGCAATGAAGGAATGTTCCTCTCTCTTCACATCCTCGCCAGCATGTGGTGTCGCTTGAATTTTTGATCTTAGCTATTCTGATGGATTGAGCTAGAAATGATCATAATGAGTGAGTTAACCCAGAAGCAGAAAGACTCAAATGGTATATACTCACTTATATCTGCATACTAGCCCAAGGGGCATGTCCCACGAAAGCCTTCACTTACCAGGAAACTGGGACAGAGGGGAGGACATCCTACTGGGACTCTAGATGAGAGAAGCATGTGAGAATAGCAAAGTAGAAGGATCTAGAGGGTCCTAGAAACCTACAAGTAGAACATTATGATAGGCAGATTTGGGCACAGGGGTCCCGCTCAAACTAAGGCCCTAGCCAAGGACAATACAGGCGGTAAAATTTAAACCCCTACCCAGATCTTGCCCATGGACAGGACAGTCTCCACACTTGAGTGGAGAGAGGGATATGACTTTCTCATGTACTCTGGTGCCTCACATTCGACTATGTCCCCTGGAGGGGGAGACCTAGTGGCACTCAGAGGAAGGACAGCAGGTCACCGAGAAGAGACTTGATACCCTATGAGCATATACATGGGGAGGTAATCCCTCTCAGGAACAGTCATAGGGGAGGGGAATAAGGGGAAAATGGGAGGGAGGGGAGAATGGGAGGATACAAGGGATGAGATAACCATAGAGATGTAACAAGAATAAATTAATCAAAAAAGAAAAAAAATAATAAATATATTGATCAAAAAAGGAGAGATATTGTAAACTTTCCATTTTGCTGTTGTATGATTTACTGTTTAAGTATGCATGAAACTAAATATATTGAAGATATTGGCTGTAGTGTTGTTACAATGTTATAGCTCATTTTAGCTTTTATTTTGAGCTTTAGTTTGTGTTTCTCTCCCTTTTTCCTTTTTGTTTTATGTTTGAGATGCCAAAATAGGATGAATAAATTCAGAAACATTGAAATGGTTAGAACTAGTTAATTAGGCATGTAGGATGCCTAATTAGAACAAAAGCAGTGACTGGGAGTGATGTTGAGAGCTGTGCAGGGCATGGGATGGATGCTTGCTGGCTGGAGGACGTATGAAGGAAAGATGTGTCTAAATCAGATCCTATTGTGCAAGATTCATGAGGACATAAAGTTCTACAATTGTAGGTAGTGAACTGGCTGTGAGCTAAGTGTTGAATACAAGTTTAGAGACATGAAGAGTGAAAAACAGCACTGAAACATTGCACTACAGACTAAAAGACTGTGGAAGTGTTGGCAGATCACAAGACCTCTCCTGATGGAACTTCTAATAAGGACATGTACACAGTGCAGAGGTTACAGTTGATGTTGAGGAAAATGTGGCATTCTGAAGCAAAATGAGGCCTTCATGTCACTCTCAGATGTGAAATCTTCTGTAATCCCACAACCGTGACAAAAGCAGGTACTTTTCTGCCTAGTGTCATCAATATCGGAATTATAGTCTCCTGAACAAACTAAAGCAGAGAAATAATTCTACCCAGTATCTTTGTTGTCCTTCAATGCTTCTGCAATGATATTCATACAATCCCACAGCATCTATTCCTACAGAAGAAAAACTGGACCACCTCATGTTGAAACCGACATGAAAGAAGCAGTGAAGAATCTATGGGTAATCCATGTGACCCAACAGCAGAAATCTAAATGCCTCTTAGCCTTGAGAAGAGCCAAAAGTTGACCATACTGCATCTGACACTTCAGTTAAACAACAACATCAAAAATGTAGAATAAACACAAATAAATTGTTTCCTTAAAACAGACATTCATAAAGTGAAATTTGTTTCCTTGTCGAAATTACATTCCTTGAGATTGAGCTGAAGACTGATGAAGCTGAGTAACACAAAATCAGCAGATGTTCATTTGAAGCAGTGCAGACAGGGTTAAGACAAATAGGGTTAGTTCCACACTGACTAATCTCTCATGAGTGTTTATGTAACTCTTGGGTGGGTAACAACATAGTTAAACCAGAGCTCTGTTAAAATAACAAGGATAATATACAAGAAAATTTAATTGCTCTACAGTTTTGACAAGTACTTCCCTGTTCTCATTGGCTGAATACTCAAAAACAAACTCATTTATTTGTTCTAAATGATAAACTTGATAAGGTCAACGTGAAATATAGGTAATTTTCTTTTAATAAAAAAGTGCTGCCTGTTAAAGTAGAAGAATGGAAGACACACATTAACTCAAAGGAGGGGTGGAAAATATTGACTATGATGATAAGAGAAATAACAGAAAAATATTTTGAGAGGGAAAATATTTGACAAACTATTCATCTTTGTATACACACATTTCAAATGAATGAACAAAAAAAATTCTAGTTTCTCAGTTTAAATAAACTACAACATGAGCCCTCAATTTCTATCCATCAAAATGACAGCATAATCAAAAGTGTAGTGAAGCTAGTAAGCAAAGAGATGTATATTAAATTTAATATGATTCAAAGAATATAATCCGATGAAATAGGATTCATTGCAGAGAGGTCCATGAAAAGAACATTTTGGTAAATAACACTAACACATTGCAATTTAAAATGCAGCAAAAAAGTGTAGGCCTGATTGAAGCACACGCTTAAGAAGTTGGCGGTCATAAATTGAGGAAAGTATTAGAGCCAGGCATGGTTGCAGGCATTTGTGTTGAGCACAACCGGGTAGTCTTGAAGGCAGGAGGATTGAAAATTCAAGGTCTTCTATTAGCTAGATAGTAAGTTCAAAGCCATTCTGAGATCCATGAGACCTCCTGTCAGAAGCCAAACAAAATTAATTAGAGAACTTGAAAACTAACGTTGAAATAGCATTATGCTAAATTTTAGGAAACACACTAGCAGTAAATAGAGAGATTGTAGATTGTGTAAGTGGAACAAATAGATGGTCACACATAGGCCACAAAGCAGAGCTTAATATTAAAAGAGCAGGAAGGACAGCTGAGTGGCACCTGATGGCTTTCCCTCCTCTACATGATTTGTAATATTCCCACAGACATCAGAAACTGAAGCTTCTTATTCATGTGAACATACTTTGTTAAACATCAGTGAGACAACGTACGGTTGAGAACACTGACTCCAACCTACTTATATATCTATTTTAACATTTTGGAATCTATAATGGCCAAGAATTTATTCTGACATGTTTTTGGTGTTTGCTTGTGTGATATTTTCAGACTCCTATTCTAAAGTTAGTTTAGCTCTCTGCTCTGCTATTCCTGAATTTTCTGGATCTTAGAAAGTGTAAAAGTTGGCACTGTCCTTGGGAAACCTGATTGAAATTTTAATTTTTTTTTAATTAAGTTTTTTTTTTTCTGTGCAGCGTTAGCTTATATTTTGAAAACAATTACTTTTAGTTTCAGTGGACCTTTGTGAAATTTTTTAACAGAAAATAAGAATATAGTTATGAAAAAATAAGAGTTATGAGTTAGAAGTACACATTCCAGTTGAAATCATGTTTTATTACTGTGTAAAAAATTATCAGCAGTCAATTTTTAGACAAAAGTATGCTAGTTATTATGGATTATAATACAGAAAAACTTAACTCACATACTTTCAAAGAATTTGGTTTCTATTTGGTAGATATGATTAAGTAAAAATATAAAACATAATGCACTGAATTTGTGTATACTTTGCATGCAGTAATATATGTAATCATTTTCTGATCTTTTTTATTTTTAATTTATTCACTTTACATCCAGACTGTAGTCTCTGCCCATGTCTCCTCCAGGTCCCTCCCTTCCTCCTTCCCTCCCTCCCTCACCCCCCTTCCCTCTACCCCAGTCTTCAGACAGGGGAAACTCTCCTCCTCTCCCATCTGACCCCAGCCTGTCAAACCTCATCTGGGCTGTCTGCACCCTATTCCTTTGTGGCCTGGAGAGGCTGCATCACCATTGGGAAGTGATCTACTTTTTATTTTTTAGGTAAAGAATTAAACATTAAATTTATCTGTTGTATCTTCCTCTGAAATAAGTATTTTTCATATAATCATTATTTTTAAAATTATTTATCACTTGTTGCTTTTAACTTACAATGTGTTTCTAATTTTTCCCTTTGGAACTACATTGGTTAGACAGATGCATGCACCTGAAGCCACATGGTATTGCTGATGATAATTTTTAAAATTTATTTATTTCCAATCTTGCTGTTGTGCATACTCATAGCAGTGTGTGGAAAGACTTTGTTTCAGTTGAGGAACTAAATTGGCAATGCTTGTCTTGGCATTATCATTAAGTTTCATGGGCTTTTAGCTTAGGTCACACAAGTGATAAAGTTGATAAATAGTTCAATAAATAAAAATGACACTAATTAATGAGAATTATTTCGCCATGTCGATTAAATGACAAATAATAAAGAAGACGATTACAGCCATGCCTAAAGCTAAATTCTGTCACTGCGGCAGGCAGCATCAGAGAGATAGCTCTAGGTAGAGTTATGGAAATATGGAATACTTAATACTGAGTAGCCTGGAGCATATAGTCTGAGACCACAGCATTTGAACAGCTGAACAGCTTAACTTCTCTCATAGCTGCACTTGTACACATGTGACAAAAGTTCTTGGCACACAAATACTGCATGACATCATTTGAAATGCGTATCTGTGTAGAACGTAATCCGAGTAGAAGAAAAGATAGATTTTAAACATCAGGACCCTTTCTTCCTCCTGGCTTGCCTCATCATGCCTTGTTAGGAGAAAAGGTGCCTAGTCATATTGCCACTTGATATGCCACGGCTGTGTGGTATCCATGGGAGGCTTGAAAAGAAACAAGAGAAAGGGAGAACTGTGGATGGTGGGGGAAAGGAAGTTGGTAGGGTGGGACTGGGGGGAGGGAAGGAAACTGCAGTAAGGATATAATGTATATATTACATCATACAATATATGAATATATATAGAAACAAGCAAACAAATGTAATTTTTATATTTTCATTAAAAGCATGCTGCCACCAATCACTAACATTAGAGGTAAACATTCCCTGTATGATGTAAGAGATTTACCAGTATAGTAATTTGGTCCAGTTTACTGTTTTTTTGTCCTTTTTAAGTCGTATCCAGAGTGACTTATTTTGTGCCTTTTATAAAATTTAACATATCAAGGTACAGTTTACCCTTTTGTTCATTAGGGACAGTCAGTTTCTTTGTTAAATGCTCCTACTTTCATTTTCTGTTCAGTATTGCTCAGCATTTATTTTAATTCAGTGTCAAGAATTACAGTTCTAATAACACTATTTTCCTCCAATATGTTTTGCAAGCTGTATGGTTTATTATTAATCTGTGAACTGTCATTTTTTTAATTTGAATTGTCTTTAAATTAATTTTATGCATATCTTGTCTATCTCTAGAACCTTGATATTTAAGTTTCTCCCTGTTAAACCACTTATCTGAATGATATATTTATTAATTTCTATGCTTCAGATCAGTAAAATGTTCAAAATATACACTTAGCACTCTCAAGTAGCTAAGTGTAACATGAGTTATGGGATAGTGATATAGTAAGAAACCCATAGAAGGGTACCGTAATTTTTATTCTTAATCCTATGTGTGAGATAATTTCTCTTGAAGTCCTTTGCATTCAGATATTCCTTTAAATGTATGTTGTTACATTATACACTAGTGGAATGATGTGAACTTCCAAGTCACTTCATCTCAGTGACCACATTTCACTGACAGTAAGATAATTTTCCCCTCAGGCATTGACATCTTACCACAATTGCCACCTTTCAGCATTTTCAATTATCACTTTTCTGATTGACACCTTTGAACATTTGTCAACATGTTCAGTGTATTTTTTTTTTCTGGATGACATAAGCACATTTTGAAGCAGTCAGGCAAGTCAATAAGGTGGACTGCTCAGAGACACCATTCTGGCAGCCAACAATGAGACAAGCTGGCCAGAAAAGTAAAAAGCAATGAGCTGAGATCTTATATTTAGCAATTGCATGGTGCAGACCAGCCGGTGAGAAATCCATGATAGTTTTAGCAAAGAAGTTGACAAGTAAAAGTCAAATGATACTGCAGACTATGTGACTTGCCATGAGCACAAATCAGATAAAAATATGAATATGTATGTTCACATATATACATATAGCGTATTGATTTTAAATGACTGTGTGTGTGTGTGTTCCCATATGTATGTGTGTTGCTTTACTGTGTATGGGTGCATGTGTGTGTGTAGTGGTGGGGCCTTTCAATTGTGAGGCATCTGATCCATGACTTTCTGTCACTGATGTTATACTAAGTTCTGATAGGCCTTTAAAAATGACAAAGGCTATTACAGTAACTGGGAGGAAAAAAACGGAACTTGGAGCCATTTCTATTATACCCCAACTTGTCCGTAAGCCTTGGGCAGAAGTGGTAATAGACATTACATTCAGGGTCAGTATTGTGAGGCTAATACTGCTGTATCATCCACACAACTGAGCTGTTATCCATAGCAAAGACTAATTGTCTGACGCTTTAAACATTTATATACAATGTAATATGTATGAACATGATATATTGTGGCATTCACACAAAGTAACAGAAATAAAATTTCATAAAATCTAGAGTTACCTTATTTACCTATAATTATAGGCAAAAAGAAAGGGAAAATTTTATCACTGACCTACCCAAAAAACAGAACAAAACAAAACAAAACAAACAAAAAAAAACCAACCTTCCTAAGAAAAAAATACACTACATTTAAGGTGAAAAGCTCTGATAGATAAGTGATTAATGAATGGATAGTTTGAAAACAGAAATACAATCCAACATATATAGAAAATTTTATGTCATTGTGTTAATTTTTATACAATAAATTATGTTTTAATTCATAAGTATAGCTGATACAAAGAAGATATTGCTGAACTTCCAATGCTAAATAAAGTTTTAGATATATAGCTATAAACTTTTGAGATGGTATTTCTAAACCATACTTATTTTGCACCCATTGAAACTCTTTTAAAACCAAGAGCTCATGCAGTGTCACTGGAGGCACATCAGATATTTTTCATATATGAAACTTAAATGTATTTGAATACTAATTAATAAAAATTTAGATATTTGCATAATGTGATAAACAGAAAGAACCCTCTCAGTAGAGAAATGTTGTTTTCCTAGATGTATTAAAATGCTTGAGCCACTATTAAAATCTACATGACAGGAAAAATTAATTACCTTAGTACAATCACCAAAGGGAAATTCCCTTTGTTATGATAAGTTACTTTTAGTTTGAATTAGTTTTGAATTAACCCAATTACACATCACCATCCAAGTGTGATATTAAACTTAGTAAGTTAAATGGTGTGAAAATACTTTAAAAAATATGTTGTTAACAATATAAAAATATGTTCATATTAACAATATTAATTATATATTAAATTTTTAAACCTATATCATCTAAATCAATATTAAAATGGTTTTTCTCAATTCTGTTATAAATAATTCATAATATTAAGACAATAAAGCAACTATAGTCCATTGTAAATTCCTGGGAAAAAAGTTTATGTGATTTGAGAAAAAATGTGATAAGCTTTCTGGGTTTTTTTTTGTTGTTGTTGTTGTTGTTTTATTTTGTTTTGTTTGTTTGAGACAGGGTTTCTCTGTGTAGCCTTGGCTGTCCTGGACTCACTTCTTAGACCAGGTTGGCCTAGAACTCACAGAAAACCACCAGTCTCTGCCTCCAGAAAGCTGGGATTAAAGGCATGTGCAACCATGCCCAGCTTTTGCGCAACCACACCTGACTGTGATAAGCTTTCTATTGAGACAGTAAATGCTTAAAATTTTGTTATATAATCTAGAACAAAAACTTGTAATGCGTTGCAAACATGTTTTCTTTTGAATGTTCTTGGATGTATTTGCAAGTATTCCAGCTCTTTGTATGTTCACTGGGTGTGTCTGTGTATGCAGGTGTATGCTTGCATGTAAGTGGAAGTCCCACTTCAAACTTAGGTGTTAGTGTAACTCCTTAGATGTGCACCACATTTAATTAATTACTTTCTTTGATTCCAGGAAAAGTCTCTCACTGTTCTGGTTAGTGAATCCCAGTGGTCTTCTAACTTCTGTAAACTCAGCACTGGCATTTAAATGTACAAAGACACACTTGTAATTGTGGGGATCAGTGCCTGGTTCTCATGCAGGCAAAGAAAGTACTATAAAGACTGAGCAATCCTATCAGTGTTCCCCTCAAATCTCAATAAAAATATTCTTGAATTCTATAGTTTTTCTTATACTACATTGTGAGGCAATGGCAGATAAGTTTAAAATTCATTAAGTAAACACAATAGTCTTTTAAATGATACAAAGGATAATTCTTACCGAAACATATGCATAGGTGCTCTCACCCCACCTGAATTCAGATGCATGGCTAGCTTCATGTGTATACATTTTTAAATTTTAAATTTATTTTTAAAAATGTATTCACTTTACATCCCAAGTGTAGCCCCTTCCTCTGTCTTCTCCCTCTGAGCCCTTCTTCCCTACCAACTGACCCCAGCCTACCAAGTCTCATTAGGACTGTCTGCATCCACTTCCTCTGTGGCATGCTGAGGCACCCAACCAGGGGGAAGTGATCAAAATGCAGGCACCAGAGTCCATGGCAGGGACAGACTCTGCTTTTTTAAATAGGAGAGCCATATGGAGACTGAGCTGCCTATCACCCACATCTGAGTGGGGACCTATGGCCTCTCCATGCATGGTCTTTGTTTGGTGGGTCAGTCTCCACTGGCCCCTGGGCCCGGATTTGTTGGTATATACCCAAAAGTTGTTCCATCACACAAGGACATTCGCTCAACTCTATTTATAGCAGTGTTATTCCCTATAGCCAGAGACTGGAAACAACCCAGCATTCCCTCAACCAAACAGTGGATAAAGGAACTGGTGCATCTACACAATGGAAGACTATTCGGCTATCAAAAACAAGGACATCATGATATTTGAAGGCAAATGGATGGATCTGGAAAAGATCATCCTGAGTGAAGTAACCTAGACCCAGAAGGACTCCTGTAGGCTCAATTTTCTTAGCAAATATATTTTATCACGAATTTATTAACTTGAGAGTACCTCGTTTATACCCCTGCTAAACTAAACAATATTGAAAAGAAGATTAGAGAATACAATAATGAAACTGTAAGGATATCAGTTCTGAGGAATTATTCTCCTGGCATAATCAGCAGGATTTCTTCTGCTGGAACCTGGAGCAACCAGAACCTGGAACCTCAGCAGGAGCCTGGAACTCCAAAGCCTTCCCTCGAGTGGTGCTCTCTACAAGCATCTCAAAGCGGAGCAATGAACAGCCAAAACTATCCCAAGTCTCCAAAGGCCCCACCTCTTGTTTTGGCTCACATTTATACCTCAACTCAGAAACTGTTCAGAGATGTTTTTCAGCTGCTTAATAAGCAATCTCCCCACACATGGTGGTTTGACTTATAAGGTTATAAACATCACCTGCTTTCTCACGAGTCTTTTTCTCATCGCCCACTTGTGATCTAAACAAACAAACAAAAATGTTTATCTCTCCTTCATCTCCCGCTTTCTATAAAGTGAAATAAGCTCTGTACAACAGCTCCCAATGTATATATTTACTTATAAGCAGATATTAGCCATATAATACAAGGTAACCATATTACAATTCACAGACCTAAAGAAGCTGAATAATAAGGAGGACTCTAGGGTGGATGGTTAATTCTCTTTCAGAAGGGCAAATAGAATAGACACTGGAAATGGTTGAAGAGTGGAAACAGGCCTCCATATACTTCCTCTGAAAGACTCCCCCTGACTATGGGATCCAAGTGGATGCTGAGTCTCTCAGCTAAACTTTAGGCAGATCACAGGGAGTCCTATGGAAGACAGGAGAGGAGATAGAATGACCCAGAGGGGACAGGAGTGCCACACTTCTATACTTTCTAAAAGGAAAAGATACATTAAATGATAATTACATTTTAAAATGAGATAATACAGGAATTAAGTTATGTTCAGTATCTTAGGCTGCTGGAAAACAATAATCTTAAAAATCATGTGATTTTCCTTTTGATTAAAATGGACATGAAGTGTTATTTCATGGTGAAGCCAATGAAGCTGGTCATGTCCTAAGACATGATGTTCTTAGTTTGATCAGCAAGCAAATGATTACAATTTTTCTAGATTTAAGTATGCTTCCTCCTGGTCAGTTAAAGGGAAACCATTTAACAACATTTTACCTACAATAGAACTTGATTTACAGCTGAATCCTAATGAGCCCGGAAGGCATCATTTCACACAGTTTAGTCAGGACAGAACTTTACTTTGTCAGCTTAAATTCTTGTTTTGAGAAAACAACAATGAAATATTTCTTAGAACATATATTTTTATTAGTCTTATTATAAGCTGGGCATTTAAGAAAAATTAAATTTAATGGAAATATTTTATAGTGTGTTGGCAATAGTTATATAATTTTTAAAAATCTTATTTATTATCACTCCTGGAGCTTCCAATTTCAATTCTGTATACAATACTAAAATATTAAACATTTTTAAGTTTTTAATAAGTACACTTTATTATTTTAATATCATATATGCTATATCAGAGGAAATGCTTACTTGTTCCTTATGTATAACAAATACTGTTAACTGGGCTCTTTCATTACATTTGTATTTATAACTGTAAAATATCAGATTACAGTTGCACACATTTGGGGTATAGAGAGATGTGATTTATTAATATGTCATAGAATAACTAATCAAATTAACTACTCCATCAATATATTACATGCTTTTTATATTCACGAGAACATTTAAAATCTCCTCTCTTGGAGATTTTAAATCCACAATGTTATTCTTTACAATATGTACTATAAGTGTATGTGCATCTCAAAGGTGAAAAACTATTTTTATTTAACTGAGGTGTAGAAGAATTTTAATCAGCAACATGGCTGCTCTGATTTGGAAAGGGATCTTATCAAAAGACCTCTATGAATTATAGTACAGCCCAGCTGGAATACAGCCATGCCCTTTAATCACATAAAACAAAATTAAGGTTAGTTTACAGAAGGAAGCAGCCATGATTGAAAGAGACATCTAATTGAGGGTCAGTCAGTGACAAATCAGAGAATGAATCAGAGATAGGATATCCCCAGTTCTCAAGAGAACAGGAGAGGGAAAAAATCCACTTAAGAACAACACTGAGAGAGAGAGAGAGGTTTTTGTTTGTTTTGGTTTTTATTTTTGTTTTTGTTTTTTTTCCTGAGAGTTGATTATTGGAACAGTTTTACAGAAACAGATTCCAGGCAGAACAATCTAAACACAGGTGAAGACAGAATGGGACAGAGAATAAGAAGGAGCCAAAAATAAATGTTAAAACATATTGTCAGAATTGGTTTGAGGCTAGGCAGAGCAACTAATTCAGAAGCTAAGAGAAGCCAGTTTGATTCAGTCAGCTTGAAGAAGAGTTTTGGCCAGAACTGCTGAGTGGAATCAGTCAGTGAGAGTTCAGCAAGTGTTAGAGAGGCTGGGGAATGGCTCTTATCTCATCCCCCTCAACTCAGAAAATAAAAACACATTTACAACGATGCTATATGTCTGTTGAACAGTAACTCCATATTCTCCACCTGAGCTTTCCATTACTACAGTTCTGCCACCTTACCTGAAATGCATGATTACTGTGGTTTGAGTGAGAATGGCCCCTGTAGGCTCACCAGTCATCATAGAAGGATTAGTCCATGTGTTAGGGTTAGAGTTATGCTCATTCAAGTTTCTTGCACATTTTAAGTCAGATTTTGATTATTTTTGATGATAGATGTTTTAATTTCTTTCACTGTTCGTCTTAGTTATTTTGTGACAAGTAATGATATTTTCTCTGAATCTGCTGGTTTACTTTTAATTATTTCTTTTGCTATCAGAAACCTTTTGTTTGACACAGTGGTACGTATTTTATTTTTGTAGTTTTTGTGTTGATTAGAAACAATAGCATAAATAAAACAGAGAGAGTAAGATCATTGAGCACACTGAGTTGTATACATTTTCCCCTGGTCTTTTCTGCCTTCTATGATTTTACTTATGAGGATAAAAGTAAAATTAGGTGCTCATCAAATTTTTAGATGGCAAAAAAATTTATATCCATTTTCATTATTTTAATTTACATTTTCTTTTTTATTTAAAACAGTTTTCTCCATATTATTATTACACCAGTTTCTCCTCTTCCAACTCAACCTCCCCTCACATCCAAATCCATACCCTTTTTGTATTTCTTAGAAACCAAAAGGGAGCTAAGGAGTCATGATATGATATGATATGATATGATATGATATGATATGATATGATATGATATGATAAACAAAAAAACCGAATTGGAACAGGACAAAACAAATAAACAGAAAAATGGTAAGCAAAGAAAAATCATAAGAAGCACATATAGAAGCAGCAACACGTTTATTTCAACATACAAGATTTCCATAAAATCACAAATCTGGAAAATATATATTATATTCTATTATATACATAAAGGCCCCGTATGGCCAAAAAACAAAACAACACACACACACACACACACACACACACACACACACACACACACACAAACACACAAATCTAAAAACCCAAAACCAACCAAACAAAAGCAAGCAAATAACGTCCTCCCACAACCTTTTGAGACAACACCCAAGGATGCCATTGAGTTATTTTGTGTTGGGAACCCACTGCACATGTGAACTAAAGACTGTGGGAGTGTGCACGTGACCTGAATGGGTCTGCATCAGATCTGTTTTCAAAGCTGAAAAAAGTGGATAGACAACCCCATCCCGTACCCAAAAGCTATCTCCTAAAACTTCTAATAGTTGTATAGTTTTAAGTTTTACACTTAAATATGTAAATAAATTTGCCTTGGCTTTTGCAAATTATTTATGATAACCAGCTAACTTAACTCTGTGGCAGATACATACTAAGTTTTGTTTAATATTCTGCCCTACTACATATTCCCAGGACCTTTGAGGAAGACTCAATTAACTTTACATATATGAGATCATGTCTGGGTTTACCATTCTGATGACTGGTATTATAAAAGTACAAAAATATTTTGAAGAGCATTTAGTTGTAGTATAGTATGGCATTATACAAAATCAAATATATAATTATGTTGTATTTATATAATAAATTGCTTCTAGCTCTACTTTTGGCTAATGCTTGTCAACACAGCTTAGTGAACTTGTATTCATTTGTAAAAAAAATCACTACATATGTGTTTCCTGTATATTACATCATTTAGTATTGCTTTAAGACAGTATTAACTTTCTTATTTCACAGACAGAAATATACTTCAGAGCTCAATCTTGTATTTCCAATTTTTTGTTAACTGGAGCTGTCAGTTAAAAATTACATTTGTACAATTTATCTATTTGCAGAAGCCTCTTTTTCAAGTAGTTAATATTACAATTTCAAAAATAAACTACGATAACAATAAATAAAAAAGCTAAAATTTCAGGAGCTTCACAGGGAGACCACCAAAGCCAGTACATCTGCACGAACTCATGAACCAAACACTGACGATGCATGCAGAGTACCTAGATTGCCAGTTCAGATGTGGCTCATGCTCCGTGTGTATAGGGAGGGTAGAGTGAGGGGACTGCCCCTGACATGGACTCTGGTGCCTGGCCCGTGGGCGGTGGCATTGGGAGCACACAGAGGAAGGGGATGCAGGCTACTCTAAAGAGACCTGATAGACCATGATCAAGTGGTGTGGGAGGAAGCCCTACATCAGAGGTCTAGGGGAGGGGAATAGGGCAGAAGAGGGAGGAAGCGTGGGAACTGGAAGATAAGAGAGAGGGGATAACAATTGGGATGTAATGTAACTAAATTATAATAAATAAATACAGTTTTGTAAAAATCATTCATTCTACTATTCTTGAAGAAATTTAATATTGAAAAATAATGTATTTTAGATGGTGATGAGGAAATTTTTTCTCAAAGACTTTCAATTTCAAAATTCTGCAAATGACTAACCCTTTCCATGACACAGTACACAAAAGATGTGCTATTTAATATGTCATGAAGAAATATACAAATGGTTTTATTTCCTCTCTACAGGTAAACAAAAACTTGGCACCAAATATTGCAAGAGAGTAAAGTACTTACTTCCAGGTCAGAGGACCCTTTGCTTACATGGCTTTCAGCATGATTATTGGGTTCTTATTCATGTGTTTGCCTGATGAGAGACGCTCATAAGAGTGTGCTGTGATCTAATGCCTCCACATCCTTATGCCAGGAGGGTCACTTTTTATATTATTTAATTCCTAAAAGATTAACCTCTTTATATAAATATATGTATGTATGAATGAACATGCATATACATTACATTAGTATGTTACACTTTAGACAGAGCAAAATAACTAAACATAGGTATAGGTTAGGGAGAGATATTTTAAAATTCTAAACCCAAATAACATCTCCCTTTAAGATGTTTCTGCTCAGGTATTTGGTCATATCCATTAGAAAAGCAACTAATATAGGTATTTCTTGTTGCACAAGCTTCTTCCCTTTCTCTTTTTTTTTCCTGCTTATTCTTCATGAAATACTTTTTTTTATACTAGATGATATGTATGAATCTGGACGAAAATCAAGAATTTCTGCTAGAATTCTCATATATAGGATGCTAGAAAAAAACTGTATTGTCTATTGAATGAAAATTCTGCAATTAGTCTTATCTTTTCCTGTAAAAGTTTAATCTCCTGTGAATACTATAATAAAAAGAATACATAACTTTATCTTTCTTATTCTAGGGTTCCCACAGCCTTATCACAAGGTTTAAAAAATTTTTAAGAGGATTTTAATATCTTCCTTTAAGATTATTTGATTTGTTTTGTTAAGCTTGAAGATAAATGATAACAGGACCTAATTTTCCTCAGTTAAACTGAAGAATGTTATATTACAATGTTTTCTTTGCTATTGGCTTAATTATGCCCTTTAAAGATAAATACTTTGATTAATATGAATATATACAAATATGTTTTATTTAAGTATCATGATGTTATTATACATTTTTATTAGATTCTTAACTAACAAGAGTTCAGGAAAATATTTTTATTAAGTATTAAGAACCCTGAACAGTGAAAATAGATGTATACATAATCACAAATAAGACTTGTATTAAAGTGGTCTAATGGGTTCATTGTGAAGATGAACTTAGGAAATTATATGTGTCTCTTCCTCCTTCTTTTATATACAATAAATATGTGTCCTTGTGCTTATATCTGGCTTAGCAAAGAGCTTCCCAGATTACTGGAAGTAATAGTAGTTTCTGTGTCATCCAGACAGTGTGACGGCTTTAAGAAAGACAGAATTATTCTCATGTTATTGTCTGATCTGGCCCAAGTCTGTAATTGTCAGTATGGATTTGTGTGCTAAATTACTCCAGTTGTCATTTGAGACTGAGTAGGTTGTACTATGAAAATTATTGTCTTGAAGAAAATAAGTAAATCCTGCATCAGTAACTAACCCTAAAAGAATAGGTGCTCAGAAGTATACATGGATTTGCATTGTGAAATATGGAAAGTACACACATTCCTGTTAAGAAGGGACAATGGAGAAACGTAGGGCTCTGGGAAACCACCTCAGCGTTTCTTCTAGCTCTTTCTCACACACTCGGTAGGAAAGCTACAACATAGAAATTTGCATTTGGTTTCTTATACACTATATTTCTGTTTAGACTCTCCTATCCTTCATCTAGACAATGGGAAAGATATATACCGACTATGATTACATTTAAATAAATGGTAGTGTAAAGTGAAAAACCAAGTAGGAAAACAGTCTTAAATCAACTCATGTTCCCAATTGATGGACAGTTTTTCAAGATATCAGGCAGGGTCTCAGTCCATTGTCTCCATGAATTCTAATAGAGACATCTTGGAGTCAAGAGCTGGGTGCTAAGACCATTGTCTCAGTGACTTCCATACCACAGTATGAAGTTATGTGAAAAACAGATCACCAAATAGAAGAGTCCATGCACCTCAGCACTGTGAGATGTCGTTTTCATGCAGGATTTCCTTTTTCTAAGTGATGCGATAGTAGGTTAGGTGCTTTAGTAAGAATTAGAAAAACTCACCTTTGAGAATCATATCAAACACAAGTTATGAATTATATAATGTATATTCATCAAAATTAAATATCTTTCCAGGAGACTTTAGATGATTGTATAAATTAATACATGCACAGTGTTGTAAAAGAATATACAAAAATCCATGATCATGGAAAGTTTTACAAAAGTTGGACTACGTGACTACTCACATTTGATAAATAGCAGTGATAAAAATCAGATGAGTTTCTTCTATTTGCAAAAGACCGAATTCTTACCCTGGGATCAGGAGTAAACCAAGGTTGTGTACTTGTGGCATTTATGTAACACAGTGTTTAATATTTTAATGTAATAAAGCTGGTAAGAATGAGTACTCTGAGTTACAATAGCGACTTGTCAGGCAAGATACATCCTTTGGTGCAATTGTGACATGGTTGTTAGGGGGAAATTTAAAAAAAAAAAAACTGCTTTCTGATCACAAAAGGTCCACATCACAGGAATTTATGTGTGATTCTGAAAATCTGGTCCTTAGCCACTGGCGGAGGAGGTGATAAGCCTAGAGGAAACTTACTACTGTTTTCTTGTGTAATGAGATTTTTATTAAGGTGTCTTCTCTATAATCATGTTTGTCCCCAAAGGTTAGTGTTAGGTTAGTGTTGGCACAGTCTTCATCAGAGTTGCTTCATACCGCAGTGAGTGGAAGCTGAAGCAAGGTTCTCAATGTAAGAGATGGCGAAGTGGTTTGTTCTAATTGGAAGAGCTATATCATCCCCTCCAGCGCTTGAGAAATGACAGAAGAAGGCTATAAATGATGTAAGAGCCAGAGGATGAAGAGATATGTAGCAGAAATACACCTTCTGGGCATGACTTAGTGTTTGCTTTTGTAAAGTAGTAGCTCTGTTTATTTGCACATGACCAGCACAAAATAGGTCTTCTCACTACGGATGAGATGGGGACCTATGGAGGACTACACCTTACAACAAAACTTTTGGAAATTAAAGTTATCTAGAGAAAGGAACCTTTTTTTTTCAGTGGTTTAGGTACATATAAATTGTCCTTACTGCATCAAAGTACTTCCAGTCCAAACAAGTAGCTACAATGAAACCCAGCGAGCCGCAAATAAATAAAAGGCGTGAAACCAGTAAACGTGTTTAGAGGATGATTCCAGTGAGAAAAAGACAGGGTGAGAGACAGCACAATGAATAAGGGTTGGAAAAACCTGAAATTGTTTATAAAAATAATTTAATATGGTTATCCCATATTATATGACTAATATTCACTTATAAGTGAGTATATAACATTTGTTTCCTAGGCCCCCTGACTCAAATGTTGCACATAGCATGGGCTATTCCTGCTATGGACGCTGTTGCTCCTTGATCACTTCCCCCTGGTGTGGTGCCTTACCATGCCAGAGCGGAAGAGGATGGAAGTGGTCCTGATGAGACTCTATAGGCTGGGGTCAGTTAGTAGGGAAGCAGGGCTCCCTGTCTTTGAGGACTAGAGGAGAGGAACAGGTAGGAAGAATGAGAGCGGGTGGGACCTGGAGGAGATTAGGGAAGGGGTACACGTGGGATATAAAGAATAAATTTTTAAAAATACATGTAAATTAAAAATACCTTAAACTATCATGGTATGTTGTTTTTAAAAATGTGAAATATAAGGCATGTAAGGGTAACTGAAAGACATTGTGTTATACATGACAAAATAGTGTAATATACCATGTTACTGTAATGAATAAAGAACCCTATTGAAAACTGATAAAATATCAAGAGATAATTTTCATAACAGGATGCAAATAGTGAGAAGTCCTACTTAACTCATAGCAAAAATTGCCTGTGCAAAAGCATGTTTGTCTCTCAGAATGACAGAAATCAATGAAGTGAAATTACATGGTATTTTGTACATAGATTGTGAAATGAGGCTCTCATACACTGTGGTCATACAGAAATTAAAAATTTCAGGAAGGTAATTTGATGAAATATTAAGTCTAAATTGTTTCATTAATCGAGACAGTAGTAAATTATAATTATAAATGATGGGGAGAAGGCACAGTGTGTACTCATAACATCTCCATTCTCCATGTATAGATTCTGTTCCCCAAATCTATAGACGTATAGGTGTGTATAGATGACTGTTTCCAGCTAGCAGTGTAAAAAAAAATCACTAAAGGCAGAACTGGAAACTGATGTTGTGATGCAAAATTTAATTGTCAACTTGATACAACCTAAAATTATCTGAAAAGAGAGCCAGAGTGAAGGATTGGGTACCTCAGGTCTGTGGCAACATCTGAAAGTATTGTCATGCCTGAATTGATTTGTTCGCAACAGTCCTGTCCGGAAGTGGATGGCACAGTTTCCTGGATCTGAGCTCAGAGTGCATACATAAGAATAAAGAAGGAGGAGCGGGAGAGACGGCTCAGTGGTTAAGAGCACTGCCTGCTCTTCCAGAGGTCCTGAGTTCAATTCCCAGCAAACACACAGTGGCTCACAACCATCTGTAATGTGATCTGATGCCCTCTTCTGCAGATAAAGTACTCCTGTACTATAAATACATCAATTAAGAAAGACGAAAGAAGGGCACCTGAGGCATCAGCATGCATTCCTTAGTTTTTGTCTGGTCTTGACTTTGGTTGTGTTGTGACTAATGGTTTCAGGGTCCGACTGCTTTGACTCTCCTTCAGGAATAGACTTTAACCAGGAACTTTGAGCACAAAACAAACCATTCCTCCTCTAAGTTTCTTTTTGTCAAAGCATTTCATTTGCAGCAACAGAACTTAAGCAAAGGCAGACTGCAGTGCTCTGTGTTGAAAAGTGAAAGCTGAGTGCAATACACCTTGTGCCATGAGTCCAAGCATCATGGGACTCAGGACTTGAATAACTCCTTGAATGCCAAGATGGTTTCTGATCGCCAGATCAAAGGAAATTTCTAAAGGGCTTTGGTTTATAAGGAATCACTTACTTATATTTTATTGTTAGACTTCCTTTGAAAGAAGCCATGAAAGAACTAGTATAAATTTACTGCTATCAAAAAACATTTTATTTTCTATTAACTATATTGTAAAAGTCCATATAAATGCAATGAACAGATGTGTCTCATTTCTTATTGTTAGTCATTAAATGTAATTATTATACTCAATGCCTAAGAATAACTTGAGATGACCTTCAAAGAAAAATAGAATAAAATAAACACTTTGAAAGTGAAAACCAGATCCATAAGGAAAAACAATAAAAAAAAATACTAAATTCCAGTTTCACTTGGGTGATCCATGTAGTGATATTTATGTAAGTTAACATGGAGTGGCAGGTGGAAGACCATTTATTCTTCATGTTAAGCACTGATTGGGAAAAACCGTAAGAAAGTAATGAGGTACCCTGAGGTAAAGAAACCTAGGGGCACTAGCACTTACTGTGATGTGGGCCTGCACATCTGTCAGCAATAACACAGTGGTGTAATCTGTGACTGTGGGTGATTACCTAGGCTAGACACCAAGGCTGTGCCAATGGAGCCTGCTGCTGAGATAAAATCTCAACACAAAGACAATTATATTTGTAAATATCAGAGGAATTACAGACATATAGTGAGTGTTCGGGTTAGGGTTAGGGCTAGGGTTAGGGTTAGGGTTAGGGTTAGGGTTAGGGTTAGGGTTAGGGTTGCTTGTATTGTTAGTGTTAGGGTTAGGGTTAGGGTTAGGGTTAGGGTTAGGGTTAGGGTTAG
>OU015752.1:55539216-55576489 GCA_907169655.1 Acomys percivali
TAGGGTTAGGGTTAGGGTTAGGGTTAGGGTTAGGGTTAGGGTTAGGGACTTTTCTTGATCACTGGGTCTCTTATGTTAAAAACCATCAGAACACAAAGGTGAGATGATTTTTAGTTGTTGTTGTTTGTTTTTTCTTTTGTTTTGTTTTGTTTTGTTAGTTTTCTGAAGTGAAATGAAGATTTTTTTTTTAGAAGAAGGTTCATACAGGATCCAGTTAACCCTATTGATACCCAACAGGTGTTAAATTAAAAAAAGAAAAGATAACTAAGAAGACACTCCTTGAAAAAAAAATGGCAAAAGTATAAACAATGTTATGAGTTTGGAACTGGACCAATAAAGATCTTTATAAAAATCCGTGCAAATAATCATTATATAACTAAAGAGACCAAACACAGTGATAATGTGCATGAGTTACAGACAATATTATTAACAACTGGATTTAATGTTAGTACTCCAAATACCCTCCCCAGTTTTCAAGAAATGAAGAGAACCGTAAGCCAAGTACTTCCAGAATCAGTATAACTTTGTGAATCAGCTCCACGCATGCTGTAGTGAGAGACAAAATTGAAAGGAGTCATGTTTTGTATTCTCACGAAAACTCTTTATAGCCAAAGTTCTGCTTAGCAACTTTGGAAGCATTAAACTTTTCAGAAGTGGGTGGCTATTTTCAGACCATTTGAAGTTAATGGAGCAATTAGACATTAGACACAGGTTTTCATTTGGCGTACATGAGTAATCACCTCATTCCCCCGACTCACTCTTGACACCTAAAAGCATCTCATACTCTGTTCCTGAGAAAGAAGTAAAACATTTCAGTGCCCCTGCAGCTATGTATGGTTACATTGGCTCAGCTGTATTTTTTTCAGCAGTATCTTTTTTTTTTTTCCTTAGCAAAAGACAAATTAAAAATAATTTTCTTTTCATTTCCTAAAATTCTTTTCCTACACAGGCGGTTGCATTTAGCTTGCAGTGTAGAGAGTGGTGTTCTGCACACAGTCAGTTTGTCCTAAATCTTTGAACCCTGGACAACTTAGGAGGCAGATCTAACCAACTCTTCAGGACTGAGGAAGTTACCAGTCACTATGCAAGATGGTTCTCGCAGTTTGGAGTGTCTTGTCTGAATGAATCCACCTTCCAAATACTCAGACCTTCTAAATGTTCTTCAGCAGTGACTTGAAAATCCAAAACTTCCAGCCCACTTTATTATGCCCATGTACCTGTAATTTAAAAGTAAGGTTGTGGATATGGGCTTATTTATCTTAATTTTAACATATACTACTTTATTCCATTATTCAGTTAGATTACTATTTACCCTAAAGCTATAAAATACATGTACGTTAATTTACCAACTGACTAGTTTCACCAAGTTTTAATTATCAGGATAATGCACATGTAAATATTATTCCTGAGACTTGATTTTTGTCTAAGATTTTAGAGGTCATGTTGTATTTTTTAAAAATACTGAGGGTTAATCTCATAGATTTAAATTGTTTATAGTAAAACAAGGGTAAAATAGGTGGTTTTGAAATTTTGATATATTATTAAACGTTTAAAATGCCAAGAAGTATAAAATCTTGAAAAAAATTATATTGTATTTCCTTTTTTCCATTAATTAATTTAGTTGCTCACTTGGCATCCTGATCGCAGGATATTATAGATCAAAAAAAATTTCAAAATTAAGCATTGTATGATTTTACATTTTGGAATATTTTGTATTAATTTATTGCTTATATGGAATAATGAGGTTCACTCGGTGACAAACACACACATACACATACTTGTTCTGCAGTAATCTGCACATGTACATATTTATATGTAATGAAAAATAATAAAAAAGGAAGGATTTAAAAGCTTACTGAAGAGAGAACATGGAAAGAGTTGGAGGGCAAATTGATAGGTAGAAATATACACCCAGCACTGATATATGAAATTCTCAAAATATTAAAAGTATTAAATTAGCTGAACATGTTGGCATATGCCTTTAATCCCAGCACTTGTGAAAAAGGCAGGCAGAGTTCCATGCGTTCAAGGCCAGCCTGGCCTACAAATAATATCCAAGACAGCCAGAGCTCTGTTACACAGAGAAACTCCATATCCCAAAAAGGTATTAAATTAAAAAGTAATATAAATTCACTTAAAGTTTTATTTTATTATCTTTATACAGAGCACATGGAAGTGAATACAACAGAAAGGTAATTGATTACAACATGATGTCTATATAGTGTTAATATATTCACAACATATTTTTCAATTGCTTTCTACAACTTATATTTTCAATAATTTCATTTGATTAAAAATAACTTATTCAGATTACATTTCTATATTTTCAATTTTTAATTAATAATTTTTACTTGTACATAAGTAAAAATATAGTGTTTTCCATTATTTGTTGACAATATTATTTCTTATGAAATACAGAGGGCTTCGTGTTTTCTCTCAACTGTGAGTGCTTTCTTCTATGTGATGATTGGCTTTCATTGTCATTTGACACATCTGGGAAATGGAAACCCCAACCAAAGGATGATTGCCTCCATAAAACTGGCCTGTGGGCATAGCTACGGAATGTTCTTTTTTATTGTTAAGTAATATAGGAAGGCCCGGTCCATTGTTGGTGTTACCATCCCCAGGAGGTGGGCCTGTGCCGTATAAATGAGGGATATCACTATGTATAATGATAAGCTATGATTGTGTGTGTGTGTGTGTGTGTTACCTTAGCCATGTTGTTTTATCATAGTAGCAGAAAATTTAATACATAGGTACATACACATATATAAAACACACATGTGTGTGTACACATAAGTGTGTAAATACAGTCTTCCGAGAAAAATATGTAAAAATACACTTTTTAAAAAGAAACGAAGTAACTATACATGAGCCTAGGAAGAAGACCATAAATAGAACACTTCCGTTGTTTTTGCTTAAAGTTCCTTCTTTGACTTTCCTTAATGATAGACTAAAACTCGTAAGATAAAATTAACCCTTTCTTCTTCAAGTTGTTTTTGGTCAATATGCTATCACTACACTGAAAAAGAAACAAACAAAAAACAAAAACAAACAACAACAAACAAACAAGGACAATGTGTTGTTGCCTTCATTTCTTTAGGGGAATCTGGTTTTGATGTTCACATGTTGTAACTTTTGTATGAATAGTGCTATCATTTCTGGAGTCATTTAGAGACATATTTTTGAGCTGCTTCTCTTCTCTATGATGGTGTGAATGAATATGAATGGATTTCATTCACTAGAGGCATAGGATGGTCCTGTGATATTTTAAATGAAAGAGTTCTGCAATTCCAGGAGATATGTAGCTAATACTTTGAGATAATATTCTTTTTTCAGCAATCTGTTCCTGTACTTAAAGCTAATTTTAGTACATCAAATGTTTGATGTCTTGTATTTATCCTCATTATCTTGTTCTTTCAGCAATTATTTGCATTTTCCTCATCGTTCTCTGCTCTGTATGGGAATTACTTTTCAAATCTGTACTCAGTTTGTTTTAAGAGGCCTTTCTTGATTTCAGATCTATTTTCGGAGTACATGTCCCCTATATGAGTCCCTCCCCTTACAAGCTTTCCTCTTTCAAAAAACAAATTGCAGTTTCATTCTTATTTTTCTTGAAGCTATATCTACTTTCTTACTCATCTCAAGTATTCTGGAATTTAGTTTTTCTACATTAATCTTTTCTTATAATTTATATTGAATCGATATCTATATACAGCAAACTTACAAAGTTAAAAGCCAATTTCATGTGCAATTTCAAACCAGCACTCAACATTTTGTCATATTTTCTTTCTATCTTAGTGCTGATTATAATATTATAATGATAATGTTAGTAAACAATAATATAAGCAAATATGCTTCCTTTACTTATGTTGTTAATTTCGTAATTTGTGGCTGCGGTGGTTTAAGTGAGAATGTTCCCTATCAGCTCTAATTGCCTTACCTGCCTGCTGCTAGGCTGCCCTCATATTTGATGGACTCATGTCCACTTGGAAACATAAATTCCAAACAATCCTTCCATCTGTAAGTTGCCTCGGTTATGCTGTTTTATCACAGCAGCGGACAATTTAATACACATATCAAACTGCCTTCCTCAGGGTATAACACTTTCTTTGTAAATCATACAGCAACACAGCTGAGGGATAATTACAACTACATTTAAAGTTATTTTTGATTTATAATACGTTTATATTTTCAGAAAATATGTAAGTAAAAATTTACATACACTAGGCATAGTGTTTTCTATTATTAGCTAATTTCAACCTGATACCATATTTGTAACAATGAACTGGCATTGACATTATTTGTAAAGGTAATTCATATTTAATCCAGCTTTTCTTTGTTTGAAGTGAAAGTTACTTTTCTGTCCTAAGATTGTACCTGGTATACGACATTAAATTTATAATGAACGTACGATTTAATATTTTACTTCGCTACTTTCATGAATTAAGGATTGCAATCCTCACATATTTGGTCTAGAATGTTCCATAAAAAGTAACTTATAGTTTTTTTTTCTCTGAAAAAAAGAACGCAAGTAATATTCATTCTTATTCCCTATCGCACATTTATATGATGGGTTTGGCCAAGGACTACCAGCTCTTCTGTATGAGAAAAGCCTCCTGTCTACAGAGCTTATACCTAATGACATCTGATAAACAGTGATGAAATTATCAAAACTAGAGCTATAGACTGCATCTAAAATGTCAGAAGAGTATATTGGTTGCTTGACTAGCTTAGTGAGCATGAGGCTCTTAAAATTCAGGAGATGTGATTTATCTCTTTTGTAGGAAAACCATCACCTTTACTTTTACTTCATCCATAGGCATTCAATCATAATCTCTGCATAACAAGACCTCAAACATCTGGTATACTAAAATTAATTTTTACAAACACAGAAGATAAGGACACTGTTATTTAGATGTACTCTATATTAATAACTATAGTCTCATTTGAGATGGTTGCATGTTCTGTAATTTTACATATGCTCTGTTACAGCACCAATCCAATGGGAAAAACATGATATGACATGGTTTGTGCCAACAATGAAGATCTTAGGTCATAAAATGTTTTTCGGTTCATTTATTTTTTTATTGCTCTTTTTTTTTTCAAAATAAAGTGAGAGATCATTTCACCTAGTACACAGGCTGATTTTGTGTATCTTCTTGACGCAAGCTGCAATCATCAGAGAGTAAGGAGTCTTGATAGAGAACACGCCTCCATGAGATCCAGCTGTAAGGTCTTTCTCAATTAGTGGTCAATGTTGGTGTTGTCATCCATGGGCCTGGGGTTCTGGGTTCTATAAGAAAGCAGACGGAGGCAGCAGTGGAAATCAAGCACCAGTAAGCAGCTCCCTTCCATGGCCTTTGCATCAGCTCCTGCCTTCAGGATCCTGCCCAGTTCCTGTCCTGATTATCTTCAGTGATGAACATCAATGTGGAAGTTGTAAGCTGACTAAATCCTTTCCTCCCGGATCTGAATTTTCTTCATCACCTTTCATTGCGGCAATATAAACCCTAACTAAGACAGCTAGCATCAGTAAGAAAATGATAAAGGAAGCAATGCCTTTTTAGTATGAACATACTCATCAATTAGTAGGCTTTCTGAGTGAGTCTCCTCCCTCACCTAGCTTTTCAGTATATAACTCGAGCTTGCACCTTGGAGAAATGAAAATTTAATTTGCTTCATAAAAATTTCAATAAACTCTTAACTTAAATCCATAATCTTTAAAGCTATATTAGAATGGATCACCAAGGTAAATTTCATCTTGAGTTTACTGATCTTGAAATATAAAATGCTATCTAATGAGGCCATTGACACTTAACCAGGCATCTCAAACTGGAAGTATCTTCCAGATGGTTCTCTTATTCTCTCAATAGTACTCATTAAATATCTTTGATTTTCTCTCTTAACTAGGATTTCTTTATCTTTTTATGAGAAGCTATGGTCATAAAATAAATGTATTTCCACTGAAAGTATTTCAAATATTTTTAGTTCATCTATTAAAATTAAGTTTGTTTGAACAAATACATATAAACTAAATTCACATAGTAATGGGAACGCTGTATTTTTTTTACATTCTTGTATACAGGTTTGAATTATGTCAAATCAGATAGATTAAAATTTTATTTTGACCACTTTTCCTTGATGGGGAGGCCTGGTGACACTCAGAGGAAGCGGAAGCACGCTTCCAGGATGAGACCTGATAGGCTGTCTGATATGGTGGGGCAGGAGGTCCTCTTCTGTGACAGGTCTAGGGGACATGAGTAGGGTGAAAGAGGGAGGGAGGGTGGGAAAGGGAAGATACAAGTGAGGGGATAACAATCGAGATATAATCAAAATAAATTATTTGAAAAAGAAAAAGAAACTTTCTTTAAATTGAAACAATTTGTCAACTTCTGCTCTAGATTATTGACATCCAACAGTGTAAGGCAATGAGTTTCTTTGTCTTATCAGACAATATCTTAGTACTTATTCACAAGACAGCCCCGCCCTGTCACAAGATAGCCCCGCCCCGTCACAAGACAGCCCCGCCCCCTCACAAGACAGCCCCGCCCCCTGACCCTCCATGTGTCTGTTTCCCAACCTTGATTCAGCATCATTATGCTCTCAACTCACTGTAAAACCAATATTTTAGATTCTACATATGAGTGAAATCATGTTTCTGACATCTGAGCTTTTCTTTTACTTAACATAGTAATGACCAATTTTATTTGCATCGTCACAAATTGCAGTACTTTGTGACTATGCCTCCATATGCCATTTTGTGCTTTGGTTCCATCCTATTTACTCATCCATGATTTCATGGACACTTACGTATTATCCATTTCTTCCTTTATGTGAATGGTACATCATGGTGACTTTATTTGTTATTTTTAATACATACATAGTGGCAGGTTTGTTGGGTGATAGACTTATTTTATTTGATGAGGGTTCCCCACTTGCTTTTCATATTACTAATATAAATTTCAACCTACAGTGTACAAGGGTCTCCTACTAATCATTTAGTGGTGATTTCTCTTTATTGCTTATATTTTTTAAAATTGTCACTCTCGTAAGAGTGAGATGAAATCACTGTGTTCTGGCTTTCATTTTCATATTCGATTTTGTCATCATAAAGTTCTTGATAATGTATCTGTCTTAGCAGTTCCTTTATATTTGGTGTGCTGTGTATGTGTCAATTGTTATAAAACTACCTTGATGAGGCATTTAACAGAAGTTGATTTTTTCATGAGTCACTTCTTAATGACTTACTGTTAAATTTTGTGAAATATTTAGTTACAATTATCACAGACATAGTATGTTGAAGAATTTGTTATCAATAGATTTGGACATCTTATGTAAGAATATTGACTATATTGATCAACATATTGTTGTTAATTGTGAGATATAATAATCAGTTAAATGTCTAGCAATTGTATCTCATTGTAAATTCCATAGGAAAGAATAGTAGACAGAAATTTAGGAGAATTTGTATTCAGAGCGCAATTGAAGAAAGCACACAATACACTTTTTAGAAATGTAGAATAATTTTGTATACATATATCCACATAGTATAAAAAATTGATTTTTTTTCACACTTCAAATGTTACATTTTTCAAACAATATATATTTTTGTTTGGAAGCAAATTAAATACAAAATTCTTTAAAATGCTAATACTTAGCTGATTAATTTTTACTTGTACATTATTATACTTATTTTATCAAATATTTTATAAATAATATTTGTATGATAAGAAGTATCATTTCTTACAGATATTATAAGGAAAGTATAAATGGTCCATGAAAATTAGAAATGACTTTTAAATGATTTTATATAACTGGCTGGCTTTTGACTAGGGATAGTAAAATAGCAGTGTTAAACAGCATATTTGTCCTTTCATAGAGACAACTTATTACTAGAAAAATTTGAAATATGACTAATGAGACAGTAGCTGGAGAGACATCTGCTATTCTGTACCTTAATTAAATGTGTGATATCACAGATGTGACCAGGAGGAATGGTGGTGAGGACAAAAGTGGAGCATTAGTGGACAAAAAACAAGGGAGAAGGACAGAACAGGGAAGGCAAGAGGAGAAAAGTGTAGTCATGGCTGTAAAGAGATATATCACAGTCACAATCATAGAAAAAAAATCTTACAGTAGGGTGGCTACTGAAGTTAGAATTGAACTAAATAAAATTAAGCATTTTAGTTTGAGAAAGAAACTCCACACATCATGGAAAATATTCTTTTTCCTTTTATCATTATGTATTTATCTAATCACTCTACAGCCTGATTGCATCCCCCTCCCTCCTCTCATCAGAGTTCTACCCTGATCTCCCCTACTTTCTTCGCCCCTTCTCCTCCTCAGAGAAGAGGAGGCACTCAAGAGGTATGAACCCACCCTGTCGTTTCAAGTTTCAGTAGGGCTAAATGCATCCTCTCCAAATGGCCCAGAAAAGGCAGCCCAGCTAGGGGAAGGGGATTGAAAGGCAGGCAACAAATTCAAAGATAGCCCCTACTCCCATTGTTAGGGACCCACATGATGACCAAGAGGTACATCTGCTACGTGTGTAAGAGGTCTAGGTCCAGCCCATGCATGCTCTTTGGTTGGTGGTTCAGTCTCTGTGAGCCTCATGGGCCCAAGTTAGTTAAACTCTGCAGGTCTTCTTGTGGTGTCCTTGACTCTTCAGGCTCCGTTAGTCCTTCCTTCTGCTCTTCTACAAACTCCCTGAGCTCAGCCAATTTTTTTACTGTGGGTCTCTGCATCTGTTTCCATCAACTTCTGGATGACGCCTCTCAGAATAAGGCTACACCCTCATATGGAGTTTCTTAAATCACCAATTAATTTGTTACAAGTGAAATGATATAATTTTAAATCAATTTTGACATCAGCAGATTAATTGTTAGTGATAAAATGACATAAAAGGAAATTGATATAAAACTTTTTAAATATAAAATGACTTTATCACTACTGTAGAAGACAGAAAATTTGTCTTATAGAGGGCTACTGAGCCAACATAGATGACAAAGCTGCATAAAATTGCACACACACACACACACACACACACACACATCATTAAAATATGATTTCTCTTCCACCAGTTAAGCAATAATTTCAACTGTCAGTGTCAGCATATAAAATTACTCTAACTAATAAGTGAGAAAGAGCCCTGTGTAGAAATACTTCAAGATAAGGTCAATCAGTGACTAATCATCCATTTCTATTACTTGATTACATTTGCTGAAAACCTTGTAAAGAAAGTAAGTATAAAATAAGATAGTCTTTGACTTCAAAAAGGTTTAAAACAATTACTTTGTATATTAGGAAAACTGTGTTCTTATAGTTTTATCTGGTTTCAAAACACTTTTTAAAATTTTCACTCATTGGAAATGGAATCAATTTTCTAAAGAGATATGGCCCCGGGGAGGCTACATATACTCTAGGATACATGATAATGCAACCTGCACATTCTGGCAGCACTGAGTGAGGTCAAGAACGCTCAGACAGAGCACATGAGTTGGGAGGAGAAGGTGTTGGTGAAAAGACAGGAAAGACATGGAAGGGAAGCAGTAGGGAGATGTTATATGACGTCATGAAATTACAAACAATAAAAAGTTTATCCTTTCTAAATTTAAAGGAAACTTGCTATGCTTATTAGAGAGATACTATTTGTGTACTTTTAACCAACTATTTTTAATTTGGGTATCTTAAGTCTCTTTCTCCCTACTCTACCCCAATACCTTCCAACACCCCATCATCAGGTAGGAAAAAAAAAGGAAATTAGTAGTGAGAGAGAACATAGTTTTTCTTAGCTGATTCCTGCTGTTTAGAGTCCTCGAGGTCTTTGGGGCAAATTCAATCCTCATTTCAGGATAACTCCAACTTCTTTTTTTTAATTAATTTATTCATATTACATCTCAATTGTTAGCCCATCCCTTGTATCCTCCCTTTCTTTCCTCCCTCCCTCTTCCCCCCTACTCCCTTCTCCTATGTCTGTAACTGAGGGGGACCTCCTCCCCCTGTATATGCTCCTAGGGTATCCAGTCTCTTCTTGGTGACCTATTATCTTTCCTCTGAGTGCCACCAGGCCTCCCCATCCAAGGGACATGGTCCAATATGGGGCACCAGAGTTTGTGTGAAAGTCAGATCTGCTTCTCCACTTAACGGGTGGAGAATGTCCTGTCCATCGGCTAGACTGGGTAGGGGTTTGAAGTTTACTGCCTATATTTTCCTTGGCTGGTGCCATGGCACCAACTTCTTATTGTCAAACTGCATCAACAGCAGCCAGGAATAGCAGCAGGACAGCACCAGGACCCCTCTTCTTTCTCTGATTTCTCAGTTTCCTCTGGGTCAGGCTTTTTTTTTTTTATCTAAACAATATATTCAGATTACATCTCAATTGTTATCCCCTCACTTGTATCTTCCTGTTCCCCCTCCCTCCCTCTTTCACCCTATTCCCCTCCCCTAGACCTGTGATAGCCCCCACCATATGATCACAGCCTATCAGGTCTCAACCTGGTAGCCTGATTACCCTTCTTCTGAGTGCCACCAGGTCTCCCCACCAAGGGGAAGTGGTCAAATGGGGGGCACCATAGTTCACATCAGAGTCAGTCTCCACTCTCCACACAGCTGTGCAGAATTTACTATCCATTGGCTAGATCTGAATAGGGTATCTAAATTTACTGCGTGCATTGCTCTTGGTTGGTACAGTAGATTGAGCAGATCCCCCCTGGGTCCATATACACCAGCCTCTATGGTCTTCTTATAGGTTTCTAGGACCTTCTGGGTCCTTCCACTTTCCCGTTCTCCATATGTCTCTCACCTGGAGTCCCAATAGGAAGTCCCAGCATCTATACCAATCCCCAGCTAAATGAAGGCTCTCAGAGGACATCCCTGTTAGGCTAGTGCCCAATTATAAGTAAGCATACACCTTGTGTATCTATCTGGGTCTGGCTTAACTCACTCAGGATGATCATTTCTAGTTCCACCCATTTGGCTGCAAATTTAAAGATGTCCTTGTTTTTATAGGTGAGTAGTATTCCATAATGTAAATGTACCACAGTTTCTTTATCCATTCTTCTACTGAGGGACATCTGGGTTGTTTCCAGATTCTGGCTATTATGAATAAGGCTGTTATGAACATACTTGAACAAATGTCCTTGTTCTGTGATGGAGCATGTTTTAGGTATATTCCAAAGAGTGGAATAGCTGGGTCTTGAGGTAGTCCTATTCCCAGTTTTCAGGAAAGTGCCAGATTGATTTCCAAAGCGGTAGTACCAGTTTGCACTCCCACCAGCAATGGAGGAGTGTTCCCCTTTCTCCACATCCTTGCCAGCATGTGCTATCACTAGAGTGTTTGAACTTAGCCATTCTGTTGAGTATAAGATGGAATCTCAGAGTCATTTTGATTTGCATTTCTTTGATGACTAAGGATGTTGAGCATTTCTTTAAGTGTATCTCAGCCATTCGATATTCCTCTGTTGAGAATTTAGTTTAGTTTCTGTGCCCCATTTCTTTCTTTAATATTCTTTATTATGTTTGTTTTTTAACATACACATTTATAGTGTTACACATGATTAAAATAACCTACATACAGTGGGAAGAACAATCAGACAATCAGGTGTTACATAAAGTTACATTCATAGTGATTTGTCTGTGGCATAAATGAGGACATTTTTCCTAGTGGCTAGTTTGCCACATTTGAAGCTAACTCCATAAGGAGGTTCTTTGATACACATCTTGTTCTTTGAGGCAGGCTGAGTGTTGCCAAGAGTTAACTTATTTTTTTTGTCTAAGAATTTTTAGAATAATAAAAACATATTTAAATGCCATATGCTGTAGGTCTCCAAGGTGTTTGAAGACCTTATTTAACTATTTTACCTCGTATAGCTATAGAATCATATCTATCTATTAGACCTACAATATATATTCTTGTGATAAAATTAGACTAGTTTTTGACATGAACATGATTTGCATTGACCATTGAGTTAAAAAATAACCTTATTTGAACTATTTGCCCTAAATCAGCCTGAAGAAAACTTAAGAGAATGACATTGCATTTCCTCTAAGGGGAGTTGGATAGGTTTCTGTTTACTCTCTTAGTTTACAGATACATATTTTCTTTTCTTTCTTTCTTTCTTTATTTATTTATTTTATTAATTTATTCTTGTTACATCTCTATGTTTATCCCATCCCTTGTATCCTCCCATTCTCCTCTCCCTCCCATTTTCCCCTTATTCCCCTCCCCTATGACTGTTCCTGAGAGGGATTACCTCCCCCTGTATATGCTCATAGGGTATCAAGTCTCTTCTCAGTGACCTGCTGTCCTTCCTTTGAGTGCCACTAGGTCTCCCCCTCCAGGGGACATAGTCAAATGTGAGGCACCAGAGTACATGAGAAAGTCATATTCCACTCTCCACTCAAGTGTGGAGACTGTCCTGTCCATTGGCTAGATCTGGGTAGGGGTTTAAATTTTACCGCCTGTATTGTCCTTGGCTAGTGCCTTAGTTTGAGCGGGACCCTTTGGCCCAAATCTGCCTATCATAATGTTCTACTTGTAGGTTTCTAGGACCCTCTGGATCCTTCTACATTGCTATTCTCACATGGTTCTCTCATCTAGAGTCCCAATAGGATGTCCTCCCCTCTGTCCCAGTTTCCTGGTAAGTGAAGGCTTTCATGGGACATGCCCCTTGGGCTAGTATGCAGATATAAGTGAGTATATACCATTTGAGTCTTTCTGCTTCTGGGTTAACTCACTCATTATGATCATTTCTAGCTCAATCCATTTATCCACAAATTTCGGGAATTCCTTGTTTTTAATAGCTGAGTAGTGTTCCATAGTGTATATGTACCACAGTTTCTTTATCCATTCTTCTACTGAGGGACATTTAGGCTGTTTCCATGATCTGGCTATTATGAAATGGGACCTCATGAGGCAGATACATATTTTCATTGGGAGTTGATTATAAGTATTATTGCTCTTTTATAGCAGGGGAAACTATGTTTGACTCAGGGACATATCTCTTTTCCTTTATCTTTCTTTTGTAGGTAAAGAGATAAGAGCCGAAAAGAAAGAAAGCGGGATATAGAAATAGACAGAGGATAGAACAAAAGGTAGATTATTGAATCTACACCTCATCTCAAGGCCCTAATTTTACTCATAAATGAGCCCCATTTATTATTTGGGATATTTGGTTTAGTGGTGTTTCAATTATTGAGCTCTTTATATATTTTGAATATGTTTTATCCCACTAACAAAGACCATGCCCCCGCATAAGGTAGTTCAAAGTTGACAAACATCATGTGTCCTCTCAGGAAGCAGCTATCACCTGTGGACAAATTGGGGCAGCCCACATATCCTACATCTGGGATTAAAACAAAAACATGTTTAGATATGAACCAAAACTTTGACAAGAGACAATACAGTATTGGAGACAACAAACAGAGCTGTCATATAACATGCACACACACACACACACACACACACACACACACACACTCACACACACTCACACACGTTCTATTTCATTTTTATCATATACATTTATAGTATTACATATAAATAAAATAAACTACATATAGCAGGAAGAGCAACAAAACAATCAGGAATTATATAAATGTTACATTCATAGTAATTTGGCTGTTTGTTTTGGCAGCCTTGAGAAAACTTCTTTCCTATATTGTTGAGTCTAAAATACTGAATGAAAATCAATTTCTATCATATCTCATCTCTATTATCTTAAAACATCTATCTAGTTCTAAAAGCTTCTTAACTCCTAACTAACTAAGCTTAATTGTATGACTAAACTATCTAGTCTTCAATCCCATCAGAGACTTGAGAAGGAATAAAACTTAATTACCTGAATGACTCAGAAGTGAAGGTTAGCAGCTTCCAAAATGAAAAAAAAAATGACTGATACACTTTACTGCCTGAACAATCACCCAACACTCTCTATAACATTGGAGCGTCATCTTCAGCCTTCTGGCCCAATATTTCTGACAGGCATGTTTGAGGCAGGAGCTACTGAGGACTTGCTTACGCCTACATTTATACTTGCTCATTTTTAGGCAGAAATCTGTCTGTGGCAGAAACGAGAATATTTTGCCCAGTGGCTTGTTTGGCACATTTGAAATCTATCCTAGTAGATGTCCCCAACACTGTGAGATTATATTAATTATAATCATTTTATTGTATGTTGAAAGTCTGTAATTTTAGTCTAGCTTTGAAGTCTATTCCTTACTATTTGCCATTTATGTATGAGCAAGCCGAATCTCCTTGATCCTAGATATAATTCAATAAAAAAAGAAGAAAAAATGAGTGCTTGGAAGTATAAAGCATTAAAAAAACCTGTTAAATTATTTACACAATTTAAATATTTAGTGCTACAGGTTTTTCATTGATATACATTATCAATTTTAGTCAACATTATTAAATATAACTCACATATGCATATAGGGATCCCCAGAACTGCACTCAAATTGTTTGCCTTTAAATATATTTTAGAGAGATTTATTTTATCTCAGATGTTACTTTTCCTGCATGCATATTTATATGAATTAAATCCATGTTACATGGGGACAGAGGTTAGAAGAAGGTGTTGAATCTCTGGGACTGGAGTTACAGGTGGTTATGGTCCACCATATATGTACTGGAAACAGAACTGGGGTGCTCTCTAAAAACAGCCAGTGCCCTTAAAGTCAGAGACAACTCTTCCTCCCCTTATGCTGCCATCCTTCTAATTTTATTATTGTCAAAGGGCTTTTTTTTCTGAGCTATATGACTCTCTGGCTAAAAACAGAATCTTTATATTCTATTCTATTTCACTCCATTCATTCAATAAATATCTAGTAATAGGTTCCAGATAGAGTTTTCCAATGGATATGCTACTTTCCTAAAAATACTGTAGACATAAATAATATCATATATTATATCAGAAATATCTACCCATGATCTTAACAAATATCATTAAATATTAGTTGTGCTATTCTAATTTTTCTGGATGTATCATATCTTTTCTAATGTAAACTTAGCAGGTTAAATGTGAACTTTCACTCTGACCTGTTATAAAAATTTGAAGACAAGCAGAGAAGAGGACATCCTATTGAGACTTTAGGCGAGAGTAGCATGGAAGAATGAGGAAATAGTAGGACCCACAGGGTCCTGGAAACCTACAAGAAGAACTTTATGACAGGCAGATCTGGGTCCTGGGGTCCTCCTCGAACTAAGGCACCAGCCAAGGAGAATATAGGCAGTAAACTTCGAACCCCTACCAAGACCTAGCCGACGAACAGGATATTCTCCACCGTTGAGTGGAGAGTGAGATCTGACTCTCACACGAACTCTGGTGCCCCTTTTCTGACCACGTCCCCTGGATGGGGAGGCCTGGTGGAAGTCAGAGGAAGGATAGCAAGTTACCAAGAAGAGACTCGATATTCTAAGAGCATATATAGGGGGAGGAGGTCTCCCTCAATCACAGACATAGGGGAGGGGAGAAGGGGGGAAGTGGGAGGGAGGGAGGAATGGGAGGAAACAGAGGAAGGGCTAACAATCGAGATGTAATATGAATAAATTCATTTTAAAAAGTAAAAAGAAAGGAACAACTAAATCTATATATGCTATCATTGTTTATTTTAATTTTACAATATGCAAAATGGCATGTATTTACTGCCTTTCTCAGTCTCCTATTAAGATTCACAACTCACACTAGGCCTTTAGTTTTCTGAAGGACAAGAGCTAAAAGCGGTTTCTCAAAAAGTCCAAGTTGTCCATATAACCAAAAGAATGTTTACAAAGGCCATCCCTTCTAAGATATGTGCAGATTAGTTGCTTGCCATTCTGAAAGTCATCAGTACATCTGCAGGGTCGAAATTGCATCATTAGATGCGTTATCAATAACATTTTAAGGTGAGAAATACTCATATCAGAAACTGTTCCTTGCAATGTGACTGATATTTTCTTGGTTTTGTGTGCTCATTTTTTGGAAAGCTGATATAGTAAGAGTCAAACACACTCTTTGACACAAGGACCTGTTTGTTATGTCAGCACTATCCACAGTACCATTTCACTTTTCAGGGATGATTAATCACAACATAGATCAAATAGATGAGAATGAGCTCCAAGTTAGTGCAATATGTAACTCAATATATTCGTGATTCCTCTTGACATGTAACCAAAAATCTAGAAATGATGTTTACAGAATCTCTGAAAGATTGTCTTTCCAAGTTTGAGACTGCCCCACGTTACGTCTGCATGATTCGTTGTCCTTGTTTTAGCTGAGCGTACACAATAGGCATCTCCCAATTTCTTACAGAATATTGATTTGAGTATATGAGCAGAAGGCAAATTTACTAAATAAACAAAAAACACAACATATTCTTAAAATATTTTAAGACTACCCAACTGTGGTGGGACCTGCCTTAGCACTCAGGATATCAAATGAGGCAATAAGAGATACATACATTTTTGTTTTATCCGTGCTAGCCGGGGCTACTCAACTAACCCTCAAAAATTATTTTTTTCCCAGTTTTTATGCAAGCTCTATTAAATACAGGCCAGGACGATGGACACTGGCCAGGTCCATATCTGAGATTCCCAAAGAATGATCATGAAGTGCATTAGTCAGGTGCTAAAAACGGCAAAACTCACAAGGCTACATGCTTCTTGTCTCTTTCCAGTCATAGGAAAAGCTACAGCCTGATGTGCTTCCTACCTACATACATTCCTATGTGTAATCACCCACATCTTGTGCAGTTGGGGTAACCAACCTTGTGTATAGAAATAAAAAACACATGGTTTGGTATCTTACATGAACAGCAACCCCCAGCATATTAGGAAGTTATCTGTCCTTGGGCAAGTAGAGCTTATATGTTTATCTGTTTGGGGACAGTGGGAGTCAGAGGCAATTTTTATTTTATATGTCTCCTAAGCACAGTAATTCAAATGTAACTTTAGCCCTCACACATGCTTACCAAAAGTTGTAGCAAGAGGGATTATAATTGCTCATTAGGACATTCCAAGTTCTGTGTATATGAGCTAGTATGGGAAATTGGGGTTTTCTTGCAACTCCTGGAATCTTTTTTTTTTTTTTTTTTGGTAAAATATGGCTGCCTGCCTATGATGTCAATGGCTTCAACAACTATGAGACTTAGATGTTTTTATGAGGCTTATGGGTAAGAGAGTTGGAATGATTACTGGGTTGCCACATCCAGGATGGTCTGACCGTCACTGAATCCACAGATGTTCCCACTCAGGCTTGAGTGTGCACTTACTAGATGTTTATGCAACAAGCTCACTGTTTTATAGGCCACAGTTACAAATAAATAACATTTCAGGTAGATATCCCTCAGAGTCACAAATAACATTTCAGGTAGATATCCCTCAGAGTCACAAATAACATTTCAGGTAGATATCCCTCAGAGTCACAAATAACATTTCAGGTAGATATCCCTCAGTTTTTTCTTTTTCCAAAAATCATTCTAAAAGTTAATCTCGGACACCAAATGTTTAAATCTTTTAGCTAATAACTGTATGGCAAAAGATTTTTTCTCAAGCATAAGGTACAAGGCAAGGTGACCTCTGAGCCATTGTTATCATATAATTAATGAAGACCATTTATTCCACATGTACTCAACTGTGGCTCCTTGACTACAATATCTCTATTAGAAGAATTAATATCCATGGACACCAGTCCTAGAATGTTACTCCTATGCTACAAGGGCACCATGAATTCGTCCCATTATAATACCCCTTGAAGAAAGCAATAAGACATTAAGAGATGTATTCATATAATGTCAAAAGTGGCTATACAGAAGGAAAAATATGAGCTAAGATAGTCAGAACAATCTGTTTATCAGAAAATCCATTATATGATAAACTTAAAATCAGTCCTCTTAGTAATTCTCTCCTTTGTAAAAAATAAGTTAATAAAACAATAACATTTTATCATACAACTAAAGTTGAATTATTTTTTAATATGTCATGTGCATAGAATTTTGGCATGTTTTCTAAGTAATATTAGGTTGAAGAAATAGATCAGTAGTTAAGATCACTTACTGTTCTTGTAGAGGGCCTAAGGCAGTTCCCAGAACCCACACATTGGGTACCATCATCTGTGACTCCAGTTCCAAGAGATCCTCTTGTGACTAATATGGTAAGCAATTTAATTTTATGCACACAGATATAGAAAGGAAGTGGAAAAGATATGGGAAGAGTTGGATGTGAAAATTAACATGACAAAAATATGTAGTATGAAAACATTAATAAAAGAGAAAATTCTAGTATTACATTAAATAAGAATTGTTTTGAATTTTCTAGCATAGCAATATAATAGTTTTCCCTCAAAATAAGTGCCTTTAAAAATTCAGCTCAGTGTGAATTGACTATGTCAGTTTTAAATATAAAACTATGTAAGTCCAGAAATCAAAACCTAGATTTTCTCTGAGATATGCAATAGTATTGATCTTTTAGAAAATCCTAAAGAAAATTAGAAAAAGTCAGTATCATTTTTGCAAGTAATCAACTATATTAGAAGATGGTATTGTCTTATACAATATCAAGTAGTTTAGTTTTCATTTTGTAGTGATATGTATGTGTTTTAAGTTTTTATATAAGCAGAAAACAGGAAAATGTAATTGTATATGTTCATAAACACTCAGAAAATCAATACTCTAAAATAGCTCCAGAGAGGCAAAAATAAAATTTGGATCATATATTGATTTCTTTCTGTTACTTTCCCAACCATGAGTCTTTCTCCTGAGAAGAAGGTGCGTAGGTCTTCTGCCACTGTCCTTAGCAATAAAAATGAAGTCAGAGAGGAAAGAACATGCTGAGATAATTTCCTAAAATTACATAGAAAAAAGTCTGAGAAAACAGTTCTCTGGTGTTGACTCTCAGAAGAAGCATTTATGAATATGGACTCAGTGCAATGAAAGGAAATATTCTTAAATCCAGAGAAAATATTGCATGTATAATATGGACCAAATTATAGAGAATATAGGACTTATGTTTTATAAACAGGATCATAAAAGGTATGCCGTTTTAGCCAAAGCTAGTAAAGATTTTGTTGGAAATTCTAATTAATAGAGATGAAAATGTCTGCTGTGATATAAATGTTCACGGACCCCCAGACTCATATTTTGAAAATGTAACCAAGATAAAATAACAAGGAAATAGTATTTTCTTGGAAAAACTTTGGTCCTGCCTTCATGAAAGTACTTAAAAGAGCTAATTTATATATTTTTTGGGAGCAAGTTTTAAAATAGGACTTAAGATAAATCTTGCTTGGTATGACTTTGTTTCTTCTCTATAAAGGTAATTATTTTTTTTTAAAAAGGAGAAACTCACAGGTATCTCAGTCTTATTTAATATTGTATTGGTTAGTATTAGTAATTTGCATAAGTTGGTTTGGACTATGATGCATCCCAGGGCAGATATTCGGTCCCCTTCAATGTGTGTGTTATCTTCTCCATCACTGTTTCTCTTTTCATGTGTTTATACAGTAACAGCTGCTGCAGAAAGAGCTCCCAAATGAAGTGTTAACTACATTTTCTTACTTAAGTTATCAGATCTCAGACATTTTACTGATGCTCAGATTGATTAGCAAAATGAGACAAGTTTAACGTGTAAGGAACTATTCTTGAAATATATGCTAAAAATAAGTTTATTTCCTGATTTGTACTAAACATGTTCTGATTTATGGTGCAATTTAGCTGAAGTGGAAAATATCATGGCACAGAAATATTCTTTTGCTTATGACGTGAGGGACAATTTCTATTTCTTCTCTAACCAGATACTATGAATTAGTATCTAAGCCTGTATTATTAGATACATATATTATACTAATATTGTTACTATATGCACACAAGCTACTGCTAGCATAAGACATACATACATACATTTATGAAGAGAGAAAGAGAGCAGAGAGAGAGAGAGATAGAGACGGAGAGACAGAGAGAGAGAGACAGAGCTATAGAGACAGAGAAAGACAGAGAAGGAAGAAAAGAGGGAGGGAGGCATGGTCTCAATCTTTAACTTTGGCTTGCCAGGATTTTCTATGTAGAAGCGATCGAGGTGTTTCTTGATTCCTCTGCCTCACCAGTAGTGACCCATCATAGAGTTTGAAAAGAAAATATATCTTTCATCATGGCATAGAAATTTTCTTCTGATAATTCTATTCTGAAAAGTTTGATATCTAAAAATATCTAAATTATTTTTATATAATCAATGTACGAGACATTTAATCCCATGTGCCATTTTCTAGCAACTTACCTTAAGATATTTTTTGAGACAAATGTTGAGTTAAACTGTATAAAGGAACACCTGGTATCTGGAAATTTTAAACCTTATGCTAGAAGCAGATTATGAGACTCAAAGAAGCATTGCTATGCATAGATCTAGAGAGCAAACACTTAAGGTCCTAGAAAGATAAAGACCATCACAATTAAGGCGTTTAGGGAGGAAACAGAATTTTTCAGCATGCTTGAAATGTTTAGGATATGCTGGAACTGGGTATTTTGGTAGCTAGAGAATAAAGCAAGTAGCAAATTTAGTTCTCAAGGAAAATTCATAAGAACCAAGCACAAACATAATACAATCTTTGCATATGTGTTGAACAAAACTTACACAGTATTATGTAAGTACTTATATATTATAGAATATATTTATATATTTTCAACATAGATATATATGACTTTTTAATGTGAGAGGGCCAACCTAATGCAATTACTAAACTAATTAGGTACATTTATTGCGTGTATAGTTAAAATAAACAGAAAGCAAGTTTGCAGAATTTAAGCCTAGCTACAAAGACAATGATGTGTGTTTTGTGTATGTGTGTGTGTGTCCCTGTGTGCATATATTGGGCCAAATATTCCTGTAATGTTTAGTGTTAATTGTCAATTTGGCAAAATCAGAATCATCTGGTATCTGGACGTCTGGGGTGGTATATATGCCTATGAGGGATGGTTGTGTCTTGGTTGGCTTGAGACAGTAAAATCTGACTTCTGTGGACTCCACTTTTCACTGATTGGATCCTAGAATATACAAATACAGAAACAGAATTGGGCAGCAGCTTGACATAATCTCCCTCAGCTTCTTTATTGGTTAGAAGGTTAAAAGAAACAGGAAGCTAATCTCATACCCCTCGGTTAGACAACAGGAAAAAAAGATGTATGAGAAAACACTTCAAGTCTGAATGGATGTGCTGAGCAGTTAGGTCTAAGAAGTACAGAGCGTGAGACAATCCAGGAAAACCATCTCTTTAGCCAGCTTTAGCCAGCTTTAGCCAGCCCTGAACTAAAACTTGCCATTCCCTGCAACAAGACCTATGATGATTATAACAAGGGAGATAATTTACCAAATACGTGAAAATGAAATTGCACACATCTCTATTCCTAGCAATAAAACTTTTCTGAGCATCCTGGTAAGAGCTGTTGTGGTTTCTGAATCTCTCGTATTGTAGTGACCAATGTCTAGATTGATGTGGTAAATGGTAGCAGCAGTGGCTTCTACATCATAGTAGGGGGCAGGTGAAGTAGTAATCTCAGTCAGTGAAGGTACAGAGTCCAATTACGCCAGCAGACAATGACAGTGACTGACCACAAAAGGCAGAGTTGAGAAGAGCCTGGAAGTCTGATCACATTTTTTCCTTCCTCACCCTGAACATGAGAAGGTGTTGAAAATTCTTGTGCATAAATTGGACTTAGATTGAACTAGAAATTTATTTTAAACAAGATACAACCAAGATATGTAAAGGATAAATCTAAAGTTCACTATTAATGTAAATCATATACTTATCCTCTAAATGATTAATAGAAAGGTAAATATATATGTATACATTCATATATCTAGACTGCATCAGATGTGAGGGATTAGGTTTTTATGTAAGTGTTTGCATAAATATTAGCAAGGGTTGAAATAAATGAAATTTTCTCTAAGTTCACAGCACTTGAAAGATTGCATGAGTAACAGAAATACAGAAAAGATCTCACACATGTCACTCACCTTTGTCACTCATGAGCTTATTAAAAGTTGAGCAACATAAATACCCCCCAATTTAATAAATTTTAACAATGCAAATGAAATCTGATTTTATGTGGAGCTAAGAGTTCAAGCAGTCAGAAATGGATGGAAAAACAGAGCAGATGGTGTCAGTAGTAGAACTCAGTTTAGCTTGCTACCTAGGGAAACAAAATTATTTCAAATATTTGAAAAGGGTCAAGTGAGTTTTAACAGAAAAACAGAAAGCACATTTTAGTGAGGACCAGGAAGCAAACCTAGTATGCACATCAAACTGAGGAGATTATTCTGACCTTCCTTAAGTCTAACACTTATTTACTCTATTGTAATAATCCTAGGCAGGCCATTCCCCCCCCCACCCCCACCAGACAAAATAAATTCCTGCTTATTTTAAAAAGCCAAAATTGAGAACCAAATGAAGTTAAGTATAATGTATAGGATAGGATCTTCTGTGTAACACAATAAATTAATTATGGAACAAATGTTTTCCATGTAAAATCCTAGCACAGCATATATTAGCACAATGATTATCTTGTGTATTACGGTGGCATTAGTAAAATACACTTGAATTTTAAAAGTTCAGTTGAGAATGAACAATGTGCCTATAAATAACCATCTCCATATTCTATTTTGTTTACTAGAGAGTGTGATTTTAGAAAAAATGGAGGCCAAACTTGAAGCACTTAGCACTGTAGCATTTCTTCATCCATTAAAAGGACAAATATAGACCAGACATGCTTATAGCACACAAACTGAATTTTGCATTCTGACAACTGGACGATCCTCTCCTGAGACAGCAAAGGAGCTAATCTGGCATAAAATTCACTTGTATGTTTTATTATTTACTAAATGATGGAGATAGTACTGTTTGTGTTGAGATTTGTAAAAACAAAGACAAATGTCTCCAGTAGCTCCTAGAACTAACTATATTGATACAATGAAATGAAAACTGTACCATTTAGGAATCGTTACAAGTTTGATACTTTTAAACTCCGTAATTATTTTGTAGAGTCCTGCCGCAAACACAGAAAAGAGGTATCAAACCTACAATGTATTGTCTAGGGAAAAATCCATGGTAGGCGTTCACATAAACATGTTCCAATAAGAAAGATAGTAATAACTCAAAATAGCATTTACAGAAGCATGCTACGAATGTTCTGTCTGCTAGAACACAGTCCTCCTCTTCTTTGGACCAGACCTGGGCAAGATGGTGCCCACCAGGCCCACAGAGGGCGGTGGGCATGAGGAGTCACACAGTGACCCTACGGCAACAGCGAACACTGAGATGAAGTGCAGAGATGGCGCGTAGACAACGGCTGTGAACATGTAGGTTACATTGGGTAGACTCTACCTCACAGAACTGCAGTGAACTGTATGGTTAATATACATCGTTCCAATGACAAGATACAGACTCACCAAACTGGCCTCTGGGGTCCTGGGCTGCATACAAAGGAGAAAGCTGGCTGAGAACCAGGATTTTATCCTCCTCAGTGGGATCACCTGCCTCACACTCACGCTTCAATGTCTTCCCCTGCTGCAAAGAACTGCATCTCTTCAACCTGTGAGACAAAATAAATTTCCCCTACCTTCAAAAATGGTCTGCCCACTTATCAGTAATCAGCATCATCAACATAGGCAGTTTGAGGTGGTCTCCCTGACACATTGTCAAGAGAGAAACTTTTATGTTTGCTACTTATATGTTATTTTAAATTTTGACGATTAAAATCTTCAATTGGAATTATAGTCTACAGGCAATCCCACTAGCCTGCCTTTAGTGCCCTGCAATGCCTTCTGTTATCACCTGCCACCACCGCCAAGAGTGCCAGGTGTATGCCAGACTAAAAGAGCCCTCTAGCCACCCCATGCTCCTTTTCTTTCAGTTTCTCCGTTTCTGTCTCTCTCAGTGCCCCTCTCCCAGTGTCTCTCTCAATCTCTCTGCTCTCCTTCTGTCCCCATATTTTCTTTCTGTGTCCTTCTCTGAGCTTATGGTTTCGTCCCTGCCTGCCTGCCTGTCTTCCTGCCTGTCTGTCTGTCTGCCTGTCTCCCTGTCTGCCTGCCTTCTGCCTGTCTTCCTGTCTTCCTGCCTGCCTGTCTGCCTGTCTTCCTTCCTGCCTGTCTGCCTGTCCGTCTGCCTGCCTTCTGCCTGCCTGCCTGTCTTCCTGTCTGTCTGCCTGTCTCCCTGTCTGCCTGTCTGTCTGCCTGCCTTCTGCCGTCCTGCCTGCCTACCTGCCTGCCTGCGGCCTGCCTGTCGGCCTGTCTGCCTGCCTGTCTGTCTGCCTGTCTACCTGTCTGTCTGCCTGTCTACCTGTCTGTCTGCCTGTCTTCCTGCCTGCCTTTCTGCTTGTCTGCCTGCCTGCCTGTCTGCCTGCCTGTCTTCCTGCCTGCCTGCCTGCCTGCCTGCCTGTCTACCTGTCTGTCTGCCTGTCTCCCTGTCTGTCTGCCTGTCTCCCTGTCTGCCTGTCTGCCTGCCTGCCTGCCTGCCTGCCTGCCTGTCTGCCTGTCTGTCTGCCTGCCTGCCTGTCTACCTGTCTGTCTGCCTGTCTTCCTGCCTGCCTTTCTGCTTGTCTGCCTGTCTGCCTGTCTGGCTGCCTGTCTGCCTGCCTGCCTGCCTGTCTGTTGGCCTGCCTGTCTGTCTGTATGTCTGTCTATATGTTCAATCATCTACCCCCTAACTCTTCTTCCCTTCTCCTCTACCAAGTAAACTTTCTTATACCAGATATTTTGCATGCTCTAATCATATAACAGGTATTTTTACAAAAAACTAATTACACGTGTAACAAGTTTTGTATATATATCATTCACTGGAGTTGAGAAGGTTATATTTTCTATTTCTATAAATCTCTTTAACTTTAACAAATTAAAGCATTGTACAATGCAAATAACTAGTGGCATATGCTTCCTTCTCTTCAGAGATTCTCGTCCTTCTTTTCTTCTGCTTTTTCTAAATGGTCATTACACGTTCCATAGTTCTAGACAATGAAAATCATTTTTAGAAGCACAAATAAAAACATTTTTAATTTACTTGCATAAGACAATGTTACATAAACAATATATCTTATGCATTAAAATATAAAATGTATAGTACATATTTCTCATTTTTTTCTTTGAGTTAGCTATTGTAGTTTGTAATTTTTCTTAAGTTTTTTTTTTTTTTATTTTGGTGTGTGCATGTCTGTGTGAATGTAGGTCATGTTTGTCCAAGTGATAACAAAGGCAAGAAGAGAACATAGATTGGTTCAGAGGTAGTTACAGGCAGTTGTGACACTCTTGATTTGTGCTCCAGGAATTGAAATGGGGGAATAGCATAGAGGCCTAACCACTGGGCTAACTCTATCTCTGAATCTATCTTTAAGTCATGTCCTAATTGCATAGTGAGGATTTTACCTTAAATATTTTTATCACATATCAATATTGGTTCCTAATGTCTTCAGTGTTTGATTTTAAAATTGTATACCATGTTTCCATTAGTATATGAGTTATTATATATCTCAGATCCATTGCATATTTAGTCATACATCTCCCTCACAAGAAGATAAAAGCAAGAACTTTGTTTTGATACCATTGAAATTATGTAGTGACTTTTACAATCAAGTAAGTAAAAATTAGTATTTTTAAACATTCTGAATCAAATCTCATCCCACATAGTGTAATTAAACTACGTGTTTCAAGTAGTGTTTTTGATCAGCTGCATTATTCTGTATGCACCCTGCAGGAATAGGAAAAATTGAAATCATCTCCTTAATATAAGCATCATAGACTCGAGAATTAGCTCAAGTTCTGTCATACTTTCCTTTCTGTATTAAAAGTGAACAGTTATGCAGTTAATGCAGAACATGTCATTGTGTTATCAGCAGTACCGAGGTCGAACTCTGACAGCTCTTATAAATCTAGGGATGCTAACTGGGTCATCAAAAATAAATGCTAAGACATTTGTTTTTCTGTCTAATCTACAATCAGGCAATTGTTTTCTTACTTTGCTTATATTTTTAAAATAAGGGATTATAAATTTTGATAGGAAAACAGAAATAAACAACTAAATGGAAGATTGTGGCTATAACTAAATGAGCTGAGTGTAAATATAATTCCATATAAGTAATTATAAATGACACTATTGATATATACATTCACTTAGCATGAATTAGAGGTGGCTGGCTGTATGTTTTATCAAACTAGTTGTGTATTGGTGTGGGGCTGTTTAAATTTCCTCATGGAAGAACTTTTCATTGATACCTTTCATTGATCCTTTTAATAGGATGAGAATTATTATAAGTAGGCACTGTGAAGGCTTTTTTTTTTTTTCATTATTATGGTTTGTAAAGATACGATAAAACAGCAATCCTCTTTTTCCTCCTCCTTTCTATGGTTTTATCTTTATAATCCTATGTTCACTTCCTGTCATCTGGTGGCTTGATCAGCCTCCTTACCTATTGTTGAATTTATTTAGTCTTGTTTACAATATTCAAGTAGAAAGCTCTTGGATTAAAGGCCTGTGCTAAGGCTGAACCACATCACAACTAAAAACAGGTTTTTCTAGTAAATAACGCAATCTCAGGTTGACAGTACGATCAAATATGCTGCAGTAATCTATATTCTCTACCTAGGACCCTCATTCTAATATGTCATACGAGAACCAAGATTTTAGCATCCAAACCTTGGTTGGGGAGTGAGTGGTGGTATAGTTCACATTCAAGCCATAACAAATACTTTGCATGCCCCCATGACTCAGTTCCCACTCGCAGGTATAAAAAGGGTAGAAACGCTATCCGACAAAGGTGTCTGTCGGGAGACCAGGCCTTTGGGCAATTATTAGGCTTAGATAACATCACTGAAGTGAAGGTGTCTTGCTTGAAAGCCTATGGCTCTGTTAGAAACAGAGGCGGACACTTAAGACTCATATTAATGGACACACACACACACAGAGACAGACACACACACACACATACAGAGACAGACAGATAGACAGACACACACAGAGACAGACACACACACACACATACACACACACACACACACACACACACAGAGACAGACAGACAGACACACACACACAGAGACAGACAGACAGACACACACACACAGAGACAGACACACACACACATACACACACACACACACACACACACACACAAATGCGTATTTCCCCCTGACATTTGATGGATACCCCCAAATCTGTTAACAACAATGCTAACAATTGGCCTCTAACCTTGGAAAGCCATTAGTCAAAATAATTATTTTTTGTTTCCCTAACAAGAAATACAATAACATACTAATCCAAATTTAACTATGTACCTAACGTTTGTTAATACTTCTAATTGAAGCCTTCCTCTGATCAGAATTTCCATTTTGATCCTCGATATATAAATATACAATATAATGTCTAAGCACCACCATAATATTGTTCAAATCAAATTTAAATAATTAATATTAGGCATGTATTCTTTGCTACACCGATTACATGAAAATGGGGATATCAGAAGATATGATTCAGTATAAAGATTAGGAAAATATTAAAAAAACTAAAGGGGTATGAAACAGAGACCACATACATAAGTCCCCCATTTCCAGCAATACTAGGATATGCACACTAGCTATCATATAATTTTATCTTTTTTTTTATAACTTTGTGTGGAGAGTTCTTCCTTCTCCATAAAATGCTCCTCTTTGGAATTCTGTTCATCACATAGATCCTAACACAGCAGTCAATTGCCTTATATATTTTCATCCTTGAAGCACTGTTTATTAATTAGGCTTATTTATTTACATACTCAGTTATTAACCATAGTTTACAGATGACTGGAACTGAGCTGAAACTTACTAATTTTTTTTTAAATGGTACTAGGCTCAAGCATGCAAGCATGCAGTCACAAACCCTCCTCACTAAGACTTGGATTCCTTTGTTTTGCCTGGAATTGGTCTTTAGGGAGTGAGTGAGGAGGGGTGCGCAGCATGAAAGGTAGTGTTATGTCATCAGTCGTAATAACCCCAGAGGAAAGCAAAAGGGTCAGCTTTCAACATTCAGATAAATAACTGCAAGGAAAAAGCTTTATTAATTTTGCGCTGTCCTTCTCTACGTCTGGTCTAATTTGTGATTTCAAAACCTAGCTCGCATTCCCACCTTCCAAGAGCAGGTAGAATTTACAGACTCCAGAATTGCAATCCAAAAAGGATTTCACCACAAAGCAAGAAAGGCATTGTAGACGACCAAAAGTCAAAGATCCGGGAAGAGTAAACCAGAGTCAATAAGGAAGGAGTGATTTTTTTTACTTGACGTGCATGACTGTAACTTTGGTTTGATATGTTAGTATTTAACATTATTTTTTCATCTCAATATATATTTTTGAAAAGACAAGAATAGTTTGTTTAAACATGACATAGTAACCGTCAGTTTAGTTCTTTTGTTAAGGATGTTGTTTCACAACCTTTCTTCTCTGTTTGATATCTGCTAATCATATTGTGATGTTTTCCTTTGTGATAAAGATTTAACACGGACGAGTACTTTTGTGATTGCATTATATGTTTCTTGTTGTGGGGAGCCTCATCTTTCTTTTTTTTTTTAACTGCAACTATATAATTCTTTTTTTTCTTTCTTTCTTTATTTATTTTATTTTTTATTTTTATTAATTTATTCTTGTTACATCTCAATGGTTATCCCATCCCTTGTATCCTCTCATTCTTCCCTCCCTCCCATTTTCCCCTTATTCCCCTCCCCTATGACTGTTCCTCAGAGGGATTACCTCCCTCTGTATATGCTCATAGGGTATCAAGTCTCTTCTCGGTGACCTGCTGTCCTTCCTCTGAGTGCCACTAGGTCTCCCCCGCCAGGGGACATAGTCAAATGTGAGGCACCAGAGTACATGAGAAAGTCAAATCCCTCTCTCCACTCAAGTGTGGAGACTGTCCTGTCCATGGGCTAGATCAGGGTAGGGGTTTAGATTTTACCGCCTGTAATGACTCCCAACATTTACAGTGATGCTCTGGGAAAATGGCCCACTTAATAGATAGCCCTCCATTGTCCTTAAGTCCATCATATCATGTACATGGTATCTATTCATTTTTCCTGGCAGCAGACTCCTGCTTTGTCTCTAAAATATATAAGGTAATTTTCCTACATATTAGACACATAACAAACTATTGAATGAGTTCATTTTGTCATTACATTGTAGGTAACCAGGTGCCCATCCTACCATTCTTTCTGCTCAGTAGAATCTGACTCGTCACAGAGTTTGACGTATCATATGTTCTTTCATGTACCTGTTTGCTCCATATAGTAGTTACATATTCTTTAGAATGAGAAGGTTTTATGTTATGATCATTGCAAAAAGAGTCATTAAAATAGAAATATAGTTAATGTAAGTTTATATTTTCAGTTTAAGGACTAACTTTTTTTCTAGTTTCAAATTCCTAAGGTCTCCTCCTTTCCATTCCTGCAACTATAAACCTGCTAATGCTCTAATTTTGATTTGTTTAAAGGGGGGAAAAAGAGGGTGAAGAGTTCATGCTGTCATTTTTATATGCCACAAATAAAATAACTCTGCCTCTTTTTCAGCACATGCCAAGGTATGAAAGCCTCTCAGATTCCTGACAGAACTGCCATTGTTTACCATTGGCACTGTCATATTTGTGAGCCTTGTCACTCCCATGCAGCAGTGGCTGGCACCCTGCCTGGAGCTGACTTGCAGCTCCTGTCCCAAGATAATTCCTGAGGAAAGTGTGCTCCCTAGCGTTAAGAGTGGCTTCTGCTGGACTCCTCCAGCAAGCAGGCCTCTGCCATTCTCTCCAGCCTGATTTACCCTAGGCCCTGGTTTTGTGTGCTTCTGAGTCATCCTGAGATCTGTGCTCTTAGTTTGACACTCCAGATGGGCAAAGGCACCAAACACCACTTTCTATGACATATGTAGGTTTCAACTTGCTTGGTCTTCAGGTAGACTGATGTCTTTTTAAAATTATTGACTCCACTTATGGCCCAGCAGCATAACCCCCCCTTATTTCCCCTTTCTCTAACTCCTATAAAACTATTTGCACAGAAAAGAGGCAAACTTTATCTCCTTTGCTTATTTTTCAGATAAAAATCTATAGCTTTTGTTATATTTGAATTTTGGTACATTATTTCAATTACATCAAAAACATGAGAAATTAATATATTAGTTAATAAAACGTAAGTGTGAAGTGTATAATTCATTTTTGTAAACTAATAGCTTTATAATTAAGTTTATTTTCAAGAAAAGATTGAATTTTATTACAATAGAAGTAAAACATTTCCTGTAATGACAAAACTCTTATTTTATTTTTTGTTAGAAAAAAATGCCTGATCTTTGGGATGCTTCATTAAAAACACAAGTGGAGTCACTTGTAGACTTTGCAAGGGTTATATATGCATTTTGTTTACAGAGGGAAGTTCTAGTTTATTTTTGAACTTTGCTTCTATATTTTAACACTTTGACATTTAACGGATAAAATAAAAGTCAAAGCAGTCTTAATGAAAATGATAGGAAGTTATAATTATGAATGGTCAATCATTAAGACGTGTCTGTAATAAGTGTCAGTGCTTCAAAATTACTTTACAAAGTCTATATTCTCAAAACACACACTGTACTATACAATATGTGTAGTATGATCAATAATACTTAATATTTTAGATAAATGCTTAAAGTTTTAAAGGATAACTTTGAAATAAATAAAATTTCCAGACTCTTAGGAGCAATCTTGTTTTCTTTTCTCATTTTATTTTCTAATTTTTCCTTCCCTCCTTCCCTCCTTTTCTTCTTTCTTTCTTTCTTTCTTTCTTTCTACAAATGAATGCATTTATTTATTATTTTTGATAAGATAAAATACAGTGAGATAAGATAAAAACTTTCACATCGAGGTTGGACAAGGCAATGCAACAGAAGAAAGAGTCCCAAGAGCAGGCAAAAGAGTCATAAAGCAACCAATTTACAGACTCAGGAGTCCCATGAAATACTAAGCTGAAAGCTACAGTATTTATGCAGAGGACCTGATGTAGACCTGTGCGGGCCCTGTGCTTCCTGCCTCAGACTCAGTGAGTTTGTTCATTAGCTGATTAAAATGGACTTGCTCCTCTGGCCCTGCAATCTTACGCCTCCTCTCTCCTGGGTTTCTCTGAGCACCGAGGGGGAGGGGTTCCATAGAGACGCCTCATTTAGAGCTGTGTGATTGGTTTTAGGTCTCCGCATTTGTTTCCATCTGCTGCAGGAGGAAGCTTCATTGATGATGACTGAATAAGGAAGTTACTGATGTGTAAGTATAGCAGAATATGATTAGGAGTCATTTTATTGATTCTTGCCTTTTTAGACAAGTAGTGTTTAGTTTTAGTATAGGTCTTGAGCTATGTAGTGTCTGGTAATCGGTCACTCAAGCAGTGTCATGCATGGGTTCTTGCGGCGCCTGCGCCACCGTGGTACCGAGTCAAGGGCGAGGGACTGCGGGTTTAACACAGAATAAAACAGCGGGTCCTCCGTGCTAAGAGAGCAACGGCCTTTATTCAGTGTCCAAAGAGCCTTTTCATAGGCAGGAAAGCAGGAATGCCACTCACAGGTGAAATCCCTCAAGAGGTGATTGCTCACACTAGGCAACGTCCCAAGGAAGGGAGGGGTGTGTTCTCAGAGCAGTAACCGTGACTAGCCATCCAACATATGCACAGACGCTTAAGCTGCTAAAAACAGGACGTGCAACAGGAAGACAGGCAGGCAGCCCAGCCGGGCCTGGTTCCCACAGGTTCTGTTTCATGCAGTGTGCCTTAAGTCAAATCAGACGTTAGTTGGCTACTCCTACAATTTCTGTGCCGCCATTGTTCTAGGATATCTTCCAGGTAGGATATATGTAGGCCAAAGTATATGGCGCTGCATTGGTTTCCACGTCTGTCTGTTGGTAGGCTGAAGAGTATCTTCTCATACCGATGACACTAGAATGCACGGGTGAACGCTCTGTGTAGGCATCAGCTCTACTTCTGCCTCTTCAGTGAGTAACAGGGACGTGGTCCTCAGCAATGGAGTCCCACTGTCAGTTTGCAGAGAGCAACCCATTTCAAAAGAAACAGACTAGATTGCATAGGGATTTTCCTGAGACCTCCTTGACCAACAATTCAATTGAATAGAACCCAGACCTGCCAATGGAAGCCTTGTTTGGTGATAAAAGATAGCCGGTCGGGACTCTATGTTCCCCATTATTAGACTTTATTGGGATTTCCTTTACGTAATTTAGGAGCTTTCCCCTGTGCTAGGCTTCCATATCCCCCGTCAAACGCCTCTCAGGCACAGTTACCCTGCTCTCATTCTCTCTCCCTCAACCCTGTTTCCCCTCAGCATCCTAACCTAGGACTCCTGTTCTCGTCCCCACAACCCAGTCCACCGTAAAATCTATTTCGCTACCCTCTTTCATGGAGATATATGTGTCCTCTTCCTCCTAACCTAACATCTCTGACATTACAGATTGTGGCTTATCATTTATTGCACGCTTGATACCCACAAACAAAGGAATATATACATGGTTATATTGAAGGTTTTGCGTTCACTCTAATTCTATCCATTTTTGAAATGTACCATATTTTTTATCTTTTCTTTTGCTGAGGGGCATCTATGTTTTTTCCAGTTTCTGGTTATTGTTACAAGTCAGGTCACAATGTAGTAGTATGGCATGTCCTTTGGATATATTCCCAGGGTGGTATATCTGGGTGCTGCGGTAGACGGATTCCTAATGTTCAGAGAGGCTACCATATTGGTTAGCACAGTGGCTGCACAAATTTTTACTCCCACCGGCAATGGCGGAGTGTTTCTCTTGTTCAACACCCTTGCCAGAATGAGTTGTCACTTATTTTACTAATCTAATCCATTTCTGGACTCTCTAAAATGATTGTGTGGTACAAGTGAGAGTGGTAAGACGTTTGGTTTCAGATGGAGACTCTGTTATTAGATTTGCAATGGTATAGGTATTTACCCTCGTAAGATGGAATCTCAAAGTAGTTTTGATTTTTATTTCCCCTATGGGTAAGGTTGTTGTGCATTTCTTTAAGTTTCTTAGATATTTTAGTTTCCTCAATTCAGAATGCTCTATTTACTTCTGTTCTACATAGTTTAGTTGGATTATTTGCTTTTTTTAAATATCTAGTTTCTTGAGTTCTTTATATATTTTGGATACTAGTCTTCTATCAAACATGCAGTTGGAAAAAAGCTCTTTCCATAATGTAGGTGTCACTTGGTCTGAATGACAGTGCTCTTACCTACAGAAGCTTTTTAGTTTCAATGTCATGCTATAGATACCATTTATTACTTGTGGACCTTAGTGCCTGTGTTATCAGTGTTCTTTTTAGGAAGTCTTCTGTGCCAATAAGTTCAAGGTTATACCCCATTTTCATTTCTATTAGGTTCTTCAGCTTTGTTGAGGTCTTTAATCTGCTTGTGATTGAGTTTTATGCAGTGTGAGAAATATGGATCTATTTGCATTCTTCCACATGTGGACATCTACTTTGACCAGCTCCATTTGTTCATAATGTCTTTTTTTCCAGTGTGCATTTCTGGCTTCTTTTTCAGATGTTCGTAGATGTGTGGATTTACGTCTGGGTCTTCAATTTGATTCTCATTGATCAGTGTATCTGTCAGTCACTGTGAAGCTAGTATCATAAGTGTCAGTATTTCATACATACTTTAAAATATCTAAATTCAAAGCACACATTACAGTATGTGGAGTAGTATCAAGAATAATTAATATTTTAGATGATGAAAACTTACATTTTGTAAATATTTAAATAAGAAAAAATTTCTGACATTTTACAACCATTCCTGTTTTCTGAAATTCTCCAAGGAAAGATGCAGGGAAATGAATTAATACTGAAATGTGGATGTTAAATATTGAACAAACACAGAGAAAAATGAATAATGCTTGGTTAGTTGAACACTCAATGTATTGTTTTAAATACATGTTACTAAAAATTCTTGAAAGTATCAAAGGATACAAAGAAATTTTTGGTTATTACAAGGAAAATTCCTACAAATTTCACCATTAACCTTTAAAGTTTTAAATTATTTTTTCCTAGGGATCATAGGAAAATCACAACGTTTTTCATTATACAATATTGTTCAGGTATATCCAAATCAATTAACCTATCATAGTAACTAAAATGCAGTATAAGACACTTTTGCATGTAGTCATTATTAGAAATTTATCTTGGTACAAGAAAGGGTTCACATTTGATGGTTAAACAGACAATGAAAATAGTATTTAATGGTAAATATAATATTTGTCTATTCAAAAGGAGGCCAAATATATTACCAGTATCTAATACCCATTTTTACTCAGTTCTAACGCTCATATTTCAAAATGTTGATCATGCAGCATGACAGAAGATCTTATGTTTAAAAGTGTAGGTTTTTGTTGTTCATACATATCAAACTTCTTTTTCTTTTTATTCAAAGGGCATAAATATAGATAAGCAAAATAAATAGGCCCTAGAGATCTGGTGTACAGTTCAAAACTCATAACAAACAATATGATATAGAAACACATATGAAATTTTAGCATTGCAATTTATACTCAATGGGATTTAATATCGCTAGCTAAAGTATAATGCATGTAACTTGGAATATTGGAGAGCTATAAAGGACATCATATTTTTCTATATATTCATACAATTTCTTAACAGATTAGATCTCATGTTAATTGTTCATTTGAAACAGAAGAAAAATAAAATTATAAAAAGCTAAATTAAATAAAGTAGGCTGAGAGCTTTAAAATAGCCATGTGTACCCAATTAAAGATAATCATAGAAGCAATAATGTGAGGACTGCTTTAAGAATTTATAAATTTCTAGGCATGGTGGTACATGCTGTAATCCCTGCACTCCCAGAGGCAGAAGCAGGTGGGTCTCTGTGAGTTCAAGTCCAAAAGTGAGTCCAGGACAGCCGAGGCTACACAGAGAAACCCAGTCTCAAAAAATTATTTTTCAATTGCCTTTTTTTTTGTGCTGGAGAAGGTGAGATTTCCCAACTCACAAGGATAAACTTTGCTTTTCATATCTACACAACAGAGAAGTATAGTCTGTGACTCAATAGGCATTTCACAGTGAGGAGAAAGACTCAGAGCAGCCTGACTCCTCTACCAACCCTATAAAGGGATGGAGGAGGAGGAGGCAGGTGGAAACAAGCAATAATGGTGGCTGTAAGTAAAAGAAAAGGTAACTCCATCCTGCCAACAGAAGGCTGACTCCCACATCCTAGAAGATAAAGTACCTACGTTTCTTGAAATGACTGTGCCATTTCTGTAACAAAGATCAGATAATTTATCACACAAATACTCTCCTCTTTCAGTATTGGAAAGAATTTCAAATTTGCAGCAAGCACGTCTTTCACTTGTTAAATAGTTTATACTAAATTAATTATTCTTTTAACTGTCAGAGAGTTAGCTTTAGTCTAACAGCCTTCATAAATTTTAGGAAAATTTAAATTAGCTACTTTTATAATTAAAGAGAGTTGGGCTTGTGCTTCTGCTTTCAACTTTTTAAAAAATGTTTATTATGTTATTTTTTCATTTATAATATTTAAACAAATTTAGTGAAACTAGCATTTTAGTTGCATTGTAATCCACAATTGCACATGATAATAACATATAATATATGTTCCTTACATATCTTCAATATTCCAAGTTACATGCATTATAAATCAGCTATTAATATTAATTTCCATTAAAATCTGTATAGTAATGTCTAAATTTCATATGTAATTCTCTATCATATCCATATGCTGCCAAGGGAATTTTCTGCCAAAATTGAGACTAAAACTGTTTAAACATTTCCTGTTGTGGAAAGATAAGACAGCTCTCAGAATAGGCAATTGTCCTTGCCTGCTGACACAGATCAATTGGCCCCCTGCTGTGAAGAAGACTCAGGGTGTAGATTATGAACAAGGCAGAACGTGTCAGTTTCCAATTTTGAGATGATTTAAAACTGGGAAGGATAAGTAATAAATGACAAAATTGAGATTCAAGTTATCTCAAAGAACTTGAATGCTGGATGAATACCAAGGATATGGAATTTGATAAAGATGAATCTCAAGTCACTCTTTGGCTTTAAATTGAGAAAGAGGGATGCAAAGCACTGAACAAGACAGACAGCAGTTCATGGTTACTATATCTGAGTTAGCCATAACTCAGTAATTGCCCAGGGTACCAAGAGGATGCTTAAAGGAAAAGCATATGGTATTAAGAAAAGTCAAATGTGCAGAATTGTGGAATGTATAGCTTCTAGGAAAGTTGAGTACAAATATATGAAACACTGATCTTGATATGTGAGCAGGAGGTAGGTGGACATAAACAGCATTTTGTAAGAAAACTGATGAAAATCTTAAATATTAACAAGAAGGGATAGCTTATGAAAACATAAAGATATACTTTTGTTCCAACATGCTTCATATCTGTTGCATCAGAATTGCATGTCATCATCACTGTCTTGAGTTAGAACAACTGGAATCACCCATGTGATACTCTCAAAACATCAGACCTATTAACATGGAGGAATATAGCCACCACATAAGGCTTGTGAGACTTGTATGACTGAGACAGCTCACAGACCTCAGGAATTTACATGATATCCTCACTAGGCCCCCTGCCTTGTAGAGCTTATGTAGGAGGTGGGAGTTTTATTACAAGGAGTGCTTTGTGGCTGTGAGTCCACCCACACGTTTCCAGGAGATACTTACGTGACTAATGTGGGACTCTTCAACTGTACAGTTTCCTGTAGATTGCCCATGGGACTTCCTGGTGCTGTAGCTGCTTTCTAATCACCCATGTTCCTGTAAACAATCCCAGTAAACTTAATTAATCATCACTGAGTTGGACTTTCATGGAATCCTCTCTTTAGTTTACCAAGGCCTTATCTAGAATGAATTGTCTCCTGATGGAAAGCCTAGAAATAAATTTCAAAGAATGGTACTAAAAATTAATTAAAAAGTGTAGAACTTGCCATAAGTTAAACACATCATTTAGAGTAAAAATAATTAAAAACCAAATAAAGAATCACTCCACACACGAACTACAAAAAAATGAACAGACTTCCCAATAAGAAAATGGCCTACAAGGAGCCAGTAGAAGTAATGTCCCAAACGCTTAGTGATTATTCCAACATCTCCCATGCTACTTCCGAGATGCTGTGTATTTCACAGACATTTCAGGTTTCACTAAATATTGATCCTAAACATTGTCTGTTGCTATTTATGCTTTTCCATCACACACACACACACACACACACACACACACACACACACACACACACAC
>OU015752.1:55581355-55635422 GCA_907169655.1 Acomys percivali
AAAAAAAAATGGTGTACAATACCTGATGAGTGACTCCCAAGATGCTTCTGGCTTCCATGTGCAAGCATACGTGTGTGCATGTTTATCCACATACATATGAATGTTCATCTCATGAAGCTATATACTCTTTACTATGTATGCATTATTAGCCTGCTTGAGTCTCTTCCAAACAGCATAATGCTATATTAAATATGCTTGTTTACAGTTAGCTTCATTGACCTAGAATGGATACTTTAGACAGCATCAGTGTCATAACATGTCCATGGTACCATGTGCTTTGGCACTTTCCAGACAATAAGTAATGAACACATAGCAAGCAATGTTAGACTTCAAAAAATAGCTTCATTAGGGAGTATCTAGCAATCCAAACATGTCATATCCTTCTTTTGCTTTCTAGTTAAAACAAAGATGACAATCCATATGGTTTGCTGATAGTGTAGTCAATAAAAATAAATTAAAATAAAAATAGCCACCAGCAATTGAGTGGTTTTATTTTCTTAGAATAGGAAGGTATTATATACATAGCATGAGGTAAAACGTTCTGAGGTTCTGTAGAAAAAAGTATTTGTTTAATCTCAAGCAATATGAAATAAAATATTCAGCAGGCAATAATGCCACCCCTGACCTAATCCATACATGCCAGAACATGCCTTAGTCTCTGATATGACGGTGGAACAATTTTTTACACTAATAAGAAGGACAGATGTAAAGACAATGTCTGCAGTAGCAACAGGGGCTCTGCAATCAACTCCTGACAACTGGGAGATTGAATAGACTTTGAAGTTCCCTACAAAAATAGTCTCCTCACAAGTCTAAACGTCTTCACATGTCAGCAAAACCAGATATATCATGTAACTGACAACTTTATATTGAGAGAGATCACTTAGTCTAATATGGGGCCATAAAACTTGCTTGTTTTTGAATGAAAACATCTTCCAAAAGTAATTACATAGTCACCTCTTTTTGTCTAATTTTCTTCTCTCCCATTATCCAGTCAAAAGGGACCACCTACTTAACTTATACCAGCACATCTCTCTCATTTTATGCCTTAACCCTAACGTCATTATTTGTAATGATATCTTATATTCATTTGCTTACTTATCATAGAGGCTGTCAGTCTCATAAAATCATGTCCTCCCACTTTTTTTGAACAATTGTACCATCTCAAAGAGCAGATTAGTGACAAACCTATAAATATAAGTATTCTGTAGAAAATGAATAAATAGATGAAATAATGAATGAGAAACCCTAAACATATTAATTACAACAATAACAATGTAGGGACAGAGAGATATCTCAGCAGTTAAGAGTGTTACTGCTCTTGCTTAAGACCAGAGTTCCTTCCCCTGAACCCACTTAAGGTGGCTTACTGCTGCCTATAACACCAGCTCCCAGAGTGTGGGAACCCACAAACACACAGGATATACTCATCGGACACACACAGACACACATATACAAATTAAACAAATTTTTTAAAGTTCCATTATACCTACATAAGCTGTACACACAGGAAGAACAAAGTAAGAAAGTAAGATCACTGAAGCAAATATTTACTCTTTATTATGTATTATTAAATGCACTGGAGCTAAGCAAAACAGAAAGTGGAAATGGTGCCATAGGCAAAATCACACAGTCTATTTGGCCTGAGGGATGTGGCCTCAGAATGCTCTCTCGTCTGTTCATTTTAAGACAATATCCCCAGACTTTCCCCTCTACTCCTGGGACTCTTTAAAAGTTCAGAAATATTTTAGGGTTTCATTGTGTTTTGAAAGTGGTTTTGAGGTTTCCTTCTTCCTTATTCAACACATTTTATATCCTATCTGGAACCAGAAGTTAAGTTATTTCAATACCCCTAGGGTTTTAAATGGAAACAAGTTTGGCTAATTTTGACACTTAGCCATTAAATTGTGCAGACATAGGAAACTTAGGCACTATGCTTTTCATCTGAATATCTTTGGCTTATTAAAGCCCTTCCTCAGTGTGTTTATAAGTCCACTGCACTATAAAATCAGCAAATTTTATAAAAGATACCATTCTCAATAAAGTTTGTTTGTTGATTGGTGTAAATAATTTTGAATATTGACTTAGGCAATTAAATATATTCCCTTAAAAAGATCATTAAAATTAAACAAATTAATAGTAAAGTATAGACAATATTGTTGTAATCCAGTAAAATTCAAATATTATTCCTGAGGAAAATATTTAACCTTACCTATGCTCTGTGCTAAAATTCCTAAACATCATAACAGCTAAAACACATTGAATCATTACCATTTCAATCTGTTCCTTCTCTGTGAATATCTCATGAGCATTAATTTGAGAAGCTAGTACATAAAACCAAGACAGTTAGGTAACAAAGAATTAAGTTTATTAAGCTATCCTGCCACTCTGTTTGCCAATCTTATGAACCAGGAAAAGAAACAGAGAAACCATAACCTGTGTCACCCAGATCTTGAGTGCATCAACGTTATCTGAAATGGTCTGAAACCAGGAACAATTAAATGTCATATATATACATGAATGGGGAAAGAAACTAGGGTATAAAATATAATATATTTATAAATTCAATTCCAACAACAGCTATGACGGCTCTTCCTAGAATAGTATAGATGTAAAACTTACACTAAATAGAATGTATTTAGCCATTTACTGCACTGGATAAAATTCTTTAAACTACAAGATTATAGAGATAGAGTGAGTGAATAAACACAAGGTATTTGCTCAACTATGTTCATAGCAGCTTTATTTGTAATAGCCTAGATGTCCCTGGACCAAAGAATGGATACAGGTATTGTGGTACATTTATACTATGGAATACTACCCAGTGTCCTACAAAGGAAAAAGAAAAGACAATCATGAAATTTGCAGGGAAATGAATGGAGCAAGAAAAGATCAACCTGAATGGGGTAACCCAGACCCAGAAAAGACATACATGGTATATACTCACTTATAAGTGAGCATTAGCCCAGCAGATATGTCCTCTGAAAGACTCCACCCAGCAGATGCTAAGACTCACAGCCAAACTCTGGGCAGAACAGAGAGAGTCCTATGGAAGAGTCAGGAGATGGAAGGACCCAGAAGAGTCAGAAGATCCACAGGGATACCATCAACGCTGACAGATCTGGACCCAGGGTGGGGGCTGCACAAACTGATGCACCAACAAAGAACAATGCATGCAGAGAACCTAGAGTGCTGTTTATATGTATCAGATGGTCAGCTCATTCTCTACGTGGATACCCTAGTAAGGGGAATGGGAATACATCTGACATGGACTCTGGTGCCCGAAATTTCATTACTCCCCTTTGCTGGGCAGCATTGTGGAGCCACAGATGAAGAGGATGCAGGCTATGATACCTGCATAGGCTAGGGTCAGGTGGTAGGAGAGGAGGGCTCCTCCATGTCAGAGGATCAGGGGAGGGGAATACGGGGGAATAGAGAGACAGGATGGGAGCAGGAACCAGAGGATAAGAGCAGAGGGGTAACAACTGGGATGTAATGTGAATAAATTATTTTTTAAAATTAAAAAATATACCAGTGAGACCGTGAGGATCCCCTGGGAAAGATAAACTCTACATTGGGGAGAGAGAATACTCAGGGAAGAGCATACAGGATCTTTTTATATGTGTTATGACTCTGTATTTAAGTATTAGTTACAGGACAACCCTCTGTTTTAGTTTTTCTCTCCAACTTTAAGTTGCTTAGTCATTTAACTTCTTGATGTCTTTGTTAATTCCTTTCAATCAAGTAGGGAGAATAACATTTTTCATTATAGTGCCACTGTTAGTTTTCTAAACTAAAATAAATATTCATAAAGGAAAAATATTTCCTTTAAGAGGGATAACTAATAACAAATACCATTAACCTCAAAGATAGAACACTATACTTCTGCTTCAAAAACACAAGCACTAATCTTTCTGAAACCATAATACAAAATGGTTTTACAAGAAACTCACTCAGTGCATCTACATAAATCTAGACAGTAAAATTAATTTCCATAAATTATTCTTTTCTCTGTGTAACACTGGCTTTCTTTGACTCACTTTATAGACCAGGCTGGCCATGACTCACAGAGATCCTGCCTCTGCTTCCCAAGTGCTGGGATTAAAGGTGTGTGCCACCACTGCATTCATGGTGTTTTGGCTATTTGTATTTGGCATCCTTGAAGAAAACATCTTTCCTATCTTGAGAAGTCTAAACTTCTGTTTGTAAAATGATATCTATCATATCTCAAAATCAAATCATGGTCATATAAATTACTAGACTATTTTTATCACAAAATAATCTTTATAATAATAGACTTCTATCCATGATATAAACGTTTGTTTTATTTCAGTGGTATTTTACTGAACAAAGTAGAAAATTATGAAGTTATAGTTACTCATTTTTAAGGCATTTACTAAAAACCATATATACTAAGGATTCATATTTATAGTTAAAATGTGTATAAATGTAATATATATGGGATAGTTTGATTCAAAATACACAGGACCATTTAACCTGACATTAAGTCTATTCATTATAAGGTAGTATTCTTATGTATGAACCATAGACTGAAGATGAAAGCAAGAAGCCAAAATACTTTCCCCATTTATTTATGGGAATAGCTGTTTCTCCTTCTCCACCTTCAAGTTGTAGGTAGGAAATAAATCTTTATTCCTGTTGAACGGTATCAGATGCTGACAGGTCATTGTAAATTAGATAGTTTTAATTGTAAATATTTTATATCTCTAGAGGTTTATGTTTTCCTGTTGTTCTTTTTTCCTAAATTGCATCAGCTCTTTGAAAAAAATGAATCTGCAAGTATATATTACCTTTGAATTAATATTTCACATGAATCAATATTTAAAACAAGGAAGGTTTCTTTAGGAACTGGGAAGGTAAGATCTTTCAGAATCCTCTGTCACATGGCATAACTGCCCATATACAAGTAGACAGAAGAGATGCAGGTGATGTAGAGCCAGTTAATGCACACGTGTGACAAACTATACATAATCCCCCTGAAAGAGAAGGTGTTCATCAAATATTTGATAAAATAAAAATGCTGCAGTAACTGTCCACAAGCCTTAAGTCAGTGCTAATCTTGAAAAGTCAGTTTGAAATAACATGTCACTATGCCCATACATCAGTAAACCTCTCAACTCAGTAGAAAAGCTTTCCTTGTCGTGCAAAGCTACTAACATAGACACCACAAGTGTCAGATTAAAAACAAAAACAATAACCTGTAGTTCTCAGCTGCTACTGAGACATGTGTATCACACCCTTTCATCCAAGGCTTGGGAACCACACAGGAGAGGAGGAAGAAAGACTGAAGAGCCCAGTGTGGCAGACGGCTACAAGAAAGCAGTGATGTCCAGACACAACAAGACATTTGCACGTATGAACTCACAGTAGTTTTGATAGAGTACACAAGATCTTCAGCCTAACATTAAGTAGGAAGAAGGTACAAATTCCCACCTTTGGATGTGGACCTATAGTCAATTTAGGGCTGGAGAGAGTGAGAGAGAGAGCGGGAGAGAGAGAGAGAGACAGAGACAGAGAGACAGAGAGACAGAGACAGAAAGAGAGAGAGCGAGAGAGAGAGAGAGAAGGAGAGAGACAGAGAAAGACAGAGAGAGAGAGATATTTTTGGATGGTATAATCCTGGCAAGTTGACCATGCTCCAGGGGATGCTGTCACATTCAAGAGTATTTGGGAAGCACAATTGGACTAGATGGACTAAAACAATAGAGGACATGATCATGATATTAGTGGGTAAGGAAGAGGAGGTGAATCTGTTAGTAGTTGGCAGAGAAGAGTAAATATCATCAAAACATCTTGTATAAAATTATGAAAAGTTAAAATATGATTAAAAACAAATCCCAGATGCAGAAGGACACATATTTGGCAATAAATATTAAAACTTCCCAGATTTTCTGGTTACGGAGCAAGCATCAATAAAAATAGCCTAATGATTGCGTAAATGCTCGGTAGTTTTCTCAACATCTTAGATTTTAAGCATCTGCTATTATGTATGTAGCTATTTTGCCACCACGATTCTGCATTACAGAAAGGTGGTCCTCTCTGTAACCAGCCCCCCTCAGACACTAAAGTGCATGTTTAGCTCTCTGGCTAAATATTACTCTCTGTGGGTCCCTTATCTGCTGAGCCCTTAGGCAACAACAAAAAGAAAAAAAAAAAACAATCTGGACTAAGTTGTTAAGAAAATATGTGCAAGATAAACTCACAATCATTGAAGTAAGTAGTGACAATTAATTTTGAGAGACAGTTATCACTGCTGATACTGAATTTAATTTGAATGCAAGGAAAACATGGTATCAGGGGGAAAGGCCTCCTCAAAGTGACTAGAAGTCTATTGAGTACAATGGTAAAAGAAGCGTGCCTACTCCTTTAGAGGACAGGAGAACTTTATGATTATGGGGACTGGGAGAGTGAAAAAAAAAAAAAAGATCTCTTGGTAGCAGAGTTTGCTTAGATAACTCTTCTGATTCTTCCTAAACAACTTCCAAACAAAGAAACAATTAAAACCATTCACCCATTTAGCTGTGTTTCAAAGAACACTTACAGGGTTATAAAAATGAGTACCACACTCAGTATGAGGTTCACTATGTCTGGTCCCTACTCTGACTCTTGAGTCAAAGAAGCATGCAAGTGATTTAGAAATAAATCAGTATGAGAAATTTTATCAGTTAACTGTAATTTAAAAATAATAATAATAGATTTTCTTTTTAAAAAGTACAAAATATTAAGAAGGGATGGAATCTGTGATACAAATACTGGGAACATTACCATAAACTTAAAAAGATCACCAGAAGCAAAAAATATAAGAGTAAATGGAAATTAAGACAGAGTCTGCAATGCCATGAAAGTTTGAGAATAAATAAAGATGAATCATCAATATGCCATTTTTAAAAATAATTTAATGTCAGTATTTCTAGAATTTTAGTTGCGAAATCAAAAAGCATGTGTAGTAAAAAAAATTTAATTGATTTATATTTAAAATGGAATTATTAGTGTTATGTGAATTTAAATGAAATAAACCATAATCTTTCTTTCTTACCTTGATTGGTGTGACAATTTCATGAGTGCCCAATTTCATCAATCTGCCAGTATTAAGTACATACAGCCCCCATGTGTATATACCATCACTCACAAAGCATTTACAGATCTTTTGTCTAGGATTGAGATTATAGGTGTGAGGTAGATTTTTTTACCTAGCATTTGTAAGGTCCTGGGCTCAATTGCCAGCTCCATACACACACTCATAAAAATGCCATTTGATTTTCCTGTTATATGAGGAAAATATCATTTCTAGCAATTTCTTTTAAGCAAATATGGCTTATAAAATTCAATTATTTTTAACCTGGATGGTAATTCTAAAATAAATTAATTAATTAAAATTAAAGAAAAAATAAATATATAAGATCTAGATGTATCACTTCTGAGTCTAACGCCAAAGAATCAAAGACAGCATAAAATAGGTCCCTGAATTCATATGGGTCTCCACAGGCAATCATTTTAAAGGATGTTTCCCCAACACCTCCAGAATTTCTTGTTCTATCTAGTGGATCTGCTCTTCCCTTAATTTGTGGATAAGACCAGAGCAGTGCTACCTTCTGTAACATGCATTAGAGTTTTGAAGAAACAAATTCAATAAGATATCAGGATGTGAAAAGATCTCTCATGCTCATGGATCAGTAAGATTAAGTTAGTAAAAATGGACACACACACACACACACACACACACACACACACCAGGATGACTAAAATAATTCTGAATGATAAAAAAATCCATATTCTCAATATGTTAGGTATAGAGCAAGGGTCTATGCGGACACATGGATCTCCCTGAAAGGAGGGAATAGAACAGATTTGCAGGTGAATTGGAGGGAAGGGCAGTTGGAAAAGAAGAATCAAATGGTGAGGGGGAGGAGAAAATGTATGGAGAGATAGCTAGAATTTGGGGGCATTTGAAGGATGGTATGGAAACCTAGTGAAGTGGAAACTTCCTAAAATGATTGCAGGCAACACTAATGAACTATCCAAATAATGGGGGAGATCGTCCCAATTGGCCATCTCTTGTCACTAAATGAAGCTGCCACTACTGGGACATGATTACATTCAATTGAGTTGTTGGTCAAAGAGATCACATGGAACTCCTCAAACAACTCAGCCTGTTGCCAACACAATAGGATGTTCTCCACAAGCTGACAAGGACCCATTGCTGAGAACACAACTCATTGAACATGAAGGGTTCAAGTTGGTGCCTGAATGGAACCGATACCCCTATGTTCTAGGGTCTTTGGTACAGGCAGGCGCTTTGCAGGCTACCAACAAAGAAACGCATAAATTAACCCAGCCAAACAAACCTTTGATCTACAATGATGTCCTGCATGCAAAATATTCTAGGGCAATGGTGGCACAAAGCTTGTGTGACTAACCAATCAATGTCTGACTTGATTAAAGCACACTCCACAAGAAGAATGCATTTCTCTCACATCAAGAAAATTATATTAAAAATGGAATAACATGAGAAAATCAAGTAGGAACACAATGAATTTGATGACATGTTACTTTGTAAGGAAGTACTCTAACAGACTCAATGTATCTAAGAGTTACTTTTAACCAGGTTTTATGAAGTTTTAAAATGATACAAGATAAAATGGTTGTAAATTACTTACCTATGCATTTATATATCTCTACCTCTATCTAATTCATATCTGTATGTATATATAGATATTAAGATAGAAAATACACATGTGCAGACACCTGTTATAAGTTGGCCGTAGATAAATACAAACTGTAACCACAGCAAAGTCCAAAAAGTCAGAATTTAAATGCTCACTCTACTGCTATATTGTCCAAATCAGGAGGTACGTGACTCATGTAAAGCTAGTAAATAATTATTTTTAATTTACTCTTCATATATCTATCACTATCTCTCTTCTACCTCTGATTGTTCTGAAAGTGCAGACAAGCACACACATCTTCAAAGCCATGTGTATAGATGTTTATAAGTCTTGTACTAGGTACAAACTGTTAATACCTAATTAAGTAAATTGTATATACTATTGCAATAAAGTACTACTTAGCCATTAAAATGGATAAATAACTTCTACATATTTCAATGGGAATGGTTCTTAAGCTTGACATGACTATTAATGATGATAGATACAAAAATCATTTCTATTTGAGTCATTCCTATGAAATCCTAGAGAGCACAAATTAATGCAAAACAAGGAAAGTCAATCAGTACTGGATTGGAAAGGTCCAGTGGAGAATGGTCATAAAAAAGAAGTTAAATGGTTGTGAACTTTTGGAGTTAAGTGTGACATGCTCATAATTTTCATCAAGGTAAATTATTTATGTGAATCTGTATACCAAAACACAGAAGAGTACACTATTAAAATTTGTCATTTACTGGAAAACAATTCTATTACACTGAAACCTTTTATGGATTTGCACAGCCTACAGTATGAGTTAAGCATCCTAAGTAATGCTGTCTTAGAAAGAATAGAACTGTGAAATGTATATACAAAATTACTGTTTAAAATCATAGTTTTTCCTGACTGTGCTAAGCTCATGATTGTAGAAAGATGATGTGCTAACTATGCATGTCAGTTTTTTCCACTGTCAGAAAACAATATGATATTTGCCTCATATTAACTGATTGCTGGTTGCATACAAAAAGCACTGAGTGCATATAGGTCCAGAGTATATCCACCCTAATGCCATCAAATAATTTTATATTGTATTCTCCCATCCACAATCCAATTAGAATAATTACAGTACCCCATCTACTGAGAATTTTTTTTAATTTATACTGTAATAAAATTTGTTTACAAATGTAAGTAACACAAGCTCCTTCTAAATGGGTGGAGTATCATATATTGTAGCTTGAAGAATACCTTCTAAATGAATGAAAAAATAAGATTAAAAACTTCTAAGTCCAATAAAGCATCAGCAGTAGTTATATGTTGGCACCATGTTAATATTTATAAATACATACTAGGCCTAATACACACTAAGAAGATATATAGTCATCTGCATGAGAGAATGACACTTTTGGCTTTCTATTGTAATTCAATCACTAATTTTCAATACATTTCCAGTAATCAGAATTTGGCAGAATATGGCTAAAGATTTTTGATGCTTTTATTGGATGTGTGCTTTGAGAATAAAATTCCTGGAAGCTGAATTGCCAGTCTCTTCAAGCAATGGCAAGACAGATGGCCAGCTGTTGCATAAGTCTGGAGTTGAATATTTCTCTCAGCAGCCCACTCTTAGCTAAGAGTAAGCATCTGGTTAGCATGCGTGAGGCATGGAGTGGATTACAAGTACGAGAGGGGAGCCACTTGGCTGCTCTGAGCTACGGAAGCTTTATCAGATGCAGCTCCATATGCAACCGTACTGGGAGGAGGGAAGTTCACACAGAAACTAAAGAAAGAAACAAACTAAAGTAAATTAGAGGCAGATATTGAACTGAACTGATTTTTTTGCAAACTAAACCAGAGTTCTGCATTTTTTTGCCTATTGGATATTATTTATTTCATGACATTTTCCTGCTGATTCTGTATCATATAAGGACAAAAATGGTGTGATTCACATGTTCCTATCCATGAAGCTGTGGTAATTGTTTTTCATAATTATTTACTGTTTTCCACATGCTCTAGTATATTGTTCTAATATATTTACGGTATTTCCTAGATTGAAACAAGAATATTACCATTTTGTTTTCAATGTTTAAAAACTAATGTATTGTGTTTCTCTTTGGTAAATTATATATAACATATATGTTAATTGTTTTGATACAAATAACAGATCAAATTTTATGGAGAACAAAAATGTCTGCCTCATTTTAAAGATCCATCTTGCAATCGCCTTTCACAGAGTGTTTAGTGTGTTTGTAGTTTGTAGAAGGAGAGGAAATTGTATACAGAACAAGAGTGTTACCTCTAGGATCTGGGCATTTCTTGGTCCAGAAATGCGCACAGAGGCCTTGTTGACAGGATAATCACTTCTATAATGGGGTGTGTGTGTGTCATTCTGTGGAAGAATGTGATGGGCATATAACTGATTCTGGAGTGGCTGGTGAGAGAGATGACTTCCTGAAATGGTTCTGGTGTAAGTACAGTATGTCCCTAAAATTTAGCTGCCAGGAACTTCATCTCTAATGTAACACTTTTGGATAAGGGAGCTGACGAGTGAGGTTTAGATCTTGTCATTTTAACCCATCATCATTAATTTAATATTTTCATAAAAAGTTCATAAGAGTAACTGTTTACTTTTGCTCTTTATCTATGTGAAGACAAGTGTTTCTACTCCTGTGGAGGAAGCAACATTCTGATGACACTTAGAGGCAGCGGTGAAGACAAGCTGAAAAACTCCTGGTGCCCTGATCTTGGATTTCCCAACACGTAGAGCTGTGAGTAATACATTCCCCTTGTTTCTCTTATCTTTCCCATTCTTGTGTCTCGTGTTCTGTTAGAGGAACACAAAGACATGGTGAAAGGTTGCCATCTCAACTATAGCAAGAATCCAGGTCCAACATAGAAGAAGGAAGAAAAGTCTGGAAGGAACATGGTATCATCTACAGAGACACACATGCTGGACAGGGCTAAGCACCTGAGGGAAGGTGCAGTGTCATGACAGCAGTGGGGATTCAGTTTGGTGAGACTTAGATAAGCTCATAACAGAAAAATTAATATAGGGTTAGGGAGATGGTTCAGCGAATGAAAGTGCTTGATACTCTTTCAGAAGACTGGAGTTTGGTTCCCAACACCCACTCAGGCTGCTCACAACTACCATAAACTCCAACTCTATGTTTTCTGACACCCTCTTCTGTTCTTATCAGGTACCCATATCCTTATGTGCAAGGACACCGGAGCACACATATACCCACAAATACATGACAAAATAAATCTTGGATAAAACATTAATATGGATTTCTCATTTGGGAACAAATTCTGAGTGAGAAAAGCAGGTACAATATATCCCAGAGAGGGCAGAAAGAAAGATTTAGAAACAGCCCAAGAAGCAGGTCAAAATAATGAGGATGATAAAATTGTCAAGCAGATAAAAATAGGAACAAAACGAACGCACGGAGCTGAAAGGGAAGACCTGAGAAAGTGCCACAGGTGGCTTTAAGAAAGCTGATGCTCGACTCTTTGTGATGGTCAATCTGGATTCTGTGAACTAAAGTGCACTGAAAAGCAACACACACAAAGAATCCAAGACCGTCTTCATAACAGAAACCTGGAACATTGCATAGCCAGGGTTATCATCTTGGACTGTCTTCAGTCTTCTTAATGGCCACATTTTTATTAGAGATAAGATCTCTTTTGACTATGAGATAAAACAGTTGGGATATATTCTTTAAAGAACCCTAGCTTTTACCGATCCCAAAGCCTTAAGAACAACATGCTTCCTTTATTTATGGAACCTGCCTACTTAATGTCCCCACAAGTATACTTAATAAATTCTTGAGTACCTTTTTCCGTGTGGATGAACAGTCATGTAACAACTTCCACAATCTACTGTCATTCAAGATGAGGCAAGCATGTAGGGCAGTGAGTGGTGTCCTGAAGGCTAAATTGTAATAAATCTTACTGAGGCCTATTCCGTAGCTGAAAGTTGATTTGCTTTTCTAACTGCAAATGAGTAATAGATTGCTGTAAATCTTTACATGTGTGCTTCTGCATGGTTAGTGCTACATAGGGCAAAGTAGAATTTTACTTCCATCACTACAAGAAACAAGAAAGATGCTTCTTTAAGGATGTGCTCTTACCTTTTCATGTTTTACTTTTACCTTTGGGTATAAAAAAAAAGGAAAATATAATATTTGGGGATTTTATAGTATACTTGACATCAACGTGATCTCAAAATAGACTCACGCTTGACACCCATATCTCCATCTTTGCAAGAAAACAATACGTGAGCAAAGATATAAAAGGTGTGAGGGATTTAACTTACAGATTCACTGCCCTACCTTCATCCATACCCACATTGACACAGGTGATTTCACCAAAACATTGCTCTCATGAGACAAAGCATAAAACAGGTGCATCAGCAGAATTCACAGAGACAAATCAAACTGTGGGAAAGACTGAGGTAATCATCTTTTCCTTTTAGGGACTACTAGGCACACTAAGAAATGTGGAACGCCATTTTCCAAAAGGAACAAAATTGAACACCAAGGAATGCTGATAACAATTCTCTTGTCCCACCAACCACTTACATTTTACTGGACAAACCACGTAAAACAAATTCAGAATGTTCTTCCTTCTAGTGACCATTTTCCACAAACACATCAATATTTTGATAGTTCATCTTGACATCATCTATCATTTCACCAGCCATGTAATGCCAGGACGTCCTAATCCTGCAGGAAATATCAGTTTCACGAAGATTAACTTGCTTGATTAATGCTCCCTGTAGAGGGAGATTTGAAACAAACATATATTTAAATTTTTCTTTAATATCTAAAAACAACATTATAGCAAAGAACATTAATTCAACTTGCTACCCCTTCTCCCTCTGTGGCAAGTGTCCATGACGTTAAACATTATTTTCTCATGATTTCTCCAAAGAAAACACCTCCATGACTGGGTATTCCTAATCTATCTGCTTGAGCATAAGTCAACCTCAACCCCAGTTGTGTTGCACAGTCTTACTCAGACTCGCCAGGGTAAGTGCCTTACTTGTGCTGATTTCTTACTGCATTTTTTAGTTCTTACATATACTCTGAACTACTGGCAGTCATAGACTGAGCCTAGTTGTACGGAGAACTCATTTAGCCCTTAATGCAATCCTTTGTATATAGGGACCAATCTACAACTTCCAAAAGGACCCAATCAAATTGCCAGATAAGGAGAAAACAGTAACATATACTTGAAAAATGATCAAATTGTAGAATATGCAATTTGTTTGATAGTCTAATACTTAGATTTAGGTAATATTTTCACACAGATATCTTTCTGGTTCCAAACATTTTCTGATATATTTACCTACTGGTAAACAATAATAAAAGTGGTAACAAATATGCCTAAGAATTCTGCTAACAGCCATATTTGCACTGGGAAATCATTATTTATGTTCTTCATAAGCATATGTATAATTTATTTCAGTAACATACTCATAGCTCTATCATGTGAGATGACATTTTGTGATGGCTGCATTATGCTGGGTAATAGAAATCACATCTACTGAAGGTAATTTCAAATGGATCAAGTAAGGCAAGTTTTAAGGTAATGAATGCAGGAGAAGAAACAAAAAGCCAGTAAATAGCTTATATTTTACTTCACACAAAGGAATGTCATAAATTTTATGGCTGTTGACTGTAAAATTTATAAATATTCACATACAATCTGTGTTAGGCAACCAAATGAAAAAAATAAACAGATTTTTCAGTTCAATAAGAAAGTGAATCAAGAGATGGCAATGACATTTTATTACGAGTGCATTTTAAATGATCAAGTTGATAAAATTTAGAGCATTCTTTGTGACTAGCATACATTAGGATATAAACTTAGTCTTTCACATTTCTAAGATTAAATAAATATACTAAAATTATATACATTAATTTATGGAAAATGTGCAAACTACATTGTGATTCATTTTTATTATATAGTATATATTTGTAAGAAAGTTATATATGAGTAAATCACTATAATAGAAATAATTCTTCTATGATGTACAATGACATAAATATTTTATATTCATAAAACACAAAATATTGTTGATCAAAAATGTCCATGTCTATATTTAAACTGTAGATGGCTAGTGTTGAAATCATTGTCATTGTTTTTTCCTTCTTTCATTTTTTTCTTTGAGTTTTTGAGATTTACAGTATATTTATACCATTTTCTCTTTCCTTTTTTTCCCCTCCAAACCATCCTATATATCCCTCCTGGCTGTATTTATATTCGTGGCCTCTTTTTTCAGTAATTGTTGTTTTATACATAAATGCACATACATATGTAACAGAAATGTTTAACCTGCTTTGTCTGTATAATATTACTTGTATTATGTTTCTAGGACTGACGTTTTGGTATTATCTGCATGTGACGTATACATGATTTTCTGTAGAAATGGAAGTTACAGGGTTCAATTTTAAACTTCATTACTTTTTCCAACACACATTGTATATTGAATTTTCAGCTTCTTGAAGGTTCATTGTATAACTGGTTCATTTTCAACCTGAGGTGAGTGGGGTAGGGAGGTCAATGAGATGTTCCCTTAGGACAGACCTTGAAACCCGGACATTACCTGTCTTTTCTTTTGCTTATAGTTGTGGAAGTTTCTATTGCCTCTGACGCCAGAAGCATTGGAACAAAATAACTGTGAGCTGAAAGCTCCAAATATATAATACAAACTAAAACTTTCCTGGGTTAAGCTGATATTATAGGGTATTTTGTAAGGAACCTATAAGATTATCTTACAGGGTATTTTGTAAGTAGGTAAGGTTGTTAGAGTGTGGCCAGAGTTTCACCCAATTTTCTCTCATGAAGTAGTAACTGGAACGTCTACATATCAGAATTCAGGAAGCCTGTGTGTGTGTGTGTGAAATTTAATCTAATAGTAACATTTTGAAAACTAGTTTAAATTTTAAGGTTATAATATAATCGCATCATTTTTCTTTTCAATTTTTGATTATTAAATATTTCACATATACATTTATATTATTACACACATATACAATAAACTACCCACAGCAAGAAGAACCATGAAACAATAAGGAATTGTATAAATGTTACATTCATAGTGTTTTGGATATTTGTGTTTGGCAACCTTGAAGAAAACTTCTTTCCTATCTTGGTGAAATTCTGAATGTAAATCACTATTTATCATATCTCACCTCTACCAACTTAAAACATCTCTTAGACCTAAAAACATCCCAACTCGCAAGCAACTAAGCTTACTTGTAAAACTAAACTATCTGGTCTTCAACCGCATCAAAGACTTGAGGAGGAATAAAATTAATTACATGAGTAGACAGGCAGTGCAGGTTTGCAGCTTCCCAAATGAGAAGATGACAGAGACAGTTTGCTGCTTGAACAGTCACCCAAAACTCTTTATAACATTGTAGTGTTGTTTATATTTTAAGAGTTTTAACTAGTGTATTCAAAATATAGGAATCACCAAAGGAATGAACATATTGTCATGGGTGAAAAAGTAAAGTCACTTAGAATATTTTTTTCTTTTGCTAATCTGGTTTTCGCCTTGACTGGATATAAAACCAGCTAAAACATGACAGTGGACAATTTGTGAAAAATGTGAGAGACATTCTTGGTCCGCAAAATTTGGGTGGCAACTTTTGGTTGCAGCTCAATTCAAAGGACATAAGAGAAGAAGGTTTGCACCCTGGTAATTGGCTGTCAAAACTGATGGCAAGGTCATCTACTTGTTACTGTGGCATTCCTCTATGAAGTCTAGAACGAAGTTCTTTACTCTTTCATGATAATATAAAGATCAGCTGCTCTACAGGAATCCTCCTTCAGAGAAAGACTGGGAGTCCTGACATATCCAGCCCATGGACTGATCAATTACCACATTCTTCTACTCTTTATTCTGAGTCAGCCATCTTGGACTGCCCAGACCACATTGTATCAGCCAATTAATAAAGCATGTGCACACACACACACACACACACACACACACACACACACACACGCATGCACACACACAGCATACACACACACACACACACACATCAGATTAATACACATGTGTAAATGGAAATGCAATGAGATACACAGGGTAAAGACAATAGCACTTCTAATAGTGTAATCACATTTTGTTTAAAAATATGAAATAAAATACAACTCGGTGTACCTAAAACATGAAAAACATGTGCTTTAAAATTTCACGCAAATGAGTTACCTCTAAAACTATCCAAATATTAATGACTTTAAATACTACATCATGCATAGTTTACTATTCAGCTAAATGCATTAATATTATTCAAATATTTAAATTCAAAACTTTAATTTTTAAGAATATGTTAAAAACATTGATTAAATGTCTGTGCCCAGGTCCTATTACTATCCAAGATTTTTCATCAGGTTGATTTCATATAAATTGAATTACAAAATAAACAATTAAATACCTTACAGTTGAAAAAACAAGGCCGTGTTACAGAACAGCTGTTTTGCTTTGATTAAAATATAAAGCAAAAAAATTCTGAAAACAGTGCAGAATGTAAAAATTAGAAATACCTGAAGAAAACAAATTCATAGGTGAATAATTGGATATAATGAAAAAAGTTATTTGCTTTAAACCTTTGCTCATACATCAGTGATTTAATGGACTGGATAAATACATAAATACTGTAATTTGAAAAAAAAGTAAAATTCTAAATGCATGTCTCTATCTAATTGATAAGCTCATCTGCACATATTAAACCTCTTAGAACAAGGGATGTCACCCTTAATTGCTATTTAATAGGGGCAATAAATCACTGAATTATATTGATTGCATTAGAGTCAAGAAAGATTAGCAGTAGCAGAAGCAACAAGGAAAAATGTGGAAATAAAGTATAACATAACCAAGAGATGTTATAAAATAATCGAAGACTGTGAGAAATAAAGAACCGTTCTATGGGGGAAGCCATGCAATCTTTCTTTATCATCAAGAGTCACTCACTAAATGCTGGCATCTCAAGCTGGCTTGATGAAACTTAACGAAAGTAAAACTCGATGTGGAAAGCCTTTCGGCATCAATCTTTAAACACTGAGAAAGATAACATCTGTCTCTGCCATTCGGAGAGGAAACAATACAGGAAGGAATAGCACAATATCCTTCAAAACGATGTGAGAGAACTCAGGTTCCCAAATGAATTCAGAAAATATTTTAAAATGGCTGAGACTAGAACGTCTAGATATTTATTCTCATCTTAACTAAATGTCAGTGTTCAGCGCTGGTAGTTGTAGTTCAATTGTAAGGCACATATAATAAAATGGCAATAATAATTAATAGTAACAACAGCAGCAATAACAATAGAAAAAGCTACCTTACAGTGAAAGAGAACCATAAAAATAGCTTTCACTTGTTTGAAATAGCAGAACTAATATTTTAAGCCAGTAAGGATCTTATTTTATATATATCCACTTTACACATTGATTGTAGCCCCTCTCTCCTCTCCTCTCAGTTCCACCCTCCTCCTTCTACTCCTCAGAAAAGGGGAGCACTCCCCTCCCAGCCTACCCCAGAACATCAAGTTGCATCAGGACTGAAGGCATCCTCTTCCCCTGTGGCCTGCCGAGGTTGCCCTTGCCAAGCGGGAAGTGATAAAAAAAAAAAAGCAGGCAGCAGAGTCTATGTCAGAGACAGCACCTATTTCCCTCACTGGAGGACCCACACGAAGCCTGAGAAGATGCTCATATGCTACACCTGTCTAGGGGGCCTATATCCAGCCTTTGCACGGTTCATGGTTGAGGTAACCCAGACACAGAAAAACACTCTTGACGGGAGCCTAGCCTAGCTGTCCTCTGAGAGGATCCACCCAGCAGCAGATCAAAGCAGATGCTGAGATTCACAGCCAAACACTGGCCAAAGCACAGAGTCTTCTGGAAAAGTGGGGGCGGGGAGCAGAGAATAAATGGACCTGGAGAGGACATGAGCGTCACAAGAAGACCAACAGAGCCAACTAACTAGGGCCCAGAGGGGCTTGAGGAGACTGAAGGAAGTAACTCCTTTTAAAGTTAGAATTAAATGTCTACTTTTTGTTGTTAAAAGTATTTGTAACCTTTTTGTCTTTCTTTATCAGACTAAAATAAACATATATGGTTATTTTCAAACCACAGTGAAAATCAACACAGATTCTGATGTTTCCAAAAACTCCTGTCCATCAAGAGAGGACCATTTTCTTATCCAAACCACACTTAATTTTAATTCTAGGAGAATTAGGATCATCATTAACTACTTTTATGACAGTCATTTTCCTGTCTGTCCATCAAAAGAAGAAAAACTATGTGTCTACAACCGAAACCACCAAATACCTAAGGCTTCTGACCTTGCCAAGCTCTGATGCCTCTGTCTACCATTCGAAATTTGATCCAAACTTGTCAGCAAACAGCTGTCTCTGTTAGCCTCTGGCGCTCTACAAGTCACCAGGGCAGCTGTTGCTATAATATCTGATAAAGGTACAGAATGTGATGATAATGTGATTTGTAGGTCCATACACCTTAAGTGCTTGAGAGTGTAAAACAGGAGTGATCCGCTTCCTACTAATTTGTTAATGGCCATCTTAAAACATGATTTTAGTCAAATGTAACTTCCTGTGCCAAATGCATTATATATATGTATGTGCATGTGTGTGCACATGCACACACGCATGCGCACACACACACACACACACACACACACTTGTTTCTTTAAAGTGCCTCTCAGGATTATCTATAGGGAATTAATCTGTACCTGAAAAATGCATCTCTTTGATGTCCAAACTTTGAATTTTCATTTCATGGCCAAAGATAGTTTATCTTGCAATAGTCTCACATCTTAAAGGTCCAATGTGTCTAATTATTTTCTGTGCCTTTCATATCTGATATATAAACAGAAGATAATTTATTAGACTAATATTAGCATAGGGACTCTAATATGCTTTAGTGAATTTAGAGTAGTCAATAAACCTTTCAGCTTGGCAGTTTGAAATAGAGAGCTACATAGCATATTCAAGCAGATACAAGTGTGATGTGCTATTCAACAGCCACTCAACAATTACTAAGCACCAAATTTACCTACATAAAATGTTCAGAGAAAGACTAAACATCTTAATCTTTTAATGATGGGTTGGTTTTTCTTTTTGCCATTTATTTTTTTGTAATAGCATCCAAATCCAAAGACTAACGGCAAATATATTAAGGATTTTAAAAAAGATAAAAATAAAGCTATGCTAGCCTTTTGAAAGTACAGTTATCTTTATAGGAGTATTTGAAACAATCCAGTGATCACCAAAAAAGATGACCATGATAAAACAAGTTAAAATTAATACCACACATTTAGATAATGTGTAAGTTAATGTAGGGCTCTTGCCAATGTGCACAAATACAGAGATCAAATCATGGCATTGGATGTCTTCTACCACTCTCCACCTATTCCCTTGAAACAGCATCTCTCACTAAACTGGAAGTAGGCCAGCAAACTCTCAGGATCTGCCTGGAGTTCACGTCAATGTTGGGGTTGCATACATTCAGACTCATGTCTGGGCTTTTATGTGTATGTCTTGGACTCATACTTAGGTCACCATGCTATTAGAGAAAGTGCTCTTACCCTCTGAGCCATTTCCCCAGCCCCTAAGGCACACTTTTTAGAAAGAATAATTGAATGATCACTTAGCTGAAATCCAATGGCATATTTGAACAAGGCTATTTGCTAACCTCTGTTCTTGCTTTCTAGAAAATAAGGTTTACTTTAACTTGGAGCTCTGACTCTTTAAATAAATTTATAGTGTAATTATTGAAGATATCTTCTCTCTAGATAATGCAATTTAAACAGCCATACACAGAGCCATTGGTTGATTTTAAATAATTTCTTTGCAGAATACTGAGTTCAACATGACTACAATGTGTAATAAAATGCTTCTTAAAGTTCACCGCAAAGCAAATAGAAAACTAGCGATTTACCTGACCTGATACAATTAGAACTGGATTATCAGCAATATGATGCTGTCAGAAACTAAATGATAAACGAGGCTGGGACAAGCATCCATGCAACTGTCATTTGACACTGATAACTGTTAAGAGTGAGTATTACTAGGTAAACACTCTCCTTGTAAAATGCAGTAAAAGCTTGGGCTGATGATGGAGTCCCAGGTACAACACTGGCTTAGACTGTGGGAGGACCTGGGCTCTACCTCCAGTAATACCAAGTGGAATGCATATTTTTAAATGAAAGGAGTTGACATTCTTTTAAAACCATTGATTTCGATTTACTGGGATGTTTTTATACTTTACATTATCCGATTATATTTAAACATTCTAGGAATACAAAACTTAACTTGTAGTAGCTAAAAGAGTTTACATGAATAATACAGAAGTCCAATTTAAGTTTGCATGTAAATTTAATTGTATCTGAATATGATCAGTTAGACAAATAGATTCTACTGGATCTTCAGCCTGTGGCATTAAAAGTGTAATTTGTGGTACTTTAGTAGTAGACAATTGTCACCAAAGCTGATATCCCAAGGTTCAGCCAAGAGGAGGAAAAAAAAAAAGTCTCATGAAACTGAACACACATGAAATTAAATTAATAGTTATTCGGAGTCTTCGCTGTGAAGACATGATGAAGGAGAAAAAAAAACAGATTAATACAAAATAAGGCTCAAAGTGTTCTTTTTGCTATAGATGTGGTTGTTAAAACGGTACTCAGTTTAACAGAAGACAGCCCTAGGACACCAAGATTGGCACTGATTTCACATATGTTATGACAACTCACTCCTGGTTCCTGGGACCATCTGTAGTTTTAATGAATCATATATTCCAAGACCCTTGAGGTAATAAGAATAGAGAGAGCAACGACGCTCAATATGGTAATAGACATAATGGGTAAGAAGCATTGGGTAACTGATTACTCTGAATCGATGTGAAGGACTTATGTAATGTATTGGTGCTGAAAAGTAGTGAGAAGTCCGCAGAATATGACACAACGGAGTCTTATCAGATACTAAGTCAACTTAATCAAGCAAATTAAGGGATCATATATTAAAAACAGGAGAGTAGGTTATTTGACATGCACTGTAATTACAATGGAAATATTGCCTTCAATAAATGTTACAGGACAGATTAACGTTAGTTGTGCCAACTACATTTCTAAATCTGCCTTAGAGACTTATAATTAACATCCTAAATTATCACTGCAAAAATTAACAATTTTAATGTAGTTCAGACATTGTAATCATCACCATTTAGTTTCTTTTTAAATAGTTTGTCTAATGCAAATTTAAACAACAGTCACCTTATCAAGTGGTAGGTAAACGTGGAAAATAAATTTTAATACATATGCTATGTGTTCATAGTTTCATCAGTTCTATTTGAATCACACTTGCTGAGCAGTGTGGATATGAAAGGCTGGTCTAAAATGTTTTTCCCTCAACCTCTTCCTTGAATTCTTTGCCTCCTTCTAGATCGGTGGTTCTCAACCTTCCTAATGCTGCAAATCTCTAATAAAAGAAAATTCCTCATCTCTCAGGGATGCCCAACCAAAAATTATTTTGTTTCTACTTTATAGCTTTACTTTTCTACAGTTATTAATCATAATAAATATCTGTATTTTCATTGGTCTTAGGCAACACCTGTGAAAGGGTCATTTGACCTCAGATGGGTCAAATGCAACCCAAGGTTGAGCCACTGTTCTACATGAATATTTTGAGCTAATAATCAAAGAAACACTACAAATAAAATATATACGTATAACAGGAATAAATAGTAATAAAAGTAATGATTGATATTAGGAGGTCTGATACAGTACATACTCTTTTTATTTTATAACAGACAAGACTCAATTTTAAAGCAGGTAAGCTAAGGCTCGTGTATGCAAGTAGTGTTTTCCTTTTCTAAAGTGAAAAATAAATGAGCTACGCAGTTGTGAGTTTTAGATCTTAATGAGCACTGGTGACAGTTTCATTAGTGAAAATTTATTTTGGAAACCCATATATAGTAACAGGTATTATTATTATTATTTTGATTCTTTTACTCAGATGGTGCAATCCCAATAATCTCTGAATATGCCTTTGACACAGGAAAGTACTCTTCAGGCCACAGAAAGGTAAACCTGGCAACCCAGTCACAAAACCCTCACCTTACAATCTGTCCTGACTGTGAGATGTGCTGGGGCAATGATGGCATAAAATGTGTGGGAGTGGCCAAGCAATTCCTGGTTTAAGTTGGACTCCTTCCCCCAAGAGGGAGCACATGGCTTATACTGCCTGGATAGTCAAGAACCAGAGACGGGATAGCACAGAGATCTAAGATGGCTGTCTTGTTCAGTCTTCATCAGAGAAGCATCCTCTAAGCAGTAGCTGGAAGCGGGTGCAGGAACATGGTCAGACAGAATGTAGGGAGAAAGCCTAATCTGGAGGTTTCCATTGGCTGCCCAGAAAAGCAGATTGAGAGATTGTAGGAGTTAGAGAGGATGAAGGACACCAGCAGGAGGACATCGCCCACGGAACCAACTAAGCAAGGTTCATGTGGCATCACACAGACTGGTTAAAAATGGGTCTACATAATAATGCTTCTCATGGCTTCATTTTAATATATTATAAGAATTAGTCTGAGGATGAAGGACTAATACTCCTGACACTGCCTAGAGGGCCACGAACCAGCGGGTGAATAGCCAAGGACCTAGGATAGAACCAAATATATTAGCAAGAGAGTGAATGAAACGATTCCTAATGATATTCTCCTACACTCATAGGAGCCTAGAAGAATTATCACCAGACAGGCTTTATCCAGAAATGGATGGGAGCAGATGCAGAGACCCACAACTAAACGTTAGACAAAACTTCAGGAACCCTGTAAAAGAGGTGGAGAAAGGATTGTAGGAGTTAGAGAGGTCAAGGGCACCACAGGAAAACCTGCAGAATCAGCTAACCTGGGCTCCTAGGGGCTCAAAGAGACTAAACCAACTATCAGCAAGCCTGCTTGGGTCTGATCTAGTCTCTCCATGTATATGTGTTATGGTTGTATATCTTGGTCTTCTTGTGAGACCCCTAATAGTGAGATTGGAGGCTGCCTCTGACTCTTGCCAGCTTTCGGTAACCTTTAGCTACTACTGGGTTGCTTCCTCTAGTTTTAGTATGAGAGTTGGTACCTAATCTTATTCCAAGCTTATATGCCATGTTTGGTTGATATCACTGGGAGGCCTGGCGTGTTCTGAAGAAAAGTGAGGAGGAGTGGATGGGGTAGCATAGGGGAAGGAGGTGGGAGAAGAGGAGAGAGGGAAACTATGGCTAGGTTGCAATATATGAGAGAAAAATAATTTTGTTTTGTTTTGTTTTGTTTTTGTTTTTTTTTTGTTTTTGTTTTAATTTTTTTATTAATTTATTCTTGTTACATCTCTATGGTTATCCCATCCCTTGTATCCTCCCATTCTCCCCTCCCTCCCATTTTCCCCTTATTCCCCTCCCCTATGACTGTTCCTCAGAGGGATTACCTCCCCCTGTATAAGCTCATAGGGTATCAAGTCTCTTCTCGGTGACCTGCTGTCCTTCCTCTGAGTGCCCCTAGGTCTCCCCCTCCAGGGGACATAGTCAAATGTGAGGCACCAGAGTACATGAGAAAGTCATATCCCTCTCTCCACTCAAGTGTGAAGACTGTCCTGTCCATTGGCTAGATCTGGGTAGGGGTTTAAATTTTACCGCCTGTATTGTCCTTGGCTAGTGCCTTAGTTTGAGCGGGACCCCTTGACCCAAATCTGCCTATCATACTGTTCTACTTGTAGGTTTCTAGCACCCACTGGATCCTTCTACATTGCTATTCTCACATGGTTCTCTCATCTAGAGTCCCACTAGGATGTCCTCTCCTCTGTCCCAGTTTCCTGGTAAGGGAAGGCATTCGTTGGACATGCCCATTGGGCTAGTATGCAGAATAAATTTTTAGAAAGAATCTAAAAAGAATGAATGAAAGAATGTGAAGAGCTAAGGAAAGACTGATAGCCATGACTCAAAACAAAGAAGCAAACATACAGCTGTAAGAAAAGGAAGGATAGAAGCAAAAGCTAAGTTTCTTAATTTTATTTTCATATTGAAATGTACCAGAAAACTGAAATTCACTGAAATAGCATGAAGAAGTATGTAAAAACAGGGTCTTTCTGGTAACAACAAAAGTTGTAATATGGAGCTATTTGAAGTTCAAATTAAGACTTTAAAAACATTATTATTTTGAATCTCATGAATAATCTATATAACTTTATAAATGGTCTTTTTCATTACTGTGTCATTAGAAATATTCATATAGGCCTAAATATAGAGGGAATATAATTTTTATTTATAAGCAATATAATTTCCTATCTCCTTCAAATCATGCATTCACTTTTCATTTACATTAAACTAGTAGTGAGTGCATTCTGTTTGAAACTCACTGTAGACTTCAAAGAAGGAATAATCCTAAAACATGAAGTGACAGAGCATAAAATAACACCATTATGTTTCCTAAAAGCACAAAACCCTGTGCATATATTATTCCTAAATTCAGAGTGGATGCTGATATATTTTCTTTGCAAGCTGTGAATAGAAGTTTTAGAAACTTGATATATTCAAAGGTTACCTGAACTCACCAGCGCAGTTTTCATTACAATATGACTGCACATATTTCAACCATAATCATCTAAGAAATGCATTAATGCCATCTTGCCTCAACCAAGTTGCAGATCCCTGCTGAAAATAATACAGGATTCATGTGTTCTTGTGTTTAGTTCTTACCATTAGGGAATATATGGATCAGTCTTTCTACCTTTTGTTGAACAGGTTTGATAATTTGAATCAAGAGAAATGCACATTACATCAGCATATGGAGATCTTCATAGTTTTATCTGTTGTATTTTACCTTAATATTAAAAAAAACTTGGGATGGAGTGATGGTTCAGCAGTTAAAAGCACTGTGTGGTCTTGCCGAGGATTCAGGTACACCTCTCAGCACCCACTGTTGTTCACAAACACTGTAACTCCAGTTTTATGTGATCTGGTTCCATCTTTTGTCCTCCATGGCCAGTAGGCATATAGGTGGTACTCTTATATACGTTAAAACCAACATTCAGAAACACAAAATTAAAATGTAAACCTTTAAAGGTATTCATTAATTCAAGTCCTTGCTTGTGTACCATTTGAAATTTTGTTGAAGTTCAACAATAAAAATCAAATTAGTAGTTACAGAAGATAAAACAAACACTATATTAAGGGATGATAAGATTATAGTTTATTATTTTTATGTAAGTGATTGAGTCAAATATTTTTGTTTTTTTTTATGTTTAAAGTCATTATTTATGCCTGTTTAGTATTCTGCAATAATCACAAAGGAGTTGTATACTTTGTAGTTTTGAATATACCTTCTGAGCTTCTGTAATGAAATTTTTTCTTCATTGCCAAAATATAAATACATAGAAGAATCGCTCAATTTACATATCTTTCCTCCTTTTATTTTTTATTTTACATTTATTTGTGGTGATGCCTGAGTGCTATGGCATTAGTGTGGAGGTCAAAGACAAGTTGCTGGCGTTTGTTATCTCTGTCCACTGTGTGTGCCCCAGGGACTGAACTCAGACCACAAGACTTGGTGGCAAGCACTTTTCTCATTGAGACTTCCTGCTGGACCAATATTTTTCTTTGAAAATAAACATTCATATAATAGTTTATAATTCTGAAAATGTATTATACTTTTTATTAAGTACGTTACAAATTGAAATTCTAGGTTATATCTATATTAAATAATATTCCATAAGACGAAAGATTCTTATCTTTAAACCAACTTTTTATTTACAAATAAGACTATTTAATTTGTTTATCTGATCTTGATTCAGTTTTGACAAGTGGAATCGACCAAGAACATTTCCCATTTCCCTTAGATTTTCAAATTTTGTGGCATATATGCCTTTAAAGTAGGATCTTATGATTCTTTGAATTTCTTCAGTGTCTGTTGTTATGTCTCCCTTTTCATTTCTGATTTTACTAATTTGGATAGTGTCTCTTTGCCTTTTAGTTACTTTGGCTAATGGTTTGTCTATCTTGTTGATTTTCTCAAAGAACCAGCTCCTGGTTTTGTTGATTCTTTGAATTGTTCTCTTTGTAATTTATTGATTTCAACCTTGATTTTGATTATTTCCAGACATCTAATTGTCTATATTAAACTTATTTTGTATCGATATACAAAATTCTATACCAATTAATTAATAATAACCTTATTAGTAACAAATAAGGCCTTGATGGAGGAGTAGATTCAATAATCTACTTTTTATCCTATCATCCCTATATATTTCTATATTCCCCCTTCTTTCTTTTCAACCACTATCTCCATATCTACAAAAGAAAGATATAGAAAAAGAGAGACATCCCTTAGTCCAACCTCGTTTTCTCTCTGGATAAGACCAACTCCCACTGAAAATAAGCATCTGTAGCCCAAGAGAGCAAAGAAAACCCTACCCAAACCCCCTTAGGGGAAATAGGGCATCATTCTCTTGAGGGTTCTTCAGGATGATTTGGGGCTAATAATACCTCTGCAGTGGCCCAAATAAAATTGGGGAAATGATTAAAAAGCCATGATTAGCATTTGAGGTCCATTTTCCAAATGTTGAGAAATTCCAGTTTTAATAGAAGTCCTTAGTGGGGCCGTCTGAAATGCTGGACCAATTGGGATCAGAAGCTTTCTTTAAAGCTGTGCTGGGAGCTGTCCTGTTCCGATGAGTAACAGCACCTGAAGCACTTGGTGCTGGAACATGAAAGATACAGGATGTCAGTGTCCAGAATGCTGATAGAAATGAATCCTGTCAGGTCTGATCCAGCTACAGTGTCTGGATCTTTTTTTCTGAAAACATATAAGTTCTCACAAGCATTATAGGCTTATTCTCCTAAATGCTGATATGAAAGGACTTTTCTTTGGGTGGAAATGGATAAAGATTCAGACGCCCCCAGAAATCCATTAGTGTGAACAGTGAAGCAAGGGAGGCCATGTGAGCTTTTTGTTTGGATGGAGTTGCATCAAAATAGCAAGATAAGGCAGGAATAGAAACAATCCAAGCATGAGATTGAAACCCAAGATGGAATAATTCACATCTAAACAGTAAAGGTAGCAAAAACTAACTGAATTTGAGAACAGCCCCTGTGTGTGTGTGTGTGTGTGTGTGTGTGTGTGTGTGTGTGACAGTTTTTTTCCAAAGAGGAGATTGTAATCATTCAACTGACTGTAAGTACATATATTTACAAATATACTAACTAACTAACTAACTAACTAACTATATATCCTTGATTTTTGTAAAAGAAAGCATGCTATAAAAATTGGTATATAATCCATTCTTTAAACAATATTTATGTGATAAAATACATATTTATATCTTTAGTTTACATAATTATACAATATACTATTGTAAGTATGTATCAACAATATATCCTTAATAAAAATTATAAATATATCAAGTGGACAAACTAAACCTAATTTCATAACTACCAATTTGATTCAATAGCTTTAATGTACATGCATATATACATATATATATGTATGTATGTGTAAAAATAACAATTAAACAAGAGGTTGAATTTGAGATAGAATAAGAGAGAGAGGTTGAAGAAAGGAAAACAGGTGTGGGAATGACATAAGTAAACTGCTCCCGTATGAACTGCTCAAAACCTTTAAATATGCAATAAAAATTTCATTTACCTATAATGACTTGTCTTACTTTTCATAACAGATGCTTGGGTGGTGGGATTGCATTAAAAACATGAACAGATCCTGCAATTGATATTCAACTGCTTATAAATTTTATATTGGAAAACATTTTATATCCATAAATATACTGATTTTTAAGACTTTCAACAGAAAATAGTGTCTAATGTTATAACCTAAATTATCCCAAATAGTTACAAAGTAAACTGTATTTCACTGATGTCAACAACATTTTATTTTCTAGAGCTTTCTTGCTTATATCCTTTGTTAAAATACAATTTATTTTACTTTTGCTTTCCTGAGAGTACTTGTAAATACTTACTAATGATCATTTTAAATTCTATGACTATACCTAGCATTAAATGCCAGTGCTTTATCTCTTGGCCTGTTGTGTCATTTACTTGGAAAGAAAAGATACACTTATATCTGTAATATCTATTGATATCCATTTGATGTTTTCCTTACTGATTCTGCCCAACTCTTCCTATTTTCATGTAATTCCTGACTTCCCACTCTAATCTGACCCCCACCTTTCCAAAGTGGTCACCTTACTGAAAATTTCAATTAAAACCTAGAACCTACAAGTTGCCAAGTTTGTAGCTCCCCTTAATTTTACATTCCTCCGAATTATCATAATTCTAAATGTCTGAAAATTAGTGCTTAACCATTATTTTTCAGCCATTGTTTCATTTCAACATCTTTTACAATGTAAAATATATTTCTAATGTGCCTAAAACACGTGTCTTAGTTAAGCCTCATTTCGTTGCTATGAACAGAGAAAAAGTCAACCTTGCCTGAACAAAATCATGGCCTAGGCTACGGAATCAGAGTTATGCCCTGATGCTGAACTCGTACATGAACTGAGATATGACAGAGCAAGGGAATTTTGAGATTGTACCCTCATGGAATGATACTGCTCATTTCTTCACCCCTCTTAATTCTGGGCTTTCCATTTTACTCAGCCTGCCATGGATTCTTTACTTGTGTAACAGCTTTGTCAAAAAATAGGCACGAAGCAGTTCCCACAGATTCTGAGTTCATGTGAAGTCACACATTTGCGGTGACATCTGTGTGGTGTAACTCTCCTATGCACAGATTCTTTATAGGCAAAGTGCCTGCGTTCATTTCTCAGCTCTGCCACTCGTCAGCTGGGTGAAGTTCAGTGAACTCCTCTGTGTTTCAGAACTCTTTTACAATGAACTGATATAACAATTTTAAGTTTGAACTTGTTTCTATAAGCATTAATTCTTCAGAGGATGTAGAGCTAACTCATTCATGATGTCATTAGTAAGATGCTAACCAGACAAAGTCATTGAGTTAGCAAGTTGTGTTATTCTGCTTTTGCTACAATAACAACCAAAATCCTACAGTATCTTCCAAAAGCAATCATTCTCTTTTTCACAGAACGTAACATTTCTGTTCTGCGCTGGATTCACTGTAACAGTCTCACTTTGTAATAATGGCTACGTGTGTTCTTTGCAGAACTAATGCTAAGATGATGCTTCTCCCTGAGCCCTTTCCTAGGAATGAAGCAACAGGACCCCTAAAATCTATTGACATAGATGTTATTTGTAAACCTAAGAGCTACTACCTTCTCGTGCCTTATTATTGAATTGGAGTCCTACTTTCTTTACATCAACTCTCCATTGGGGGGAAAACGGATGTATTAGGAGAACTTTCTTGATTCCTCTAGAATAAGTTTCAAGACCTTGGTTCTGACTGGATGGATCCAGATTTCTTTTTGCTTCATATTCCTTTGAGTTCTCTGTACTCCAGATTAGGAGAGCACTCTTTACTGTCACCAGTGAGCGTGCTTGAATATGACCATCTTTTACTTATCTTATCTTTTACTTAAAATATTTGCGTGTTTATTTTAAATGCAAATGTTTTGAAAAGTTATTGCTCTTTACTCTGGTAAATTCTAGAGTGCTACTTAGCTTATTGATCAATGCCAGTCCATAGCCTTACATGACATGATCAAAAAGATAGCAAATACTTTAAAGCCAGAACATAGAGAGGAGGACTGAGCAATGTTATACTTAGTATATTATACAGCTATCAAAATTGTGACCTCACACAGATATGGCTGTCTGCACAAGACTAGGCCAATCCATGAGCAATAAAGATTGAGGGGCTCATGGGCTCTATTCCCTTACATATGAACTACTGGCCACTAATGGATTATGAAGGAGGAGCAGTCATTGTCTTTGGGTTATTCAAGGTGCAAGGGATTTTTCCAAACCAAGTGTCACTTCTAGAACCTTAGTTAATAGGACAAAAACAAAACAAATGATATGAATGTGGAGAAGATAGTTGTATGAAAGACTGAAGTTTAGTAAAAGTGTGAGAAACATAAAAGAACGTTGCAGTGAGAGTAATCAAAATATATACCATGTATAAAATTTTAAAAAATGAATTACTAAAAACAATTTTAATAAATAATAAAACTAAAAACCTATGGTTCCTGAACAAAAAAATATTCTCTATACTTTTCAGGAGAAAAAAATTCTAATATTTCATATGATATTAGATATTCAGAAAACGTTCAAATAAAGATTTCTACAATATATTTATTCTGGATATATGTTCTGGACAGCACAAAAAGTGATAAGGGTGTTTTGTACTTTCTCTTGTTCTCTACTATGAGGCTGGTATCACCCTTCAGCTGATGGAATCCTCACTTTTAAAACTCATTTAAGTCAGTCAGGGTTACCAGTTCCATGGACTGTGCGTTTGTCCCACCCAAGCACCCAGTCCCTACCACACGCAGTCACAGGCCAAAGAACCGTAAAAAGTGACTGTAAAATAAGCCACTTGTAAAGTTGCTCCCTGTCTCACATTTCCATTAGCATCAAGTGGGGTCATACCACACCTGAGGACACATTCTTGTTTAGATTTTCCTCGTAACCCCTTCTCCTTTACTATTTTTTCTTAAAGGCATTCTGTCCACAAACCATCACACAAGGATTATGTCCCAAGTCTCACTCTCAGGAATATATACCATGAGAAGAAAGGCAATATGAATTAAAACTATTAGGAAGCTTTCTGTTCCTGATTATACTTTCACCTGGAGAATGGAGGTACAGAGTTCTTCTGGCCTATATGTCCAAATATTAAGTGAAATTTTAATTTTGATGTGGTGTTATTTTTAATTCCCAGAGGCAGGTGTACATATGAGTATATGCTTGGGATGGTATTAGAATTAAAGCTTGTCTCTGTCTCTAATAAAGAATGTTCCAAAATCTTCAAGTCTTCCATCAAAGGACACACTCAACACATTACATAGTTAGAAAAAAAGAAATAAAATTATCTATTTTACAAAAATTTAGAGATGTGTAGGTCTATATTTGTGCTAAAAAGTCAAGAGTTTATGAAATCTATTTTCTTTTAACTTTTCTAAATATTTTACATAGTTACTTTGATGTGAGTTTATTATATCTAAATTTAATTTCATCATGTACTTTATTGTAATACAGATATATTTATAAATATAGCATATACTTGACTAATATAGAAACAGAAACATAAGAATGTTTAGGCTCAAATTAATGCTTACTGTTTTAAACATGTTATACTTTCAGTTTTATAATACATGCAAGATTCCCATCAAGCAATGGACAGTATTTGTTTTTTACTGGACAATTATGTGGTTACAAATAATAAGGAAGAGGCTAACTCAATTATTCAAGCTATTTTTTCTATTTCCCAAGATAGGTCTTTAAACCATATCAACTACTAAGCTGATCATTTAAATTTGGCAACAAGTAGACATAAATACACTGTGGAATGGGATATAGGACTTTGGATGAGAACCAAGAATAATTTGACTCAGGTCCACGAAGACTAACAAGGAGGAAAGCCTCTCTCTCAGTATTTATTGGAATAGCACATTAAATACCAAATTGTTTGTATTCCACAGTGACCTTGCCTGTGAGAAAATACCACATATTATAAATGCATGTGGTATGAAGCTTTCAAATAAAGCCTAAGTAGGTAAAGAAAACAGAAGGCTGCTGATTAAAAGGAGCATGCTGCCTCATGTCTGTTGAGATGAGCTTGTCTCTGTATCTTATCTTCATATTACACTAATCTAGCCTTAACTGACTTCTAATTGCACTTTGAACCGCATTTGTATTCAACTTCTGGAAAAGTCGGTTATCTAGAAAACTGTGTTGTCTGCATTAGACCTTACTCCTCTGCATACATGAGTCATTTACATGAAAAATTTCCATCTTTATCTGCAACCCTCATTATCCAAATTAAGTTTCTGACCTCCTTTCTATTTGGCTAATTAAGGTTTAATGATAACAGAATTCATATGTTCTGATTTATGGGGGAGAAGTGGTAGCATTTAAGTTTTCCATGTAGCTAGACCCAAAATTTAATAATTTCCAACTTATGTTAAATGGACTTTTGTAACTGTGTTCTTAACTGCTGATCAATGTCTTCCTCCAAAAAATTTAGATGTAACAAATATTTAAAATATAAATATGTTGCATAACCCAAGAAAAACCATACATTCCTTGGTTCCTCTAAATAGAAGTTTAAGTGAGAATCAATCTTACCTTCATCAATTAGGTTGAATTTAAATATGTTATTATAAATTTACATGGAGATTCCTTATACATTCTTTTTATAATGGGTCAATAAAATAACATGAAAACCATCGAATCAAATTTAACTTGTTCTTATCTATAAACAGTAAATTTTATGAAATAAAGGTTCCTCAAAGATATCAGGCCTTACATACAACCAAAAGAAGGTGGAAATGTGGCTATTTGAAGGAAATGTTGAATATGCATGGGTCCAAAGCACCCAGGCACATAAGCAGTACTAACCTCCTTATACATCTGTGCAGTTGTTCCACGCTCTATATCCTCTTTCCACAGTCACATAATCAAGTACCTTAGAAGACAACTGACTATTTTAATGGCTTTGCATCTTTGATGATAATTTTACATATAATTGAGTGGATATCTTCTCATGTTAATAAATAACCATGTATCAAATCACATATCAAAATTCATGTAGCAGTCAGCATGTAGGTGTTAAATTCTGGTTCATACTGACATCAAATCATGCGCCATTTGTTTCTGGAGAGTTTTAGGAAAGTGGAGTTAGTAAATGAGATAAAAATCAGTGACCCTCCATTTAGTTTCACTTTACAGAGGCAGTGTATTTTTAAAGTACCCGTAGTCAAAGTTCACCTCAGGAGTTCCTGCTGCAGTTCGTCAAAGACCAGATTGTATTGCTGTTTAAAAACTCTTCATATGAATTCCAAAAAGAATTCAGCTAGCAATGTTAGGAGCTATTTTCCCTTTTATGAATTGTTTTCAAAGAATAAGAGAACAGAGGAGCGTGGAGGGCAGGTGAAGGGAGGAGAGGGGAGGAGAAAAGCGTATGTGTGTACGTGGGACGCTGGTGAATACCGCTGTGTGTCCATAGAGAGGGTGGAGCAGAACTACGGATATTTTGCTCTTCATTCTCCACCTTGTTCCACTGAGAACTTGTCCCTTATTGACCAGGAACTGGGTTTCTAGCCAGCAAACCTCAGCAATTCTCCTGACTGAACCACTAAAACACTACTATTATAGAGGTTCACAACCACTTCCACATTTTTGCAATGGTGCTGAAGATTCAAACTCCATTCTCCAGACTTATTAATCAAACATTCTTTCCTATGGACACATCTCCCAAACCCAACCTGGACATTTCAAAAGATAAAAGTAGGAGGCTAGCAATGTTGTTCAGACTGTAAAGTTCACAACTGGTTATCTGTTTTTGATCCAAAGAACAAACAGATACACACACACACACACACACACACACACACACACACACACACGTACACAGAGATAGAGAGAGAGACAGAGAGAGACAGAGACAGAGATGGAGAGACAGAGGGAGAGAGAGAGAACAGTGCTTGGCATATGTAGTTATTACAATGCAACAGGAAAATGGGAGGCAGAAGTAGGAGAATGCTAGAGGGTCCGTTTGCTTGGAATACACAGTGTTGTGACAGAAACATTGCAAGAAAATGCTTCAATAAAACTGAAAGAGGAAACCCATTATCAAATATTCTTTGACCTCTACAGGTGTGGATACACATGAATATACTCAATGAAAGCAAAATACAAAATAAACTTTAAAGGAAAAAACTGAGAAGTGAGTTTGTTCTTGTGTTTCCCTTTTATCTATCTCCAGGTAAATAAAGATAGTAAAAGGAGGCCATTTGAGAAAGAAGAAGAAGAGAGGTGAAAATGGGGGTAATGAGACAGAATATGATTAACTGGCATTAAATACATTATCAATCCTTGAAAATATGCTGAAATATTTTGTTTTGTACAATTACTATACTAATAAGATACATTATAAAAAAAAATGAAGCTGATGATGGAGTGTAGTTGCTATACACAACCAGAATTTATTTTTATGGCAGACACTATGTCAAATACCTTCTGCAAAGTCCCCTTTTCCCCCTATTTGCATATAAACAAATTGAAGCACAGAAGGGAATTGAAGTGCTTTCCTAAGGCCAGACATTTAATCCAAAGGTCAGGATAAGATGTGAGTGTCCCTGGTTTCATTTCCTACATTCGGTGGTTTCAATTTAAATGATAGGAGGCTATTTCTCATGAATAATGGATAGTAGGCAATCATTAGATGAGAAGTGTCTTCTGTGCTTTCACTTCCTTCATACGCAGCTTGTTGTTTTACAGACTTTTTTTTTCCACTTTTACACACTGGTACAGGTTCTATGTTCAAAATACTTATGTCGTATAAAACACATCTGTTCTGTGTGTTTCCAATGTCACATCCTCTTAAGTAGTCAGCATTCCCTACTGGCCTAGAGATCAGAATTCTTATCTCTTTTACTCAGAACAAGGAATCAGTGTAAGAGCATTTGGCTTTCTAATCCAAGGCCACTCAGTGGACTCGAAAATCTCGATGCTCTTGAAACAGACATCTGCATGATTAGCCACTGGACACAGTTGTCCTTGAAGTTAAGTAGGCAGTTGTGATATCTGAAAGATTAACTAATGAACCAGATTTTTTAAAAATCTGACATTATCTATATCTGCCAAACAGCCTTATAACCTTCTGCTGAGGACAGAGAAATCTGGAGTAACTATGGAAATGGATAGCTTTGACTTGACGCTAAGCAGAAGGCAATGCCAGGGAAGCAAGGGCACTTGTATTAAACACAATGCCTGCTCTTGAACATGACAGGACCTAAGCCAGAACAGCTTTAGGCATAAGCCGACTTTATTGAATCAGGAAACATGCAGATGAGTATACAAATTTCTACAAAACACAGCAGTCCTGGGGTAGAAGAAGAGGTAAGACTCAAAGTTTTCACTAATGATCTTCTTGATCCCTGGATCTACCTCTGTTCTGGCAAATTATGTGATCCTTGCTTAATACGAAGCTTTACAGAAAGACCTGGACATTTCCTATGTAACGCATCCACCTTAACACAGCAAGCAATCAGTACTATGGAGACAGGTTCCACTTAGACAATGTTGTTCACGACATGTAGAGTTTGTGATCCTCTGAAGTTTGCTCTCTTCAGTGGTCTGCTGTTCTAAACAAATTATCCAAAAGAGTAAGCGAGGTTCCACTTAAAACATCCAGAGTTGTCTCTGTTTGCTGTATTTAGCATCCACTAAGTAGAAACCATTTCCAAAAAGTTTCAATAAGTGACTATTGATATCCATTGTAAATTCCATTAGCCTGTCTTAGCTCAGCCCATCCTGGTAGATGATGCTTTCTGTGCTGATGTAGTTCAAATTCCTCAATGCAAATTACATTACCATGCCCACTTTCTCCCAGAAAATATTTACCCACATGGTCCTTATATTATAGTTATGCAAATTTAGTAGTAAGTCTTAGTGAATTTCAGTTTCTTGAAATGCAGCCTCGGATTTTGTTTATTCTTATATTAGCAGTAACAGATCCACTGTCTTCCCTACAGTAAGGATGGTCAGAATTTTTGAAATTCAATTACACTCAGTTAAGTTGGTGATCTTTTTATAACAATATTATGTAATAAAATATAATTTTATTTATTTATTTGCATAATAGCCAAAGTATGATATAACCTTCTGCAATCAAAATTGTAAAGCAGTACATTCTTGACTCTACTTTTTAAAAAATTACTCACTTCAAGTCACTTTTACAGATGTTTCTTTTTCTTTGTGTATGTGTGTGTGTTTGTGTGTGTGTGTGTGTGTGTGTGTGTGTGTGTGTGTGTATGTCTGAGTTTATATACATCATGTATGTAGCTTTCAGAAGCAAACTGAGAGCTTCAGATGCCCTGGAACTGGCGTTAAGGTTGTTATGACTCACTTGATGTGAGTGTTGGAGAGGAAACAGTGTCTTCTTCAAAAGCAGTAAGTGCTGTAAATCACCAGTCATCTCTTTAGCGTCTTTAAAGTGGGGGAATAAACAGGACATCTGTATTATTTTATGTACTTACTTTCACAAACTCTGTATCTCTTGTAGTGGAACTTCTCTTCTTCTGAATGGTCTAATGTGTAGGAGCTTTTCAGATGAGGTAGATAAAAAAGACTTTCTCAGGGTTTGCCAGTTAACTTTCATAGAGCTAAATTATTAATGTTTTTTTACATTGCTCTACTTAAGTGTCATATTAAGGAAAACTTTAGCATTCCTAAGCAACCATTTTTGGGTTGTGGTACCCAGGATCCCACACATTAGGACAATAATTATTCAAACTCGGGCCATATTTTTAAAATCACATAAGTATATGAGTATTAAATGACCATAATCAAGTAATGTGTTCCATGTGCTACCCATAAAAAACTTGTTCCTAAAACTTTAAATAAATAAAATACAATTAAATAAACATTCATTAAAATCTAAGGAAAACAAAGGAAGTATCAGAAAGGGAGAGAAAAAAAAAAAAAGACCTACAGTGAAGGGAAGAGTGTGAATTGCTTAGACTAAAATTAAACCACACTGTGAGCAACAGTAGTTAAAAACAGAAGTTGATCAACACATTTTATCTTTTTGTAGACATCAGAAGCACAGCAGTAGCACTAAAAGCCAATATACAAGATCAATGCACAGTGAAACGGGAAACATACAAAGCCACATGTTGAGGCTATCACTAATATGTGACAAGGTTTGCCTGACTTGATCTTGGATAAGTCTTCTTCAGAGAGCCATAGCTTCTGTGGGTTTATAATTTTGATAGTCATGTCATGTTCAGAAGACAGAATCTCATGCACTGTCTGCCATCATCTGAATCTTACGCTCCCTTCTATTATGATGATAATGACCCTTCGTGGTGCCGGAATTAATATAGACGTCCAGTAGGGCTAAGCATTGAACCTCTTGTTCTCAGTATAGATTCCTGCCTACTGGAGAAGGGGAAGAGCTTTTTTGACCGAAGTTGGGAGCAGACCAGGTTTATGAATATAAGCATAAGTACTTAGAAGACAACTTGACAACATGACATTTAACAAAATAAGAATATCAAGTTCTACCCCAGGGACTATATCCTCTGAGCAATGGAATTTGGACCAGGTTTATAGTATCAATTATGAAATTCCGTCCTGTGAAACAGGCCTCAAATATAGTCAAAAGTGGTTATTTACTCCACAAGAGTTGTAGCACTAGTGCAGCAATAGACATGTCTTTCCTGGAATGTCTGTAATATTACATGCCAATTATGCTGCTGAGTAAGAAAACTGATGTCTTTACCCTCCCATCAGCCTGCACTTTCTATTCTATTGACATGCATCTTAGGAAGTTAACAATCAGAGCAGATATCTTGACGACACATGGATTTACTGTTGGTTCAGCTGGGATTTTTCAGTTAATAGATTCTATAATTTTATCTTATATGTATCTTAAAGCATCTGTTCTTGTGCTTTAAAGGTACCATAAGAGTTTTTCCCACTATGAGGTGCCTTTAGAAATACATGACTTGTTTATATCAAAAAAATAGTAGAGAACAGGCACTTATGGAGGCAGAAGCTTTCCTGTCCTCCATATAATAAAGCCTGCCTATAATTTAAACTCTACTTTGCTCTGGACTAACGCTTATTTTCATAAGTGGTGATAAAGCTCAAATCCATGCTGACAACTTATTAGCCACACCTCTTGGTATTGTGGAGAAACGAGGTTATTCAGAGTTCAAACACAGGGCAGCCTACCCGCAGCCTCTCCAATATAAGCAACAGTAAAAAAAAAGGAGTCTTTCATATTTAGAACAGGAAAAAAATGAAATACAGTACATGTGAAACAAGATATAAAATATGATGTGTGCAACAATTAGTTATTGGATTGAATAACACTTTAGAATGTGTAACAGATGTAATAAATTAAGTTAAATTATATCAGACACATTCATACCAATATCATTTATGGCACTCTGTCCTCCAGTTGTGTTTTGTGGCTTTGTTGTTGTTTGTAAAGAGCCAATATATGGTGTCTCTGTTTGATATATTATACCTTCTTCTGAAAATTGGGAAAGTTTTTAAAGCAAATTTATGTTCAAGATATCCTCAAGTTATACTCTAGTGGGCTTACATCACTTTCAAAGTAGGGCTGAATAACTGTTAAAATGTTCTGAGATATTGTTATAATTACTGTTTTAGAAAATGGCTATGATGATTCAATATAAAATTAGGTTTTTAACTTGCTGCACTGAGTTGAACCACCAAGAAAGTCTGCTACATACTCTAACAAAAAATAAATGCTGTAAATATCGATAAGTGTATAAGAACACTTGATGTGTAAGATTGAAGGCCTGAGTATAGATTCCCGTATCTGTGTAAGAAGTAAGTCACTCCATTAAGCTTGGCACTGAGGTTAGAGAGGGATGGGGAGAAAAGAAAAGGTTAACCCCGAGGTTCTATGGTCACCAATCTAACTTTATCTGGCAGTTAGTCACCCAGATTCAAGGGAGTCTTACAGAGAGGGTACATGATCTCCTCCCAGGCTCCTACACCTCAGTGCACACATGCATGCACACACACACACACACACACACACACACACACACACACACACAGCCTCCATCATTCTGCACCATTTCTATATCAAATTCACATACTGTGAGACCCAGCATCTGAAACACTCACTTCCTATCTGAAAAAGGATTCCCCCATCAGAAGATATATTCATTTTGTCTTCTCATTTTGCATAATAAGAGATAATACCTTCAGTAATTTTTCTCTAAAATATTGATATAGATGGGTAAGCTAATGTGAGTTATTCAAACGAAGAGCATAACATAATCATGAAGTTCATTCTCATGTGTAATAGTTACTGATGAATTTAATTAAAAGGTAAACAGCCATGATATAAACATTAATCAGTCTAAAAAAATCACTATACATGTATGTATGTACGCATATATATTTCATGTATATTGTACAAACACACACATAAGTATTTCATAATCCTGTGCCAGTGACAACACAGCTTACTCTGAAAAAAGGAGAAACAATGCTTCAATTTAATGTTTTAGACCATTAAGCAGCTTCAGCTAACAAGGTTCTAAGAGTCTATGCCATTTTTGTATTGGACTATGATCAGAACATCCCAAAGATAAGGAGTTTCTCAAAAACGGTGTTAGCGTCACTAAGTGGAACCATGTGGGCCATGGGGAGGACACTAAGCCAGACTTGCTGCGTTTACCCTCCATTGTTCACATGCCCAGGGCTTCTGAGGCAGCTCCTTTGTTGGCAGTTGCTTTGGTGGCATTCAAACATATTCCCAGACTTAACCTCAAAGTCCTGATTTTGATTGTTCTCATTCTTTTTATCCCAACTGAAGCAAAACTGAGCATGTTTCTTAATTCTCTCCCTGTGCCTGAACCCACATAGGCTCTGTGTCTAAGATTTTGCTCCTGTCTGACACTAGCAGTTAGAAAGAATACTAGAGAAACGTAGACTTTCACTTTACTTTGGAGTTATACTATAAAAAAAACTTATATTAAATAGTTACCTATATTAACATTACTTTTATTTTTACACACAAATATAAAATTATTAGAAAATATGGCATACAAAAATTTGGCATTCGCTCTTAGAACCATCACTTGTTTGATATGGCCTGACAACATCTCTCCAACTAAATAGGGTTGAATACATTTTATAATGACTTAACTTACAGAATATTGTATATAAGAATACAGTTTTCAAGCAGGCAGTGATGGAAATCTATGAACACAACAGAAATCTGTAGCATTATGTAATTCATGACACCCAGACATTGGGAATGAAGTCTCAGAACATCATGCTGAAAGCTTGGAGAGAACCTCACCCCCATGCACCTTGACCTTCTGACCCAAAGCTGACAGCCAGGCCATTATGCACCTCAGTTGTGTCCCTGCCCAAAGCAGGATGCCTGAGCATGAGTGGCAGTGACAGGCGCTGTAGCTTTGCTGTCATCTGGCCCATTCTATACACAGGCCGTCAAAATAATTCACTCTAAAGGTCTTTCTGAGAGGGCCTAATGGGTTTCCTTTCTTTCCTTGTACAGTACAGAATTTAGGACAGCTTATTTTAATTTGATGACCTGAACTATGATCTAATAAGGGACAGCTGCGGCACATAAATCCCCAGGCCATTTATTGTCAATTAGAATAAATCCTAAATAAACTCTTTTCATTCTAAGCTTGACCCATTCTTGAACAGTAGGCAAAAAATGACACTTAGAAAGGAAAGCGCTGGGAACTGGAAGAGATGATGGAATGTAAATACTATGAAAGCAAAGCCTCTTCAAACAAAATTAGAAAGATGAGCAGCGATAATGACATTTTGATGTCGAATAATTGCTATTGAATTTTTTTTGAATTGTGCAAGATATCCATGGGGAGAATACAAAGGAATATCAAGCTGTCAAATAAAACGTACCATGTTATTAGAGTTAAGCTAAAAATAAATGCATCTATGTGAATAAAAGTCTTTATTCAAACACAGATGAAATGCCCTGGAGCAGAAGATGGCAGAGCTTTTCCGTTGATTATTCATCATAGACATACATTTTATAAGACCCAGGATGCCTTTCTACAGATCCATATGCATATGTCCAATAATAGTTTCTGGAAATAATATCTATTTTTACATATAAGATACATTTGATGTATCACATATAAAAAGTAAATATTACGTTTTCTCACATTAGAAATGTTAATACAAACCCACCTCAAAAGTGAGAGCCTGCAGTTCATAAACTGTATTTCAGAAACATAGGACAAAGCACAGAAGATTTATTTTAAAATATGTAAACCTTTTTAAATTCTGGTAGCACATAGGACTACCAATGCAGAAAAGAGTCAAATGTATTATTGGCTTTTCTGGAAATAAATTCTTCCAACTTTGTTCTGCAATCTTTGGTAGAAAGAAAAGAGATAGTTGGGACCATAAAAAAAAGAAGTGAACATTGTTATATGGTACTGTTGTCATCAACCCGAGCCATTTTTTGAGACAGAGTTTCTCTGTGTAGCTGTGGATGTCTTGTACTCACTTTGTCGAGCAGGCTGGCCTTGAACTCACAAAGATCCACCTGTGTCTGCATCCCAGAGTGCTGGGACTAAAGGCATGTGCCATCCGCTCATTTTTCAATCATTCTATTCTCAAGTTCATACAATATACAAAGATCAGAGTTTTAGCATCATTGGCAACCTTTGTATGTAGACGATGTTACTAGACATTAAATAAAAAGGTAGGCACATCTTAGTGACAGACAGCCTTAGCATGTATAAGTCTCTAGGTTCAATCTACAGTACCAAATATTTTTTAGAATCAGACTGATAAGACTATTTAAAAACTAGAACTTGGCTTAGTTAAATTGAAATGTCACTTTTCAAAGTGACACTAGTAGGAAAATAGACAAGACAAGTTGTTTGAAAGGTTCACCTTTCCCTCCTGAAGTCTTGAAGTATCAGATCTAACAAACAGTGTTGTCACATCTTATGTTAACATACTTTTGAAAACCTTCATTGTCTGATCAGCTTAGGATGGTTGCCTCCAGAGTGATCAGAAAGTACCACTAAAGCCCATCCCTTGGAGTTTCTGCCAATTGTGATTCAAAACTTCAAACTGGTCCTAAGCTCATATGTAGTATAAGTACACTTGTTTGGGGGATTAAAAGGCAAGCATTATACAATTCCTCATCTTTCCTTTTTTCTCCTACTTTTTCTCTAGTCTAGTTATGTATTAATTACATTTCTGTAGCTGGGGTAAAACATCATAACCAAGGCAATTTGTAAAAGCATTATTCGAGCTCGCTTTTCCAGAGTAGACAGCATGGCAGCAGGCAGAATCTTAAACCGCAAGTGGAAGGCGGCGAACAACTTGTAAGTACAGCTAGTCAGTCCCTAGGCACTGCTTACCCCAGAGCACACTTCATTTAGCAAGGCCACAGTTCTAAACCTCTACAAACTGACAAAAAGCAGCATCAACTGGAGAACGAGAGTTCAAATAAATGATCCTATGTGGGTCATTTTTTTTTTCTCATCCAGTCTTTTCTTAATCATCAATTTTTAGGGTCTTTTCCATCAAACCTAAGTAGTAACTACTCTTAAAGGTGACTTAAAAATATTTGGACATATAATGAAATGTGAGCTAGAAGTTCACATGCGAGCTATGTAGATCAGTTGGTAAAATGGTTTCTTATCAGGCAAGGAGCCCTGGGATCTAGCGCAACACTGAGTAAATCCAGACATGACTTGTAACAGCAAACTTACTACAAAAGAAACAGGAAAAATATCGGAATTTCAAGTTCATCTTCACTTACATATCAAGTTCAAGCCTAAATAGATGAGACCTCAGGACGAGGTGGGCTGGAGGCAAAGAGAAAGCAAGGGATGAGGTAGATAGGGATGTAGGAACAGAGTTCTGTGTGTGTGTGTGTGTGTTTGTGTGTGTGTGTGTGTGTGTGTGTGTGACAGAGAGAGAGTGTGTGTGTGTGACACAGAGAGAGAGAGTATGTGTGTGTGTGTGTGTGTGTGTGACACAGAGAGAGAGAGAGTGTGTGTGTGTGTGTGTGTGTGTGTGTGACAGAGAGAGAGAGAGAGACAGAAAACTTCAGTATGAACAAAATTTGTTTTTATACCTCAAATAACAAGTCATGCATTATTTTAAGATGTGCTTTAGAAGAAAAATTATGTTTTAAGTGAATAAACTATAACAGGGTTTAAACAAACACAGGTTTATCAAAAATTGCATCCCTCAGCTTTCATTGGCTTTAGAATTATTTCCCTTCAAACATTATTTGAAAAATTATAGGTCATTAAAACTATTCACATTCTCCATTGAAATGATGCTAATTACTTTTTATTTGATAACTTCGTTTTAATTTACATTTATTTTCAATTTTAATTTATTATAATTTATTCAGATTACATCATGATTGTTATCCCCTGGCTTATATCTTTCTGTTTCCTCCCTCCTTCTCTTTTCTGCCCTATTTCCTGTCCCTGGACCTCTGACAGAAAGGGACCTCCTCTCCCACCTTATGACCACAGTCTATCAGGTCTCATCCAGATAGCCTGCCTCCCCTACCTCTGTGTGGAGGCAGGCCCTCCCCATCAAGGGTAAGTGATCAAATTAGTTGCACCAGAGTTCATGTCAGAGGCAGTCCCTGCTCTCTCCACAACCATGGAGAATGAGCTGTACACTGGCTAAAACCGAACAGGAGGTCTAAGTTTACTGTATGCATTGTCCTTTGTGCAGCATCACCTGGGTCCAGATCCATTGACCTTTAATGGTCTCCTTGTGGACCTCCTGAACCCTCTGGGTCCTTCCTTCACCTGTTCTTCCATACCACTCTAAGCCCTCCACCAAGAGTTCAGCAGCAAGACCTAGAATCTGCCCTGATCTCCCACTGGGTGGGGTTTCTCAGAGGACATCTATGTTGGGCTAATATACACTTTAAGTGAGTATATGCCATGTGTGTCTTTCTGGTTCTGGGTTACCTCATGCAGCATGACTGTTTTTTAGTTCCATCCATTTGCCTGCAAATTTTAAGATTTCCTAGTTTTTAATAGCTGAACTGTATTCCATCGTGTAAATGTACCACAGTTTCTTTATATATTCTTTGCTTGTGGGACATCTAAGTTGTTTCCTGATTCTGGTTATTACAAACAAATCTGCTATGAACATACAAAATGCCTCTATATGGTGGAGCATCTCTTGCACATATGCCCAGAAGTAGTATAGTTGGGTCTTGAGGTAGCACTATGCCTACTTTTCTGGGAAAGCACCAGACTGATTTCAAGGTGGTTGTAGAAGTTTGTATTCCCACTAACAATGGAAGAGTATTCCCCTTTCTGCACATCCTTGAGAGAATTTGCTGCCACTTGAATTTTTGAACTTAGCCATTCTGGTGGAATCTCAGACTCATTTTGATTTGATAACTTTTAAAAAATTAAAACTTCTGGAAAAATGATGAACTAGGAGAATCAGAGAAATGTATGTACAACTTAATTACTTTTATAATAAAATGCATAACATCATAATATTATGAAGAATATCATGTAATGCTTAACTAGATATCACTGAATATTTTATCTGTCTTAGGATAAAGGGTTAAATTATGCTCCAGTAATTAGTACCAAACATCTTAATGGCTTAAAATAAAATTATTGACTTGATGAAATCTTCTGTGAATTTGGACATCCCCCATGACATGACATCACAGTGCAGGTAGAGACTAAAGGACCCAGACAATTCTTAATTTATTAATAATTAATTAATCAACTTATAGTAGTTGAAGAAAGGATTTTTTATTGGTCCTGAGGAAACACATACAGGCTGAGTAGGACAGAGAGAAAAGGGTCTTCATCCAAGCAGAATGGCTACTTGGGAAGCTGAAAAGTCATCCTCTCTTCATGGGGTGAGGTTTGAAGACTCTGAAGGGTCTTCCTCTCCCAATTCAGAGATTGTCAGTTAGAAGAAAGACAGTAGCTGATTGGCTAACAACAGCTGCATTAGCATGTCCTAATCAGGACAGAACTTTTTGAGCCACTCCATCAATAGGAGTACCCTGTCTCCATACACTGGTTTTGGCCATTGTGATAATAAAATCGCAACAGCTTTAATCTTAGATTCAGATTAAAATTAGATTTAGTAGTCCACATTGAAGATTATAAATAGGTAGATACATACATACATACATACATACATACATGATAGATAGGTGATGAAACATAGGTGATAGAGATACATGTAAATACAGTATACTCTTTAAATTATCTTTTTCAAGTTATTTATATGATATTATGTATTGCTGTGTTTGATGTAACATGACTGTTTAAAGCTTCATCCCATAAAGCTATACCAAAACAAAACCTATTTTGTTTTATAAAGAGCCACTGGAAGATATGTTTAGACTTAGTGGTGAGCCTTCCTGGTCAATCTTGAGTTAATTGAGCTACAGAATTAAAAGATGAATCTAACTTTCTGTATTTTTGTTATCCATCTGGGAATAATAAAATACAATTACCTCCTTTTGAAACGAAGGTAACCATACCACAAAATGAGATAAATCTCTTTCCAATGTGTCAGAACAGTTTTTGAAAGAGACCAAGGAGTGAGTGGTCTAGTGTCTGTTTTAGAGAACTGAACCAAACTGGACTGGTGAAGATACCAGACCTAAGAAGGGCAGTGGCAGAATTTGCAAATGTGTGTATGTATGTATGTGTGTATGTATGTGTGTACATATGTATGTCAATGAACAGAGCCATGCCACCATTTATTTGTGTGATATACAGATTGCAATGACTGGCCCTGAGTTTGAGGTTCTCTGTGCAGTGTTGGTTTATACATGGGGATTCCATTATAACTGCCATTATCAGACCTTTTTACTCTCACAAATGACTCTGTTTGAGAATAAATTACATGGTAAACCTTACTTATAACCAATACACTAATGCATTATGGTCCAAACATAAAGTGCTTTTAAGCTAACGTGAAACATTAAAAAAATCTGTGACTTTAGTACCTAAAGAATAATGTACACAATTCTCTAAATTTGCAGATAATAAAAAACCACCCCAAACATAACCTTAAGCAGTAATCCTGTATTTCTTGGTCATGGAGCCTTTTGCCTGCCATGTATTTAAAGATAATTATAGTACAATTACTCACCTGAGTCGAATTTGAACCTCCTGGCTAATGTTTACCACAGACTTTACAATGGATATTAAACTAATGATTGAAAGTATAGTAATTATCAAAGTCCTTAATCTTTTCCAAAATAAATAGATACTCAAATAAACAAACATCAAAAATACAGCTAATTCTTCTTAAGAATGGGAAAATAGGGGTTTGAGTATAAACAATAAAACCTAATAACCAATGTTAATATTAAAATGTTTCTAAGTAGCCTTAAAATCAATAGTCATTTCTGTTTCCATACACCAACTCAGATACATATGAAACGAATAAGTTTAAGAGAAAAAAACATAAAAAACTTAATTGACAAAGTAATAACACTCTTTAATTTGGATGATATTAATATTAAACAACTAAGTTCTCAAAATATCTTCTAACAAACCAATAAATTTAAGGTGAAATATACTAAATAAAAGTCATCAACTAAGCAAATTATTTTTTGTTTGTGTCATTTATACTTCAATAATGTAGTTATATATTTTCCATATATCTATTCAGTCATCTTTCATATATGCATTTATTGTCTATGAAGATATACATATCTCTCATTTATACTGAATGATAAAACATTCCCTATAGTTTCAAATACAGTGTGGAGTGTGTGTGTGTGTGTATTTGTGTGTGTGTATACACACCCACACCCACATATATATTATTATATGTAATAATAACAATAATGTTTGTGGTATACATGTTCAGATTTTTTGAAATTTATTTTTATTTTATGTATATGAGCTTTGCTTCCTCTCTGTATGTGTGTGTTTCACACACATACTTTGTGCCAGAAGAGTGTATCAGATTCCATGGTACTGACATTTCAGATGGCTGTGAGAGGCCATGTAGATACTGAGAAGGAAATTCCATTACTATGTAAAAGCAGCAAGTGCTCTTAATCTGAGCCTTCTTTCCAGCCCCACATTTGGATTTTTAATAAATGTAACAAATATAAATGCTGCTGCGTTCAAAATCTTCAATGAAGATTTTATATCTCTGGTTACAGATGACCTCACCTCTTTCATCAGGTCAGTGTTTCATACATCTTACTGAAGATCTAATTACATCAATATATTGTTGATTTTCACATGGTCTTTAGGGCTTATGCTAAAAAGTAACAAAATTATATCAATTCATTTTAAGTCAGGTAAATCTTACATGACCTTGTTGCTTAAATAAGTCCAAATTTTCTGAGTGCTTAGTTAATCTGTTGCAGAACAAACGTGTTCTTAAAATTTGAGGCATACTGCATAATAAAATATAATTGTGTTCTAGAGGATATATCAACAATCTTCATTATATCTCCTGTTTATTAAACCTTACTTCAGCTATGCCTCCTGACACAGGCCCTGTATGGTATTTAATTCTGTATGAATTTCGAGTTGTTCTAAATATTTTCAGAGAATTGGTTTTAGACATATATTTGTCATCAATAGAAAACATACCAGAAGTAAGGCAGTAAATAGCAGACAGACAGGAGACAGAAAATGAGAAATATATCAAGAGATTAATAAAAACTGAGTGACTGATGTTTGAATGTAGAGTAGAAATTTGGAAAAGTAGTGTGGAATAGACAATAATACATTTCTTCTCTTGTAGTAGAATATTGCTAATGACTAAAATAACTAAGAAGTGTGAGTGAGCTTTCAGTCACTTTAGAAAATACTTGAGAAAACTAACCGATAAAGAGAATATATATATTAGGGCTCACAGCTTTGGAGATTCTAGTTGGTGATTAATTTGCCCTATTATTTTTTCTCTAATGCTGAGGCAGCATGTCACAATGAGATACATGGAGCAGAGCCAATACACAGACCTCATGGCTGGGAAGTTGAAGAGATAGTTTACATCCCATAGGGCCCATAAAAGACTTGATGGTAATGACATGAACCTTTATCTGGCCAGTTCTTTAGAAGATTCACAATCTTGTACTATCTCCCAAGTAGGGTCCAAGACTTAACCCTTTGGGTAATATTTCTGATCTAAGCTGTAGCCAACAAAAAACAAAATAGGCAGACATGGAAAAATAATAGAGTTTTATTTTAGATTGATAGCAACAAACAAAGTTTTGAACTTTTGAAACTTCTGTATGGTTTATGATTCCTATATTTTCAAAGTAAACTTCTTTCTCTCCTACATTTTGGGTAGATTCTCTACCTAAACTACAATCATAACTAATTCATATCGTGTTAACAAATCTGGAAGCACAGATTTAATTCTCTTACAACTTACAAAAGAATATAGGCTTAGAAATGAAAGAATGTAGTTAATATTTATTAACTCCAAGTAAAATGAATTTCTTGTTGTGGATATAAGCTTCAGAGCTACTGAATAATTTAATTAAAATGACTGTGTCCTAAATCTTTCTTTTTTTGTCTCTCTCACAAAGATCTGCTATTGGTGTCTTTATAAGAAGGAAAGAAGGAAAAAGAAAGAAAGGAAGGAAGGAAGGAAGGAAGGAAGGAAGGAAGAAAGGAAGGAATAATTGGACTTTTAAGTCATTGAAAGAAAATACCTGACAGAACAATTTAACTGGTGAAAATGCATTTTGTTCATAGTTTCTGAAGTATTTGGATGGCTCTGTGCACTTGGGCAGTAATTTTTTTCCTTTGTTTCTTTTTTACATATATATTTATATTATTACACATATATACAATAAACTATATAAAGCAAGAAGAACCACAAAACAATCAGGAATTATATAAATGTTACATTAATAGTGTTTTGTAATTGGCAACCTTGGAGAAAACATCTTTCCTATCTCAGTGAGTCTAAAATTCTGAATGTAGCATATCTAGCATATCTCATCATTTTCAACTTAAAACATCTATCCTGCTCTAAAAATATCTTAACCCTTAACCCTTAACAACTGAGCTTAATTGTTAAACTATATTATCTGTCCTTGAACCTCATCAGAGACTTGAGAAGGAATAAAAGTTGATTACCTGAGAAAACAGGCAGTGCAGGTTAGCAGCTTCTAAAATGAGAAAATGACAGAGACAGCTTGCTACTTGAACAGTCACCCAAAACTCTATAGTGTGGGAGCATCTTCTTCAGCCTTCTGGCCTAGTATATCTGACAGACATATTTGTGACGATGGAACTATTGAGGACTTCTTTACCATGTCTTGGCAGAGTTTGACCTTCAATTCTGACTGCATCCAAGCTTGCTCATTTTTAGGCAGAATTCTGTCTGTGGCAGAAACAAAGTTTTTCCCAGTGAATGGTCTGCCATATTTGAAGCCATCTCATCAAAGAATCTCCAAAATCATTCCTAACCTTCAATAAACACTTTGAAATATTGTTGGAATTTGGATTTCTGATTAATTTCCATAGATAACAACTCCTTTGTAGTATAGAAATGATATTAAAGACAAAAGACAAACAGTGAAAAGGCTGGTGTTTCACCATGGCTTTCTACTGACATGACACCTGTGCACTTATTGTGGATTAGATTAGTTACATTTCCCAAAGCTCACATGATCTTTCATTTAGATGCATGGTTTTCCCTTGGAGTTTTTTCTATTTTACCAAATTAGTACTTGTTTTTATTTACAAAGTCTTTACATATTTTTAAAGGTCAGTGTACACAAGAAAAATAAAAGTGACAAGCAACAGAATATACAACACAAGGAAGAAGTTACTGTTCTGTGTTCAGCATTTTGGGGCTCAGGAATCTGACACAATAAGGGTAAATTCAACGGAACGACTTCTGCTATTAAGTCTTACTGTGTTGACCAACGCGAACCACAAGAGGCCAAAGGAAGCTCTACAGGTGAACCCTGTATTTCAAACAAGTTTCTCAAAATAACACACCCAAGAAAATTTGAATGAAAGTCATCATAAGGGAACAGTAGAACCCAGTTGCATAGCTAGCAAAGAAAAAAGTAAAAACATTAAAGAACAATTATTGGTAAGAATTAAGAAACAATACCCTCATACACAGAGAATAGGAAGGGAATGCATGTAACTGTTGCAGGGGAAACATTGCAGTTATTTCTGCGAATTTTAGCATTCCTATGGCTCAACAGTTCTACTCTAAGGGATATACTCAGTTGAGAGCAAGTGCTCAAACAAATATTAGCACATAAACATACACTTTAATATTAGTCACAATTCAAAAAGTATACAAAAATACCTGTCACTCATCATAATAAAATACCATATAAACATATAACAGTCATGTAGCTAAAGTGGAATGACAGTTTGTATGCTGCCACCATAAGTGAATGCAACATACTAAGCTAAATGCAAGAAATCAGATAGAGGAAGCCAAATATTAGACTATCTCTTCATATGTACAAAACATAAAAGATGACTGCAAAGACAGAAAAATCACTAGTCAGTGTGAACCCTGGAAGGGGGAAGATGAGACAAACTGCTTCGTGGATGAGGACTTCCTTCTAGACTAATTAAAACACCTTCAATTTACATAAGAGTGATTACTATACAACATTTTGCCTCTGACCTCATAGTTTGAAATGCTTTATTTTATGCTTTAAATGATAATTCAAGAGGCATTCCTGATTGCATGTGTCTATAATGAAGAACCCAGGAAGACGAGGCACAAGAACATGAGTTCAAAGACATCCTTGGCTCAGTAGAGAGTTCAAGACCATCGTGGCCTACAGTCATAAGTTGGGCCAGGTATGATGTTGCATTCTTTTCATCACAATGCTTAGGAAGTTGCATCAAGAGTATCACTATGAGCTGAAGGCTCTCTGAGTTACACAGAGAGACTTTGTTCAGGAAAATCAAAATCAGCAAGTCTCTCAATTGAGGTGATTAATGTAAATTTGAAAGCTCATGCCATGTATAGTCTTCAAAGTATAAAAGTTATAGGTGTTTAAATTTATAATGGTTAATCCTGTGTGTTGATAGGCTTATGCATCTTATATCTCTCTATTTATCTAGCTATACACCTACTGCTGAGAGAGACAGAAACAGAATGTTGTCAGAAAGTTTCAGATACAGAGTTATGAGTGAACCAAACACTTGATGCATCATAAAATAAAAAGAAAATGAAAGCAGGAGGTCTAACTATAAGCATTTAGCCTTGTTAAGCCAAAAATATCTTATAAAATATGCTGTTTAAATATTAGTTTGGTAATAAATATAGTTGTAAAAATGGTACATGGTAAAAAAATCTGCAAATACATGATTAATAATGAAATAAATAAAATGCATTATCTTACATAGTATTCTTGCACAGCAGAGGCCACAGAGCAAAAACATTTTAAACTTAAGTTTAATTTTATTGGTAAAAGAAATGAACTTCCATCTTTGAAGTAAAACTTTAAAGACTAGCCTGGACTGTCAATACGACATAGAGAAATGTTCTCACCCTCACTTCCTTTGAGAAAAAGCATTCTTCTTGTACATTCTCAATATTCTCTAAAAGGTTGCCTTGCTGTCCTCAAATTATCCTAGTTTGAATTTGGAATGAAAATACAAAACATGCCAATTTTCTGAGAAAGCGCCAGATTGATCTCCAAAGTGGTTTTACAAGTTTGCACTCCCTCCAGCAATGGAGGAGTGTTCCCCTTTCTCTGCATCCTCGCTAGCATGTGCTGTCATTTGAGTTTTGATCTGCACACAGTAAACCTAGATCCCCTGTTCAGATCTAGCCATTAGACAGCTCGTTCTCCACGGTTGTAGGGATAGCAGGGATTGCCCGTGACATGAACTCTAGTGCCCCAATTTGATCACTTCCTCGTGGTAGGGAGGCCCGAGAGGAAAGGGAAGCAGGCTATCTGGATAACACATGATAGGCTGTGATCATAAATAATGCCTTGCTTCAAACTTAAGTAAATCCTTAAAATATATTATTGAGTAAAACATGAAAAATAAGTCTACTCTTTCTAGTTTCTGAGACTTTCCATTATTGGTGTACAAGTGGATCATATAATGCTCAGGCAGAACTTATATTATATTCCAGTATCTTATAATTGTAATTCACATGCACAGGAATACATACATGTAGAGTGAAGGCCCTGTGCATTGACATCATCCTGTGGAGACACTATATTTTATAGTGATATGCTATCCAATAATTAGAACATGCACATTTTTATAATAATATAAAAAGTAGACCTGTTATCTACTAATTAGACAGATACCAATCAAAGCATTTGCTGTTACAGTGTATACTCTCTTTGGCTGAATGGTGCTTAATGAACAATGTGATTCACTGTGCAAATTCAAATTCCATGAAAATAAATTATGCAAATTGGGATTACTAATAGCTGCTATTAAAATGACTCACTTATCTCTTACCATAGATCAATTATTGTGGCAAGGTTCTCTTTATTGAATTTGTAATAATTATTACTAATATATATACTGAAGAGCTACTGGCTGATTCTAGTAATCTTTGCAAAAGCCTAAAAGTATTATATATTATACAACCAAAACAAATATTTTGAGTTCCACTGTACACTTCTGATACACCTATGAGTCAGAGAAGTGCACATATCAAATACACATTTAATTATGTATGTTGAAGGTATTTAGAGAAATCTGTGCTGGTTTAAGAGCCATCAGTGACTGAATTCATGACTGTAAACATACCCACTTTAGTAAACAATATTAATTGAACAACAAAGAAATCTAAAATAGTTCACTCAGGAGGCCATGGAGAGAGTTTGGAAGGATGTCCAACAAGGCCATGAGAGTGGTATAAAGGAAGCTAAAGAAGGGGAGGTCTGGAAAGTAAAAGATGAAAGCACTGCTCTCTGGAACCAGATGTGTAGGTTGAATTAAAAAGGAACTTCTGTAACAGTTCTTCTGAAGAGATTTTTAATTGTGTAAATAGTTGAAGACTTGAAATGCACATCAACACACATAAACTGGTACCCTGTACACAGGAACACATGCAGGTATTCAAAAACACACACATAAGTATGCTTGTACTAGCAAATTAAATGTTTACTTGGAGACACTAGAATGTGACGTGTGGAAAAGAGTGAACCCAGCCTAATAATCTCTGCTGTAAGACTGTGTAAGACAATGTTACTGAGTATGAAATATTTAGCACAAGATTGTGTTCACCACTTATCCACTTAATGGTGCTATTTTTTGTGAGGTTCTTTCATCCTGGGAAGTGGGGCATGTTTTAAGACAATAGTTGAGAATGGCTCAGAAGGTACTATCTGGGCTCAGTCCTTTCTTCACTCTCTACTTTCTATTAGGAGTAAAATAATCTTCTTTACCACTGGCCCCTGCAGTCATGAAGTTCTTCCCAAGCAGGAGGTCAAACAACCAGGCACAGAATCCTCTGAGACCATGAACTGAAATACACACTTGTTCCTTAACTTATTCTGAGGTATTTTGGTCACTTCCCTGCAAAAGTTACTATGAAGAAAATGAGTAAACAAAGCCAAACAAAGCTTTTTGTTTATATTGTAAGAATGATCATTAAAATAAAAATGAAAAGCAAGACATGTTTAGTAAGAAACAAGACAAGCTGCCTATCTTGTAGGTACCAAATGGCTCAGTGTTGTCCCAGTTAACTATTATTCTGAACTTACTATTTATGAGGAACAAATAAAAGATG
>OU015752.1:55641629-55665667 GCA_907169655.1 Acomys percivali
CTCTCTCTCTCTCTCTCTCTCTCTCTCTCTCTCTCTCTCTCTCACCCTCCCTCTCTCCCTCTCTCTCTTACTCCTTTCCTCATCTCTCATTCTTTCAGCAAGGTCAGGCTTTCAGGACCAATCTGGACTCAGTCTCATGACCTTTTCTCTAGACTTTTAAAATGCTAAGATTCTACCAACAAACACCACTAAGCTCAGGGCTTAAGTCATTTATTTTTCATTTCATTATATTCTCTTTTTGCTCATGAATAGCAAAATTATCTTCCAACTCTTACATCTATCTCTGTTCTTGAGCTCTGCTCCAAATGTCTCTATACTAGAGACCTCCAGAGCAGTGAGCCTCATGTATACAGACCACTTAGGTCCTTTCTAACTTACCTCCTCTTTTAGTAATTGTATCTCAAGTCCTGGAAATCAAGTTTCACCCTGATTACTTATCACTCCCTAACCAAAGTAACATTTTCTAGACTTCCCATTTCAATACATAAGAGAATGTGTCTGTAGTATTCTCTTTCTAATCCTCTCATAAATCTATAAATTCAGAGCATCTTACTAAAAGAATTCTTTGCAATTTCATTTTTCAGTGTAACAATTCTAATTTTCAGGCAGTATTACCATTAAATCTCCTTCTCTTTACAAGACCATAAAATATTTTGAAGCCATGCTCTTCGATCATAGGCCTGAAAGCGGTTTAACCCCAGAAATTATTTAAACATTGATGTGGTCTAAATGACTTACAGAAACCATCTACACACCATTAAAAGGATTAGTTTATATAGAGATCCCTCCCTCGGGGCATAAATGAAAAGTTTATTGAATTCAACATAAAACAAGTGGTTGGTATTTAAAAGAACAATAATAAATACCTCCATAAAACCAGAGAACACTAATGGACAGATTTTCTGAATATGAAATACTTGGATAATGAAAACAAATAAAAAATTCTTGTTACCTTCAAACAAATCAGCCCACAAGACAAATTTAGAAAATAAGTCAGGTTTTTATAGAGGGATTACACAGTGTTTTAAACAGAATTTCAAAACTTAGTAGTGAATACTGGGATCCAGATACAAAGGTTTTGCCATAGATAATTTTAGATTTTTAATAGTTCAATCTCTTCTGTGAAGAGAGTCTCTTCAAGCCTTTGGATATTTATTGTTGCATATCTGTTCTACCTGAATACTAAATACTTTGAGCTTGTGATTTATATCCTAATGTCTTAGAGACTGATCTTAAAGGATATTGTTTCAAGTTGCATCAGGCAAATGCTAATGCATGTGGCAGAATAGAGCAGCATAAGCATGCTGTGTCTGTAAAAGGCTCCTTTCAGAATGATTGTTCATCCCAAGTGTATTTTACTTTCCTTTAGAAAGATGCATATCCACTTACTCTCTATGAAAGTGATACTTATTCCTCAGCCTTAAAGGAATATGAGAACACTGATGTCCACCTTCCTCCCTCCACTTCCACATTCTAATTATAAAGGTCATCGTTTCTAATATCTACTCTTTTTTCACCCTTTATTTAGGTTATTCAACACAGGGTCTCTCGGTATAGCCCTAGCAGTCCTGGAACTCATTCTGTAGACCAGGCTTCCCTTAATATACATTTGTAAATGAAGATAGACTATATAACCTGACCAAGTCCTCCATCAATATGTACTACGCCTTGTTTTTGAAGAAAACTTGAAGTCACAGGACATTAAAATTGGTTTCTTACTCTTACTCTGCATCCTTGCAGTTTTCTCCTTTAGCTGTCAGTCGTCCCATTGGCACTGCCAACCTCTCCTTCAGAACTTCTGTACCATTTTGACTTCACCTCTTATGCTCACCTGACTGCTATTGTTACATGTTACATGGCATATATATCTTTCAAGTAAGATCTTATGATTCTTTGTATCTCTTTAGTGTCTGTTGTTATGGGTCCCTTTTCATTGCTGATTTTATTAATTTGGATAGTGTCTTTCAGCCTTTTTTAGTTTGCTAACATTTTGTCTATTTTGTTGATTTTCTCAAAGAACCAGGTCCTGTTTTTTTTTTTTTTTTATTCTTTGAATTGTTCTCTTTGTTTCTAATTTATTGATTTCAGTCCTGAGGTTTGATTATTTCCAGACATCTATTCTTCTTGGATGTTTCTGCTTCTTTTTTTTCTAGGTCTTCCAGATGTGTTTTTAAGTTGCTTATGTGGGATGTTTCCAATTTCTTTATAAAGGCACTTAGTGCTATGAATTTTCCTCTTAGCACTGCTTTCAATGTGTCCCATAAATTTGGGTATGTTGTTCCTTCATTTTCATTGAATTTCAGGAAGTGCATAATTTCTTTCTTTATTTCTTCCCTGACCCAGGTGTCATTAAGTAGAGAGTTGTTTACTTTTCATGTGTGTGTAGGCTTTTGGTTATTTCTGTTGTTGAAGTCCAGCTTTAGACCATGGTGATCTGATAGGATACAAGGTATTATTTCAATCTTCTTGTATCTGTTGAGGCTTGCTTTGTGACCTACTATATGATCAATTTTGGAGAAGGTTTCATGGCATGCTTAAATTAAGGTATAGTCCTTTGTGTTTGGGTGAAAAGTTCTGTAGATATGTTAGCCCATTTGATTCATGATGTTGGTTAGTGTCATTATTTCTCGGCTTAGTTTTTGTTTCAATGATCTATATTTCAGTGAAAGTAGGGTGCTGAAGTCTCCCATTATTAATGTGTGGGGATCAATGTGTGATTTAGTCTTTGTTAATAGTTCTTTTACAAATGTGAGTGCTCTTGTATTGGGAGCATAGAAGTTCAGAATTGTGATGTCATCTTCGTTGACTTTACCTTTGATGAGTATGAAGTGTCCTTCCTCATCTCTTTTGATTATTTTGGTTGAAAGTCTACTTTATTAGATATTAAAATGCCTACAACAGCTTGCTTCTTGTGTCTATTTGCTTAGAATACCCTTTTCCAAACTTTTACCCTAATATAAGGTCTATCCTTGTGGCTGAGATGTGTTTTTTGAATACAGAAGAGTGTTGGGTCTTGCTTATGCATCCATTCAGTTAGTCTGTATATTTTTATTGGAGAATTGAGACTATTGATGTTGGGAGATATTAATGATCAGTGACTGTTAAGGCACTTGATTTTAATGTTGGTTGTAATAGAGTGTTTGTGTGATTATGTTTTGCAATGATGTAGTTATCTTTTTCTGTGTAATTTTGGTTGGGGCTTCTCCCTTTGGGATGGAGTTTTCCTTCTAGTAACTTCTGTAAGGCCGCATTTGTGGATATGTACTGTTTGAATTCATTTCTGTCATGGAATATCTTGTTTTTGCCATCAATGGTTATTGAAAGTTTTGCTGGGTATAGTAGTCTGGCTGGGCATGTGTGGTCTCTTAGGGTTTGCAGGACCTCTGTCAAGGCCCTTCTGACTTTTATGGTCTCTGCTGAGAAGTCAGGTGTAATTCTGATAGGTTTGCCATTATATGTTACTTGGCCCTTTTCCCTTGTCACTTTTAGTATTTTTTATTTGTTCTGTATATTTTATGTTTTGATTATTATGTGGCAGGAAGATTTTCCTTTCTGGTCTATTCTACATGGTATGCTGTAGTCCTCTTATATGTTTATAGGTATCTCCTTCTTTAGATTGGGGAAATTTTCTTCTATGATTTTGTTGAGAATATTTTCTGGGCCTTTGCCTGTGGCAATCAGAGAACTCTTCCCTGGGACAGGCAATTGATGACCTGGCTTCAGCTCCTGGAGACTTTGCTCCACATCCTGGGCGCCCCACTGGGTCAGCAGATGTAGGTGATGGTAATCTGCAGCCCCAGGATCAGTTTCAATTAGTGTGTGTAGAGCCAGTTATCCTATCTTTGGCTGGGTTTTAATGCCCTGCTCTCGGTCCTTGGGTCTTTGGGTCCTAGACTCAGATCACCCTAGAGTCCCTGAACCTCTGCTGGCTTCTAGTAGTTGTTTAGGTTTCTGCCTGATCCATCTGTAAGGCAGAAGACCCTGTCAACAGAACAAAGGGGCAGCCTACAGACTAGGAATAGGTCTTCACCAACCCTACATCTGAAAAAGGTCTGTATAAAAGAGCTCAAGAAATTAAATACAACCAAACCAAATAACCCAATTAAGAAATAAGGCTGAGAATTAAACAGAAAATTCTCAACAGAGGAATATCAAATGGCTAAGAAACACTTAAAGAAATGCTCAATGTCCTTAGTCATCAAAGAAGTGCAAATCAAAAGGACTCTAAGATTCCATTTTATACCCATCTGTGTGGCTAAGATCAAAACCTCAAGCAACAGCACATGCTGGCAAGAATGTGGAGAAAGGGAAACACTCCTTAATTTCTGTTGTGAGTGCAAACTTGTACACCCACTTTGGAAATCAATCTGGCGCTTTCTCAGAAAAATAGAAATAGGGCTACCTCAAGACCCAGCTATTCCACTCCTTCATATATCCCCAGAAGATGCTCCACCACACAACAAGGACATATGCACAACCATGTTCATAGCAGCCTTATTCATAATATCCAGAACCTGGAAACAACCTAAATGTCCCTCAGTTGAAGAATGGATAAAGAAACTGTGGTACATCTATACTATGGAATACTACTCAGCTATTAAAACCAAGGAAATTCTGAAATTTGCAGGCAAATTAATGGAACCAGAAGTGATCATACTGAGTGAGTTAACCCAGACCCAGAAAGACTCACATGGTATATACTCACTTATAATTGGACACTAGCTCAAAAGGGACGTCCCATGAAAGTCTTCATTTACCAGGAGATTGCAATAGATGCAGGGACCGCCTATTGGGTCTCTAGGTGAGAGAAATATGGGGAAATTGGGAAATAGAAAGAGATAGAGGGTACTAGAACCCTAGAAGAAGAACATCGTGATGGGCAGATCTGGACCCAGGGGGGTCTGCTCAAACTACTGCATCAACCAAGGTTAATACATGCAGTAAACATTGAACCCCACAAAGATCTAGCCAATGGACAGGACATTATCCACCATTGTGTGAGAGCGGGGACTGACTTTAACATGAACTCTGGTGCCCCATATTTGACTATTTCCCCTTGGTGGGAAGGCCTGGTGGCACTTAGAGAAAGAACATGCAGTCTACCAAGATGAGACTTTATAGGCTGTGACCATATGGTCAGGGAAGAGGTCCCTTTCTGTCACATACTTAGGGGAGCGGAATAGGGTGAAAGAAGGAGGGAGGGAGGAATGAGAGGATTCAAGTAAAGGGATAACAATTGAGATGTAATACAAATAAATTAATTAAAAATTAATAAAAAACAAAGCAAATTTAGATCTGTGCTACACATTCTGACACAATGCCTCTTTTCTATCCTTTTCTATACTTTGGATGATCAAACATAATGATTTCTAAATTGATTATATATTCTATTAATATAAAACTATTTTTATTTTATTTTTATTTTATTAATTTATTCGTGTTACATCTCTATGGTTATCCCATCCCTTGTATCCTCCCATTCTTCCCTCCCTCCCATTTTCCCCTTATTCCCCTTCCCTATGACTGTTCCTGAGAGGGATTACCTCCCCCTGTATATGGTCATAGGGTATCAAGTTCTTCTTGGTAACCCGCTGTCTTTCCTCTAAGTGCCACCAGGTCTCCCCCTCCAGGGGACATGGTCAAATGTGAGGCACCAGAGTACGTGTGAAAGTCAAATCCCTCTCTCCACTCAAGTGTGGAGACTGTTCTGACCATTGGCTAGATCTGGGTAGGGGTTTAAATTTTACCGCCTGTATTGTCCTTGGCTGGTGCCTTAGTTCGAGCGGGACCCCTTGGCCCAAATCTGCCTATCATACTGTTCTACTTGTAGGTTTCTAGGACCCACTGGATCCTTCTACATTGCTATTCTCCCATGGTTCTCTCATCTAGAGTCCCAATAGGATGTCCTCCCCTCTGTCCCATTTTCCTGGTAAGTGAAGGCTTTCTGGGACATGCCCATTGGGCTAGTATGCAGATATAAGTGAGTATATACCATTTGAGTCTTTCTGCTTCTGGGTTAACTCACTCATTATGATCATTTCTAGCTCAATCCATTTAACCACAAATTTCGGGAATTCCTTGTTTTTAATAGCTGAGTAGTATTCCATAGTGTAAATGTACCACAGTTTCTTTTCCATTCTTCTACTGAGGGACATTTAGGCTGTTTCCATGACCTGGCTATTATGAATAAAGCTGCTATGAACATGGTTGAGCACATTTTCTTGTTGTGTGCTGGAGCATCTTCTGGGTATATTCCAAGGAGTGGAATAACTGGGTCCTGAGGAAGCCCTGTTCCCAGTTTTCTGAGATAGCATATAACAAATGCTTTTGACACAATGATTTTAATTGTGTTCATTTCATCAACCCTTGTCCTGTTACCAAGGATTATCCAATGGGAATGTGTTGACAGGAGCTACAATCCATCATGAGATTGCTGTTAGTTTGTTTATTTGCTTACTATATGTTTCTTTAGCTGTAGTTGGATACCATTATTAACGATGATCAACATTAGATTCCATTTTCCTACCTGTTATAAATAAATGTAATTGTAAGCTTATTCTATAAACATTTTTCCATTTCATTCTTCCAATGCATATAACAAGAATGGAAGTGGTAAAACTAGTTTTCCCAAAGTGATTTATACTGATGGATAGGCACATGCAACTCTGTTACTAGTACTCCAATATAAAGTCTCAAGACACAAATAACTCTATCAGAGTTACTTTGTCCTTATCTGTATTGCTATGTTTCTTTTTTCTTTTATGAAGAACTTATGTAAATTTGAACAGAAAATATATTTCTCCAAAGCAGCATTTAAAGTAGCAAAGATGAGTCTCCCTGCCAAAGCTGTCAAGGAAGCATCCTGTGTGAGATGAATTTTGAATGTCATTTTGAAAGAGGTATTAGAAGGAGAATTTTAATGCAAATCTTCAAAAACTTCAATATTTCATCCTGAGCTTACCAAATAGACAATTATCTACCTTGACCAATGTGCCTTAAATTGAATCCATAGAGACAGAGATGTGTGTTTGGATACCAATGGTGAAAAGTACCAAATCTTACTTGTCAGTTTTATTTTGTTTTGGTTTTGTCATCTATCCTGAATACTTTATCTTTCGTAGACATAAACTATGATGTCTTTAAAAGGAACAACTTAATATACACTTTGGATTTTTAAATAAAATATCAAAACAGTACCTGATTCTTACCAACCTTATTTATAGTGTATACATTTACATGTAAAGCTCAACAAAACTCACCTCTGCATATTCTCATTTTCTTATTATCATAGATACTTTTATCATATTACTCATGTTCCTCATATAGGATACAGAATATTGAAATGCCTATATTCCTTGAGGTATTTCTGCAATGATGAAATTTATTAATTATAGCAACTCAGCTTTTCATTTAAATTTACATGTATGTGTGAGAGTCAGACACACGCACACACACACACAGAAATGAGAGACAGACATACAGACAGACAGAGATAGACAAAGAGAGAGAGTTACAGAGACGGAGAGAGATGGAGAGAACAGGGCAATAGAACTGTCACAGTGCACATGTGGAGGCCAGGCAACAGTTTTCAGAGTAGGTTGTTTCTTTCCACCATGATTGGACTGATGTTGTCAGTCTTGTTGGCTATAACAATTATCTATTGGTTGTTTCTGTAATGAAAGTCTGAGTTTTTCATAACATGTATATATCCACAACTTAGTTATCTATAAAACATACACCTTGTGACAGTTTAAAGAGATAGGCTAACACTAATAAAAGGTACTATAGGCTTAATTTTCTTAGCAAATGTATTTTATTATGAACTTATTAACCGAGAGTACCTCACTTATAACCTGAATAACCTAAACAATAGAAAAAGAAGATTAGAGAATACAATATTGAAACTGTAAGGATATCAGTTCCAATGAACCATTCTCCTGGCGTTATCAGCAGGATTTTCTCTGCTGGAACCTGGAACAACCGGAACATGGAACCTCATCAGGAGCCCAGATCCCCAAAGCCTTCCCTCGAGCAAGTCTCTCTAGGAGTGTCTCGAAGTGGAGCAGTGAACAGCCAAAACTGTCCCAAGTCTCCGAAGGCCCCGCCTCTTGTGTCCGGCTCACATTTATACCTCCTCTTAGCATTTGTTCAAGGATGTTTTTCAGCCGCCTAATAACCAATCTCTCCCACGTGAAAGTTCAATTCTAAGGGGATAAACATCACCTGCTCTCTCACAAGTCTTTTTCTCATCCCCCCCCCACTTGTGAACTAAACAAAAAATACGTTTATCTCTCCTTCAACGTTCTTTAAAGAAAAGAGCAACTCAGGCACAATGAGAAGAAAGGATGTTTGTTGGTGAGTGAGGGTCATATGCAGATCTTGGGTCTGATTTCCACTGTTGTTGAGTGGAACAGGCATTCATGGGCTCTATGACTAGAACAAGAAACTCCGGAATCTCTGTTGGGTCAAACCTGCTGAATCTGGGGCCTATGCTTGCTTAAATATATGTCTATAATCTGTGCTATTTTGGTTTGTTTAGAAACAAAGGAAGTGTATACAATTTAAGAACAGATTTCTTTGGTCAGATCTCTTGGTTCAGCTGATTAAAATTTTAAATCTGAACTAGCTTAACTAGGCTTCAACATCAGCTGTACTGTGTTGACTATGATTGTTTTTCCGTGAGGAGAAAGTTCAACATGATGTTTTATACTCACTTTGAAGCACCATATATGTCACATTGTTTGTCCCTGTTTTACTATCACAGAAACTGATTCAACAAAATATTAAGTTAAAATAACTGTTTGTACATGTTTAAAAAAAAACTAGTAGAAAAATATTGTAGACACTTTAAAAAAGTTTTTCAGTGTTAGATTGTTGCAGAATAGTCTCATCTTTTAAATAATGCCTTAAGAGAAGCACAAAATTAAACTTTTCCTAATCTATTAATTTTCTCCTAGCATATAAGTAGTAAATATGGAAATTGTTTTGCTGCATTTTATCTAAAGCATGAAACTGAAAGGATTGAATCTGACAGTAAAATCTGAATAAATTTAAATTGCTGAAACCAGTTCTTTCAGCTTTTATCAGGGTGGTAGCAAATTCCAAGGTGGAGAGAATTGTTACCATGGTATAGAGCATGCATTTTAGTCACACAAATATGCAATAAAAAGTAAGGAGAACATGCCCTTTACATTGAGGAGAGGCAAACAGTCACAATTCATCTTTTGCGGATCTTTCATTTCTCAATACCGTTGGGTAAAATTCACTAAAATCACTGAAAATGACAAAGAGAATTAGGTCAATGTCAAGTGTGGTGATGTTACATCTACTCCCTCCCAATCTGCAGAACTTTCTATCATTTTCATATTGCTTTTTTGTCTTCCTGTCTGATCCCTGGTAACATTTAGATTTGAAATTTCCCTGCATGGGTGCTTTTGGATATTTAAATTTCTGCTTTCATGTGTTATGATTGCCCATGGTCAGTCCTCAGTGGAAGGCTGTCTCATCCTCCATTACATGCCAAGTGAACTTTGACTAAAGTATTTCTAATACAGAATCCAATGTGATGCCACCAATTTTCTATTATTTTAAAGAACAGCATAATCTCACTTTTCTATTTCACTCTGTATTGGTTTAAATAACCTCAATGTGATAGCCATAAAGATAGCATCAAGAGAGCAAGTATCTTATTTTATATTTTATTTTCTAACTAAAATTGGATTCATTTGAACCACTTTGAAATGGGATAATAGTATTAGCTACAAATTTTCCCTTAATCTTTGGAGTTATTGTACAAAGAACATTCACCTGATTCAAATTGTTGTAAACTTTCTTTTAACTGGAGCAGGCTTAACCTCAAAAGTTAATGGGCCCTAAAAGTTACAAAGTATTTTTAATAACTTAATATGATAACTATAAAGCATGTACTTTCAGAAATAAATTAACAATCTATATTTGAAATTGACAGGTTGAGAAAAATGTTACTTTTTAAAATGGATACCTTTGGATCTCTTTTTCATGGAGAAGACTTATGCATAGAGACTCACACACATTAATCATTCATTTGTTATTGAGTTATAGTCCCAAACTTGAAAGCGTTTGATATGAATACTATGTATTCATTTCCAGAACATCTTCCTGTATACAGACTATAATATCTTTTATGGCAAAACTCAATCCCAATATGATGTCATAAGTGTTAAGTTGTAGCAGTCAATTTTCTCATTAGTGTCAAAATCTAGGTAAATAGTGAATGATGACTTGTAATGTTATTTGGGCTATAATTTAAAAGAACAAATAATTCAATTCTTGCTTTCCTTAGCATCATGTGAGAAATAAAACTTATAATGTTTATTTAATGGATAAAATGTTACTATATAAAATTATTTCTAAGAAATTATATTTGATATCATGTATATTTGATCATTGAAATTTTGAAATACACTATGATTCCTTCATTGTAGTTAGGAGGATATTTATGTTTATTATAATTACTAATCTGTAAAATAGTAATGTAGAGATTTGATAATGATAGTTAAATAATATTTTCAAAAGTATTAAGCAAATGAAAATTCCTCAATGAAATAAGAATAGAACTAATTCATTCCTAAGAGGAAGATATACCTCATGAAATTCTGATGGAGAATTCAGAGGATGCTAGCACTACATTTACGCAAATTAATAGATCACATTATATACATAAAACCCACTTTTGGTAACTAAAAGGAAAGTGATTTTACAGGTGATTTCTGCCTCCAATGACTGCAAATCTCACTAGGTCAGCTACTCCTTCACAATGACAGTCAGGTTCTTGCCTTCTCAATTTCACATATAGTTTTCCTTTGCACTCTACAGGGAATTGATTGGGCTGCACAGAATGCCACAGTCTTTGGAAGCTCCAGTCACATCTATAAAAAGGTATGCTGTTTGGCTAGGACATGCAAGGATCTTTTCAGTTTTTTGATCTAACTTTAGTCTACTTACAGTAAGCGATACAATGTAAGCAATACAATAGAAATGTTGTGTGGATAGTTGTTCTGCCACGCTGTCTAGGGAATAAAAAGAAATAAATTGTCAATCTTCAGTAAAGTCATGGGATTTTTGTTCATGTTGTTGTTTCATTTGATTTTATTTTTTTGACAGAGGATTTTTTTGACACTGGCTGTCTATGAGCTTGCTATGTAGACCAGGCTGTCCTCTAACTCACAGAAATTTGTCAGTTTCTGCCTCCATAGTACTAGGATTAAAATATGTATCACTATATCTACATAAATCACAGTATATTTTTTACACAACTATGCACTGAGTCCCATTGATGGGGAATTTGCAGCAGGCTATGTTATAGATTCCCATGATTACATTTTGCAGATAGGTGCTTCACCACATACAGCATTCAGGAATACAGGGCACACCACCCCTAAGAAGGTAATTTACTACAAAGGTTATTTGATATTTTGGTTTTCTTTGTTTGAAACAATACTTTCCAAATTACAAATAAGTAGATAAGAAAGAGATGCAAGGAGCAGAGACAGGATATACCACCCACAGGAAGGAAATTTACTACAAACTTTATTTTATTTATTTGGTTTACGTTTTTGGAAGAATACTTTCACAATAAAAAATAAGTACATATATAAGAAAGAGATGTGGTAGTAGAGAGCTTTGGTCTATTAGGTTATACTGTTACTGAATTTCTTCCTAAGTTTCTTTGCTGATGTGTCTTTATTGAGAGTGGAACATTAAGACTTTCTGACTTGCAACTCCAAACTTCTTTTCTCAGACTTCTCAGATATATGCTCAGTATATGGTGAATCCCTGATGTGGGGGGCGATTATGTTTAAACCATGCTGTCTTGTCAATGACTTGCTCTCTTAATAAGTAAATAATTACATTTTAGCACTCATAAAAATGTTTGTCTTTATAAGTTGTACTGTCTGACCGTCTTTGTCCCATCCCAGACCCCCTTTGCTTATGCACTATATGATTTCTTTATGTCCTACAGTTTCTATATATTCATTTATACTGAAGATGAAGTGAGTCGTTTAGATGTAGTACATAGTTTATTCACAATTTTTAAAAAATCCATTCTTCCAATACATGTCTTTTATTAAAAGTAATCCATTGACATTAACATAATTACTTTTAATAAAGATATCACATCCCAATTATTTTGTTTGTTTCCTGGATACTTATAACTTTCTTTATTTTCCATTTACTCCACAATTAATTCTTGGTGTTTAATTTTTATAAGTGACCATTTTGTTTTATTTATCGGTTCTATGTATGCATATTTTTATCTGTTCAATATGATTACTTTGCTGATGCAAGCTAATATCTTCAAATTAAAACCCTAAAGTTTGAATGAATATACGACTTTATGCTCATCAAATACAAAATTTCCAGTTCAACTTGTTTTCATCCAGCTGCATATTCTTTTTTTATAATTATATCCTTAAGAACGGTGCAGTTGTGGTGTACTGTGACCACAATGTCAATTTACCATTGTTTTTATAAGCACTTGCATTTTAAAGGTATAGAAAGAGAAGTCGGAGTACAGACTACACTAATACTATCTTTTATGTGCATCTAAGATTTCCCTCTTTGGAGTTGTTTATTTATATATAATCTATCAATAACTCCACATAGCCTGACTATCCTTGATTGGCATTACTTTAGGATCACCTACTAGTGATCGACTCCATTATATTTTATTTATGTGATAAAAATCTGAATTTTTCCTTCATATTTCTGTCTATAAAAATTTCATTTGGCACTGTTTCTTTTGGCTGATTTATGTGTGCTTCTGTATGCAATGCTGATTATCACCAAGCTGTACAAGGGTGGAGCTAAGGCTCATGCAATATGTCTAAGGTTTTCTTCAAACTTTGAAATGCTTGTATTTTGATTAAGTAACCAATTTTTTTTTTGTTTCTGTAACTTTGACTGTGTTCTATAGTTCTGCCAAGTCAGTTATGATGATTTGTGGTTTATTTTTCATAGTTCAAGTAGAAGGATGGGCAGTTGATGCAGTCTACACAACCATTTCCACTCCATTTTAGTGATTTAAAAACAGTGAAAAAAATATATCTATATCATTAAATATAATTTCATGTTGGTGTCTTATTAATTACTGCATGGCTGAGTAATGTTATATTTTATATCATTTTATATTCTAATTTTTATTATTTTATATTATTATGATTCACTTACTTAATTTTAATGTGTGTGAATGTATGGTTGTGCACTATATGCCTGCAGAGACCAAAAGAAAGTGTTGGCTATCCTATAAGTAGAGGTACAGGTAGTTGTGGTCCACATAATGGTGTTGAAAATCTAAGCCAGGTCCTATGCAAGAGCAGCAACTGGTGAGCAATATTTCAAGCCCCATTGAAACTAATATAGTTATGTAGCTCACAATGAATAACCTGAGATGATGGAGAAATATTCTAAAATATGGAAGGTCAATTTACACAGAATTTGCAGGGATTTCCTGTAGAAAGCAGCATTTTGTATAGTTTTTCTTCAAAATATCAGTTATTGTGGGTGTACATTTTTGTGGCTTGGTTGGTGTCTCCGTCACTCCAGTGGAAGTCTTGTCTGGTTACAGGAGGTGGCATTTGCAGGTTCTATATTCCTTATTTATAGGAATCTTAGCTAGGGTCACCTATACAGATTTCTGGGAGTTTCCATCGTCCTAGGTTTCTACCTTGTCTTGGAGATGTCCTACAATGGATGTAAACAAGGTTTTGCTTTGATCCCAAGTGTGGGATGTGAAACAGACTTGTGTGAGGGTTTGCAGTGTTTTTCTGCTGGAAACAGACCTTTGAGAACAGACCTTTGAGAGAACAGGTGATTCTTTTCCGCTAAAAGACAAATATATATATATAATATATATATATATTATATATATATATCCTTTCAGAGGCTGGGTTGTTTGTTTGTTTGTTTTTTTTGTTTTTGTTTGTTTGTTTGTTTTTGTTTTTTGTTTTGGTTGTTCCTCACTCTTCTTAGAGACACTCCTAGGGAGAACCGCTCCAAAGAGGTTCTGGGTTCTGGCTGCTGCTCCAGGTTCTAGCCACTGTGGTTTTTAGTCACCTTTGCTGAGTTGCTGGGTTGCTGTTTAATGGATCTGCTGGAATCTTGCCAACTACGCCAGTGGACTTGCTCCAAGGAACTGAGTCTGAAACTGTCTACTTCTCCTGTTCCCATTAACCACTTCTGTCTCCTATCTAGGGTAGGTGAGTTCTAAGTGAGGAATAAGCACTAAGGAACCCCAAATAAAGAAGGTTTGAGAAAGTTCAAAGCCTAAAATGCTCTGGCCACAGATTGCAGTTCTTTCCCTCCTTCCTGCCCACACTTGATGGCTCCTCTTCCCTTCCTAAATTCCTCTCCCACTCTCTACCCTCACTTCAGCCTCTCTCATGACTATTTTATTTCCCCTTCTCAGTGAAATTCAAGCATTCTCCCTTCAGCCTTTCTTGTTACTTAACGTTATGGGTTGCAGCATCATTATCCTTTGCTTTAGTGGATATAGCTTATATCCACTTATAAGTGAGTTCATGCCATGTTTTTCTTTCTTGGTTTGGGTTACTTCACTAAAGATGATCTTTTCTAACCCTATAAAATGTGCAGGGGTAAAGAGGGAGCAGAATTTGAGAGAATGGGCAACCAATGCCTGGCACAACTTGAGTCTCATGCCATGAAAGAGAGTCCACCCCTAGCAATATTAATAATTTACTTCTGTACTTGCAGACAGGGCCTTAGGATAACTGTCATCTGAGAGGCTTCTCTCAGCATCTGATGGAAGCAGATTAGGCAGAGCTTGGGGAATCTTTTGAAAGACATGGTAATGGAGCTGGAGGGATCAAGCACACCACAAAGAAACCTAACAGAAGCACCTAACCTGGACCCACAATGTTCAGAGACTGAACCAGAAACCAGACAGCATCCATGGATGGACTGGCCTCCTATACATATGTAATAGATAGTCAGCCTAGTCTTCATATGAGACCCTTAACAACAAGAACAGAGTCTATCACTGACTCTGTTGCCTGCCTTTGGATCCCTTTTCACTAACTGGACAGCTTTATCCAGCCTCAATAAAAGATACACCTAGATCTACTGAAAGTTGATACGCCAAGGTGGGCTGATCCCATGGAAAGTTTCCCTTTCTACGAGGAAAAAGGGATGGGGCAGTGAGGGAAATAGGTGAGAGGGACAGCAGGGGGGAGGGGAACTCCAGAGCTGAGTGCAAGTAAATAAATTAATTAATCACTGCAAAAAAATGTCAGTTGATATTTTAAATTTTCACTGACCCAAATACTGTCCAGATTCCCCTCTCCCGCAGCAACTCCCACCGGCCACCACACCAATTGAGTGGAGAATGGGGTATGACTTTCACACGAACTCTGGTGCCTCACATTTGACCATGTCCCCTGGAGGGGGAGACCTGGTGGCACTCAGAGGAAGGACAGCAGGTCACCAAGAAGAGACTTGATACCCTATGAGCATATACAGGGGGAGGTAATCCCTCTCAGGAACAGTCATAGGGGAGGGGAATAAGGGGGAAATGGGAGGGAGGGAAGAATGGGAGGATACAAGGGATGGGATAACCATTGAGATATATCAAGAATAAATTAATAAAAAATATATTTTAAATTTTAACTGGAGCACTTAAAAAGAGTTAAATGACAGAGCAGGTGTGTGATTGATTTATAGTTTGTCTCTGCAGATTCATAGCAGATTCATATGCTCAACATTACCTTCCCTTCAAACAGCCATGTACACTTATATAAAATCCTTTAAAATATCCATTCATCCTATCCTCAAGTATGAGAAATGGTTCCTTCTACTGACTGGCAAAATGAAGGACAGGAGTGCGGTAGTGCCTTCCTTTAATTCCATGACTCATGAAAATATGATAACTGAGTAATGTATTCTCAGAAGCTAGCCCCAGCAGTAATGGCAATTCATTTACAAAATTGAAGCTAAGAAGCCTATTTGATTCTCTTAAACTGTAAGTAAACCTCAAGTAAAAGCCTAGTGTATATGGAGCATTTAAAATCAACTCTGAAGTAATTTTCATGAGTCATCTCCCTGCTTCGCTTTTCCATGTTGCAGTTTTAAATTTTTCATTGCATTGATGAAGATCGTAGCATACAACCCTGCAGATCTGCAGAAGGAATAGTTTTCAGTTCTTATATCTTCATGTGCATCTCCTTAAGTATTCCTCCAATCATTCCTCATATATCATGTTCCAAGAAACCACATTACATAGGTAAATATTAAATTGAGCTAACTTAATATTCCAAGAAATTACGACAATCTGAATTGCATTATTGGAGTTTTTCCAAAAATGTGCCATGAAATTTTTGACAATTGGGAGAAACAGTTATAATTCCATTTAATAAACAAAAAGTTACATTAGTGATATAACATTAAATATTTCATTACTAATCAAGCATATAAGAAAACCTCAGGCCACTACAGATAATAAATATTTTTGAAAGAATATATCAATGAATGGAACAAATAAATTCATAAAGAACATATACATGCATTAGTATCTTTATCAATTTTATATTTACAAATGCAATCTATCTTCTTTTGATTGTTCTAGAATTTCTCAAAATGTTAATTTTTAAACACTCTATAAATACTTCACTGCTTCACAGTGCCTTATTTAGGTACTGAAAATGTTCAATAAATAGAGGTTTATTTGTTATACACACACAATTTTCAATTTTGAAAATAAAATGATGCTCTCAAATAAAATGTCAAGTATATAAGAATATGGGCTTTTGTTATTTGACCATTATGTATTTACTTAGATTGAATTACACATATAGGAAACTGATTGCATATAAGAATTTTATGTTTCTGCCCCAAACACAGGAATTATAGCTGTTCTTTCTTATCTTGTGGGTCATGATACTTACATAGATTTTGTGTATCAATGACTATTGATTATCTAAAACTCAAACACTAGCCCTTTCAGGAGAATGGACACAATAGTCTTCTCTTTAGGGGCAAACTCTCTTATTTCCACTTTAACAAGATGGGTTCCCCATATAAATAGTTATGTGAACTATCGTGTTAGGAACAAAATAAAGTAATATAGACCAAAGTTCACTTTGTCCTGCAGAACATGGAGTTGATAAATCCCTCATTTACATCATCTTCTACAAAATGTGATGTTATAGAACTTTTAGGACTAAGTTTAAGAAAAATTACTACAGATATTTTTGGCATAAGTATGCAATGATATTTGGCATGCCTTAAGGTATATGAAAATGAGAGAGAGAAAACTGTTTTTCTGTATGTTTGTTTGGAAGATGTAATAACAAGAAAAACATAATATTGGTCTTTATTGACTATATATTCAACTATAAAAGTCTAAAGGTTAGGGCTGGAGGGTGGGTATGGGAATTAAAAACATGTTTCCCTTGTAAAGGAACTTTTATTTATTTATTTATTTATTTATTTATTTATTTATTTTTGGTTGTTTCTTTCCATACATTTATTGGTTGCGTTGTAAACATGTTTAATGCTTGCTTTAGAAAGAAGCATTGGTGTTCTTCAATATTGGTACCTACTAGGTTGTTGTGCTAAGTACAGATCACACAATCTGATAAGAGAAGGTGGTGACAGTGTTCTGTCATTGGACAATCAAGTTTAATTTTATATTGTTGTGAACCTTTTGACAATATTTTCTTACCTCTATCAATTTTACATATCGAATAAGCATAGGATAAACCATTTATTTTGTATTTGGTACTGAGGCATTCCCCTAACTAGATCACAGTGCTCGTAGGGCAGTAAAGGACATGATGAACCACTCCAGAGAGAGTTTTGAGGGAGTATAATCTAAATTATTGCAAGTGAGCAAGTACTTATCTAGTGAAAACCTACCCACTATGATTGGGTATCACATTACCTTGAATTTGACAATGAGTGATCATGCCACCACGGTCTCTATGCAGAGGAGCCTCATGAAATGGGACATGGAGGGTGCAGGACAGTTACCACTATTCATGTCACTTCAGAATTCAGTCTTCTGACCTCTAGGAACACTCAGGAGCATGGTGTGGCATGCTTCGGAGTCAGAAGTGCAGTGTGCCAGGATGACTGCCAGGTCGTGCCTGTGTTTTCTTCAACAGAAGAGAAACATTTCTATACAACAATCTCTGGAATGATTTAAAGATAATAATATAGTCATTTTCTTATACTCCCCATTTCATATTATCGTCTTACCAACTCTACATGTTTCAATTATCCCTTAATCATTCTAGCACTACTTTTATATTGACTCTGGGTAGTTGTGGCCTTAAGACAGGGCTCATCTAAAAAGTCATGATGAAGAGAAGAAAAATAGGAACCAAGAGTGAGGTTCATGGTTCTGAGGGATCTTTAATATATTAAAGGGCGTACCAATTAGTTATTTTATTCTGTATGGTCAAACATAACAACATACATACAAGTAACAATATAGACTGAGCAGTTTGTATTTAGAAAAGAATATGTATGTATATATATATACATATATATATATATATATACAAATATGCATGCAACAACAACGAATGAAAAAAGGGCCATGGATTTTAAGGATAGAGAGAAAAGGAAATCATGTAATTATATTATAATCTCATAAAAATAAAAGAAGTAACAAATATACTTCTATGTACTAGCTTTTCAAAATTACACTAGCCCTATAAACATATCATAAGTTTCAGTCCTTCATGTTCCTTTGTATTATCATCCTAAAACCTTCTTAAAGAGTTCTCTGCATTTTTACATATATGTCTATATTATTCTCTGCTTTCCCTTTGTAATATAAACTGTACAAAGGAGGTAATATTAATTCTCTTACGTATTTATTTTTAGCAGCATTAATATTTCTTGTTTTGACATCGTTTTAAATAAGTGATGCATATTTCCTTTTATCATATATTTTAAAAATATATTACAAAATAATCCAATATTAAAACTTATGCACAAGAAAACTGAAAGGTAGCATGTGACATTTTCAGATCAGTAATGAAGCTCACCAGCAATGTCCATGACTCCAGGACGATTTGAAATGGAGATGACCTTAATCTGAAATAGGGTAAAAGACACTGAGCAGAGGCAAGCAAAGGAAATCTGTTTGAGTGTGCTTCTTACAATATGAAGAAATAGTTCAGTAATCGTGAACTGGTGAAAAAAATGTGCCTGGCAGGTTAGCTGACTTACAGAAAGGAATTGATAAAGCAACTCTCTTTCATTTCTTCTACACTTCTTGCCCGTCTCCGTTATTAACTGCCATGTTCAATTTCTTCTTTCTATTTCAAGGTTTTAAATCTCTATATGAATGACCCACATTATTTGCTAGACACTTACTCAAGGCATAAGGCATTACAAGTATTCTCTTTGTGCATAAATATATAGCAGATGCTATTTCATTCCTTTTCAATGGGTTCTGAACCTGTGGGTGATTGCTTAATTACTTTATTAACAATTTTTATAAGAATATCAAATTTCAATATGTATAAATATTTTGAAGATTAAAGTAAAAATTTTTGTTATGATCATTTAACCTTAAAATTCTTTGAGCACAAATGTATCTTTTTCAAGGCTCTAATGATATACATTTATCAGGATTCACTGTGTGATGTGTATTACTTTACAAGTAAGTGATAAAAAAAATAACTTGGTCCTTCTCTCTTGCAGTTCTCTTTTTCCTCCCTTATAACCCATCCACCATGTTTTACAGAGTCTCTCTCTCTCTCTCTCTCTCTCTCTCTCTCTCTCTCTCTCTCTCTCCTTTAACATTTACATGGGTTTGAAAATGGAAGAGAAAAATGCCATGTACATCACTTGTTGGTGAGTGGAATTGTAAAAGCCTTTTTAGTAGAGAAAAGGGCATCATTGTGATATGAAAAGAAGAGATGGCCTGACAGAAAGGCTCAGGACACTAATAGTTGAAGGTAGACTGAAATATATAAGTGAAATGAGTCCTCCTGACAGACAAAGAAAATCCTCAGGTGCGGCTATTAAGGGGTTAATTTCCTCTCTGCATTCAGACGTTCTTCTATCAAGTATTTTTGTTTAATATATAATCTATTACCAAAAGTTTTGTAGCATTTTTTGCTAATTAATTAGTCCTCATTTTTACAGGCTCTGCTGAGAGAAACCCAAGTGCTACTTTCCATAGTCTGGCTGTTAACTACCTTGGGGTATGTTTTGTTTTTTTAAGTTTTATTTCTTTATAAGTGGAGGCATGTGGAAGTCAGTGCGCATTCTATTGATGTTTATTTTCTCCTCCTATCATATGGAGCCCAAGCACTGTCCTTAGGGAGTCTGGCTTCGAGGTAAATTCTTTTACCTGCTGATCCATTTTACTGGCCCAAACATCCTTTATTCTTCATGTTCTCAAAACTTCTCATACACATGTCTTCTTGCAGCACCTAGGGACTAAGGGGTAGTCTTCACTTGGCATGTTCTTCACTCTGTTTGAATAATCCTCTGACTGATAACCGTATGACCATATGATTATATAATGGCAAATTGCCATAAGGAGACACAGAGATGGAGAAGAGAGAGATTGGATAAGGTAAAAGCCGAAACACAGTGTTACACCAGAGTGGTCACTGAACACCACAGAGCCAGTTCTGCTAGCCCAAACTAAGCAGCACTCAGGAAACCTCCAGAACTATCCCCAAGACTTCCAAGGGATCCTGTAAAATAAATTTTTATTCACCTGATTTAATTGCCATTTCAGAAGCTTACTGCCTCCATCTGCTAACCTAGGTCTAATCCTGGATGGAAGCTTCTAGGCTCCATACAGTCTAATCTAGGCCTAGAATGTTTTCAGCCTCTGAGACTTACTGCTGAATAAGCTCACCTTTTCTTGTTCTTTCTGAACTCTGGCTGGTTGGTTCAATTTGGCTGTTGAATTCTTCACAACTGCTGCTTGACCATCTGTCTTCAACAACAGTCCATTTCACCACCAAGGCTTAAAATTTGCCAGCCTGATGAACAGTCAACCCTCCTTCAGCTAGCTTGTTGAGCTGTCTCCACGAAGGGGGGACCTGCTTTCTGAGTCATTTCCCTGCTGTATTTCTGCATCTCTTCCTTGAGTTGTGCCTTTCATGTGGAAGCTTCTTTTATTTGGACCAGATCTTTATCAATTTTGATGGGACCCATAGTCTTTCATCACCTATGGAAATATAGTCAAATGCTCTTTCCCAACATAACACATTCCTTGAATTCTATTGTGATGTTAAAACATCTTTAAAGTATACATTTTGATTTAATTTAGTAAGGTTTTTTTTTCTACAACCCACTGTCTTTCAGCTAATCTTATTTCTCCTTTCAGTTTAACGAAGTAGAATTAGACGTTTAGACACTTGCATTCCATAAATAACTCTCACCATCAAGCTCTCACCATCAAGCCAGGCTCTCTGCCTTCTGCATGTCAAATACTAAATGAGGTAGCGTCTTACTATGTCCTACACTTCATTCTCCTCTGCTAATTATCACACCTTTTGCCCTGCCTTTCCCTCTTGCACTAGCATTATTGACACATATGCTATTGATTGCTCAAATAGGAATGAATTGTAACAAAGAGTGAAGAAGAATTGCACACTGAAAGGCTTTTTTTTCTTTCTGAAGTGTGTTCATGCTTCTTTTTTTATTTTATTAATTTATTCTTGTTACATCTCTATGGTTACCCCATCCCTTGTATCCTCCCATTCTCCCCTCCCTCCCATTTTCCCCTTATTCCTCTCCCCCATGACTGTTCCTGAGAGGGATTACCTCCCCCTGTATATGCTCATAGGGTATCAAGTCTCTTCTCAGTGACCTGCTGTCCTTCCTCTGAGTGCCACTAGGTCTCCCCCTCCAGGGGACATAGTCAAATGTGACGCACCAGAGAGAGATCGGGGATACAAGGCACTTTCCTCAACATAATAAAGGCTATATACAGCAAGCCAATAGCCAAAATCAAAGTAAATGGTAAGATACTCAAGGAAATTCCTCTAAAATCGGGAACAAGGCAAGGCTGCCCACTCTCTCCATATCTCTTCAATATAGTACTCGAAGTTCTAGCCAGAGCAATAAGACAACAAAAGGAGATCAAGGGTATCCAAATGGGAAAGGAGGAAGTCAAACTATTCCTATTTGCAGATGATATGATAGTGTACATGAGTGACCCTCAAAATTCCACCAGAGAACTCCTACAGCTGATAAACACTCTCAGCAATTTGGCTGGATACAAAATTAACTCAAAAAAGTCTGTAGCCTTCCTATGCACAAATGACAAGCTTGCAGAGGAAGAAATTAGAAAAGGCTTTTGATAGAATATTACGTTTTAATTTTTTGAGGAAGGCTCATATTTAGCAGTTTCATTTCTTGCTACCATCCTTGATTTTTGAAGTGTAGAAATACATTACCAAAAGTGCTGAAACCTTGTTCTGCTCAGCAGCCTTCTGCAAACACGGGATGTGTTGGTAGCCCTGAAGTGACCAGAGCCTTGGCCTGCTCTCGGCCGTTGATGGTGGGCTTCTTATTAGTCTCAAGTGTAGAGTGAGGGGGAGGAGAGTCATACATCCCCTGTGTAGGTCGGTGTGCCTTCGCTCTCACCAACCAATTTCTGAATAACTCTTTGACCTTTAAAAACTGTGCGGATAACTGCTTTTTCTTTTCCAGGTATAATAGCCACTCACAGTTATGCTTCTGAGTTCAATTGTAATGTCCCCCTTTCATTTTTAAGGACATTTGATAGTTTAATAGATTTTCTTAGTTTTATTACTTTGTTTCTATTCCACTCATCCATGTTAACTTGTTCTTGAAATTCTTTTCATAGATTTTCTCCATTTTATTACATATTGGAAGACCATTTTCACTTATCAACTTGTGGTTAAATAAATCTAGGATTGAGGTTTAATATCCACTTATGATCACTATCTTAATGTAAGTAAGCTATGTAAGCATATTACACTTAATTTCTATATCACTGAATTCATTTTTTATTTTATAAATATTTTATTCATCATTCCACACATAGCTAATCACTATCAAAGCACATTTAGATGTTAAACTGTTTGAATCAATGTGAGATTGATCTAGATTCCTTCATCTTTTAAGTTAATACATACTCTATAAATTTAATATTTGAGTGTTCTGTCAAATGCATTTTAAATTAATTTCTAAAATAACATTTAACCATCTCAAAAACCATTCCAATGACTGTATCTTAAAGCATCCCAGGTGATTAGTAAGACAAATAATTACTTGTGCTCTGGTGAGATAGATCACTTATTAAAGTGTTTGATGCACAAGTCTGGGTATCTAAATTAAATCCTCAGAAACCATGGAAAAACACAAAAAACACAGCTGGTATTGCTTGTGCTTAATCCCAGCACTTAGAATACAGGGAAGTTTGATATACAAATTCATTGTCCAAACAGTGTAGTCCCAGAGAGAAATTCCATCTCAAATAACAAAAGGATTGTACTAAAAGAGTCACATCAAAAGTTGGCACCTGAATTCGACATGCAATGCTTACAAAGCAGAAACACCTTCACAGATACATGGAGTTGCACATATGACTATGCATGCACACATACTCAATTAAATGTAATTTCTATCTTTGAATTCACATTGGTTCAGATTTTTTAAGAATAAATATCAAGAATAAGTTCATAAGAAAAAATATCCCATTCATTTTTCCCAGTTATGCCCTTTTTGGTCATATATTAAGACCAGAATGGTACAGTTGTATTGCCACCAAAGCAGGCAAGGGAAGATTCTACTTTCAACTCTCTAACCTTCTAATGGAATAAACATAGAAATTCTTCTCCATTTCAGCCTCTAAAAATTCCTATCCACAGAAAGGTTTTCCTAAAATCAAGATGAGAAAGAATATGAAAATACTTCATATTATCTGAATTTCTTAGCACATGTATAGAGCTAATGTTTCTTAGCAACATGGAATTTGCTCTTCAGGGGTAATAATAATAATAATAATAATAATAATAATAATAATAATAATAATA
>OU015752.1:55672071-55694852 GCA_907169655.1 Acomys percivali
AGAGAGAGAGAGAGAGAGAGAGAGAGAGAGAGAGAGAGAGAGAGAGAATAATCAATCCGTTGCTTACATGTGATAATAAAGTTTACACATAAACTCGGATTATGTATCCATATGTTTATCTAAAGACTGTTTCTTGCTAAAATTGTTTCATATGAGATTAGCATTTGTTGGATCAGTAAAATTTATGAAAATATACTGGAATTGATAGGTCTTGTCAATTTTTTTCTTTTTTTTCTTTTTTCTTTTTTCTTTTTTATTTTATTAATTTATTCTTGTTACATCTCAATGGTTATCCTATCCCTTGTATCCTCCATTCTTCCCTCCCTCCCATTTTCCCCTTATTCCCCTCCCCTATGACTGCTCCTGAGAGGGATTACCTACCCCTGTATATGCTCATAGGGTATCAAGTCTCTTCTCAGTGACCTGCTGTCCTTCCCCTGAGTGCCACTAGGTCTCCCCCTCCAGGGGACATGGTCAAATGTGAGGCACCAGAGTACGTGAGAAAGTCATATCCCACTTTCCACTCAACTGTGGAGACTAGTTCTGACCATTGGCTAGATCTGAGTAGGGGTTTAAATTTTACCACCTGTATTGTCCTTGGCTAGTGCCTTAGTTTGAGCGGGACCCCTTGGCCCAAATCTGCTTATCATAATGTTCTACTTGTAGGTTTCTAGGACCCACTGGATCCTTCTGCATTTCTGTTCTCACATGGTTCTGTCAACTAGAGTCCCAATAGGATGTCCTCCCCTCTGTCCCATTTTCCTGGTAAGTGAAGGCTTTCATGGGACATGCCCCTTGGGCTAGTATGCAGATATAAGTGAGTATATACCATTTGAGTCTTTCTGCTTCTGGGTTAACTCACTCATTATGATCATTTCTAGCTCAATCCATTTGTCCACAAATTTTGGGAATTCCTTGTTTATAATAGCTGAGTAGTATTCCATAGTGTAAATGTACCACAGTTTCTTTATCCATTCTTCTACTGAGGGACATTTAGGCTGTTTCCATGATCTGGCTATTATGAATAAGGCTGCTATGAACATGGTTGAGCAAATCTTCCTGTTGTGTGCTGGTGCATCTTCTGGGTGTATTCCAAGGAGTGGAATAGCTGGGTCTTGAGGAAGCCCTATTCCCAGTTTTCTGAGATAGCACCAGATAGATTTCCAAAGTGGCTGTACTAGTTTGCCTTCCCAACAGCAATGAAGGAGTGTTCCTCTCTCCCCACATCCTCTCCAGCATGTGGTGTCACTTGAGTTTTTGATCTTAGCCATTCTGATGGGCATAAGATGGAATCTCAGAGTTGTTTTGATTTGCATTTCCCTGATGACTAAGGAGGTTGAGCATTTCTTTAAGTGTTTCTCAGCCATTTGATATTGTTCTGTTGAGAACTCTCTGTTTAGTTCCAAGCCCCATTTCTCAATTGGGTTATTTGGTTTGGTGGTGTTTAAAGACTTTACTAATCAAGAATATTATAGAAGGCGAGAGGATGTTTCCAACAAGCTTCAAACTACCTTTAACCACACTCCACAAGTGGGTCCTACCTGCCCAGGGAGCCAATTACAATTCAATCAATCAGTATTTCTGCACGTGGCTCTTCTTCTGTCTCTGTTTCTGCCTGCTTTACTCTCTCCACACACATATACATACATACACAAATATTATTGTACCAAGGCAAATTCCATACATACACACATATATTTATACAGAGAGCTATTGGTTCTGTTTTTAATAAGAAACTAACTTGCAAGCAATTTCATTTCTCCCTTAATATAATAAAACCTAATTTATTAAATAGTTTTCCAAGCTTCCAAGATTCCTCACTGTTATATTCCTTGTCTCTCCACAGACTGTAACAATATGACTGTCAGAGTTATCGGTCTCAGGACGAAGTATATTGAGTATAAAAATCCTCCCCAAAGCCTAAGCCTGCCACAGAATAAAGCAATGAGAAAATAAAATATAAAACAACCCATATTCAATTTCCAAGGAACATTTTCTATAGTCATTCTACTATATGAAGTAAATGCTTTACTTCAAATGACATTATACTCACTTGGCCACTGAGGACAGTATTTTTAAAGATGGTTTTGATTTGGTGGCATCATGATGAAAACTTTACCCTTCTACTTCTCATATCTCCTTCTCTAGTCCTGACTCTTGGGTTACCTCTGTGGGGGGTCTATCACTCCGAATAGACAATATTATACCCTACAGATTTCATGGATCATTGTGTATATATTCAAGATAAGAATATTCCAACCACTAGAAACACACCTATTTGTTGTGAACCAACTTGGATTTCATGCCTATTATTTGCATTATCCTATTTATTTATTATTGTCTCTGAGTTCACACTGAAGTTAAGCTGTAGTTCAATTAGTTGTGACTGTGTGTCATGCTTATACTGTCTTCCTTTCTTGCTCTGTTGTATCAAAATTGCAGCAAAATGCTTTGCCATATAAAATGATTGCCTGATATGAAAATGTTTTCAAACAATATTTGTCTTAAATAAAAGCTTGCTTCTAATTGATAACATTAGGAAAGGTGAAATCTGGTCATGCGTTTGCTCCATCGATGCAAAGGTTAGTTGACCAGAGAAGACTAGTGAGAAGTGGCCTATTTTAATGCTTGGGGTCAAATTTATCTTTTTTTTTTTTCTTTAGAAAGGTAGTGTAAAGGATTGTTATTCATGTGTGTGTGCGTGCGCGCGCGCATGTGTGCATGTGCACATGTTCACACACTTTGGCTTATTACATAAAAATGTGACTTAAGAGGTAGAACTTATCCTTAAATACTTTAATGGCCACATCATGATACCCAGCTCACTCCAGTACAGTATTTCACCATGCCTTGCTTAAAGGTAGCAGTTTCATTTATAACATTATGGGTTTTTGTGTGTGTGTGTGACAGTATGAAGGTAATAAAGTTTTGATCATCTGGGATTGTCTATCCAGACAGACCTTTTTTAGAATATAGTACATATAAGGTTCTTTTAAAGACCATTAGTATATTTTATCCTTAGATTCTCTAAAACAGAGAACCATGACAAGTTGCTTGGTATGTTTAAATAAGAAAAAGGGATTTCTGTCAGTTTGAACATGGAGGCTTAAGTTCCAATTTCTCTTGCCATTTTGGAGGGCAATGATAAAATAGCAAATAAAAAAAGATAAATTGGGTTGTAAGGGGGAAAAGTGACATCTGGGAATCCAGAGACCAAAATAGATGAAATGGGTACCAGAAAAATATAACGGAAGCCAGTACAGGAGAAAGAGTTGAACAAAGGTACCAAAAGTTGACACTGTTTTGATTAATGAAAGGAAAGATTAGAAAAGTGCAGCTTTCGGAGAGTGAGAAGCAGAGTGATTATCAGAAACACAAGGCTGCTATTTGACGGCTGCTTCTCAGAAGTGAGGGATGCAGAAGTAAATGAAAAATTTTCAGGAAAATAAGAGAGTCAGTTTAAAAAAAAAATCATACTTCTGTCCATAAGAGCAAAGGAGAATTGAAGCTTTTTGTTGGAGATATTCTAATGAAATATTTATTTCACTTAACTAGAAAGAAAGAAAATCATGATCAAACAGACAACAAACATCAATTTTACGAAATCACAAAAATAAAAAGAAAAACTCCAAATATGTTGAAGCATGTCCTAGCAACTCTAAAATCCAAATCACCTGTCAAGGGTGGAACCTTCATTCTTTTCAATGACATATAAGGAGAATGACTAGAATTATAATTTGATAATTAATTATTTGGGAGGAAAGGAATAGAAATTGAAAAAGAAAAGAATAAGTGTCCTGGGCATAAATTCTTTCCTCAAAGAAATTTAAAATGGTAATAAAATTATCAGGAATAAATTGTAACTAAAAGCATTCTGGATGGCAGAAGTGGGAAAGTATGACAAGAGAGCCAGAGGAATGGACAATGAAGCACATAAAGTGAGAAAAAAATGTGAAAACCACTATATTCATTGAAGTAAAGAAAAATACTTAAGAGGAATGAAAAAAATCAACAGATCCAGTTTTGAAACACATTTTGGAAACACAGAGCAAGGGGAGAGAGAAGCAAAGAGGAGATAAAAGAATATTTACAAAAGTGTTAAAAAGAAAATGTTCTTCATTTTAATTGGTCACTGGAGGATTGAATACCAAGAGAGTCAATGAAACAAATAAAAATGCACAAAGTAAGGCTTAGTTATAAGAATGACTTTAAATTATGTACTTTCACCATAAAAAGCATTGTGACACAAATCTGTAAAAACCTGGAAATAATATTTATATCTTATAATTGATAGAAACGAGTTATCAGGAGAGACTGTGGTGCATAAAAAGGAACTGTTTTTCAATATTTGAAATCTTACTAGATTAAATCATAAGTTAAATAATAATTAAAAATATACTGAGCTAACCACTTTCCTATTCATGATCCAAATGATGAGAAAATTCATCATTATTGAAATGTATAAAATTCATTTATACATTCTAATTAAAAGTAACTTCTAGGAATTTCTAATTACCATTTCAAGATAATAAAAGTGTAACATTATTATTGTGAAATTACTTAAAACTGCAAAATATGAAATCAGTTTTCTAAAAATAGATTTTACTTATCTGTATAATTGAAAGAACAACACAGTATAAAACATTTTTAGATAGTTGGGAGGCAGAGGCAGGAGGATCGCTGTGAGTTCGAGGCCAGCCTGGTTCACAAAGTGAAACCAGTACAACCAAGTCTGCACAGAAAAATCCTGTCTCAAACAAACAAAAACTCACAAAAAAAGATTTTTAGCTAATCACATGAGTGAATTATCAAGAAAATGTAGAAATGTATAAATGTCCAAAGGAAGTTAGTTTTGGAGAAAGGTGTTCATGTTTGTACAGTGAGAGAGTATAGATGAAAACGTAAGTGTACAGATAAACGGATAAACAAAGATGGATGGACATATGGGTGAACAAATGTGTGTTGTGACTGTCTGTGTCAGAAGCACAGATGGCATATTTGTGCTTCAAAGTGTTAGAATTTATTAAATAATACATTTAAAAGCTGTGTCAGCTTTGTTGGTTGAAAAATCTCTAAATGTCGTAATTTTGCTTGATAGCTGCCTGTCGACTAAAAACAAAACACATTATTTTAGTCCGGTCTGAATTTCTAATATGAATTCTCAGATATTCGTTACAGTTCTTAGAATAATATACTAATATGCAGGTTACAGATTACAGAGGTCAGAGAAGACACTTTGAAGTCAGGGGCAGAGCTGATAGAGGCACAGTTAAGAATCTCTGGGGCCAAGATAAAGAGTCTTGTGAATCATAGTTCTCTCAAGCAGATAGCAAATGCAGACCAAGGTGACTAGATGGTTGATTAAAGTAAACAGTTTATCACATGCAGGACACTCAGGCTCGACCTGCATTCAGAGACAAGAGTTCTTTCCTAGATCAGTTTTCTTGAACGAAGCTTACAACAAATGGCTGGTGACTAGTCCTTATCTCCGGCACATATAGATCTTAAAGTACTCTTTTCCATACGCCCAGATGGACAGTCTACCTGGTATGATTGGTAAGTCCATGTGTCTGAGTTGATCGGATCTATTTCTTCATGTCATTGTTTATCACCATATATGTTAATTATTATTTTGTTCTTTGATGTGCTGGCAGATGGCGGTTGTTTTCTTGTGTCAAAAAAAAAAAAAAAAAAAAAGAAGAGCCATTCTTTCTTGGCATGTGTACACAGAATGAATAACTCTGGTCAAAGGTTTTATAAAATGGATTCATTCAAGGTTAGGGTCTGTCTGCGCGTTTATAGTCCAGTCAACATAGATTAATGCAGGTGAGGCACAGCCCATTCTCAGTGTGGAAGTAAGCAGTGGAAGAATGATAGACAAAATTATGCTTCTTTCTTTATGTAACAGAAACTATCAAATAAACAACCACAGAGGTAACTCTTAATAATTTACTATAGAGCAATCTGATGGTTGATACTGAGTTTAGAGGGACAGGATGACACATAAAATATGGGATGTAAAAGAGATAGATGTTTTGAATTGTGAGCTATATAAAAAAAAAGGATTTCATCAAAACCTAAATAATTTTTACCCCTGGGCAGTTAGTAAGTAGATGGCTCATCCAGAACTACCAGATGACTCAAGGCAAACATCAGAATTCTTTTTGCCTTGATTACAAATTTTAGAAGCTGCTTTTTCATTTCAAGCTGATGTTTTCAGCCTTAGAACTTTCAAAACATAATACTTATCACTCTAGCATTTTCAGAAATTTGGAGCTGAAGTCAAGCTCGAGTGTAATGCAACCTTTCCACCACTTTTCCTCTGCCAGTACCAACCATTTGCTGATTTCCCCAAATCCAGAGGATGCTCTAGTGTCCATACTCTAAGAAACTTTAGGCCACACAAGGTCTCTTCTTATTTATTTTATTTATTTACTTATATTCCATCTATCTATTTCTTTGCACTGCAACAGACTTATATCTTAAAAGCAATCAGAATTTGTGACTTTCCCACATGACACCATTGAGCCAAGAGAGACTAAACTCTTTGCTCTGAGGTCACAGATGTTGAAAACTGTAGTGTAATATCCTTGTCTTAGTTGTTTAATGTCTGACACACACGTGTTTATTTAAAAACATGCTTTTACTTCTTATCACTAAAAAGACTTCTATTTTTCCACTTTGTATTCAGAATCATTTTATACTCAAAACATTTTCATATGTTACTTTTGAAGACAAGGAAACTAAGAAAATAGACATCTTTACCTACATTTTTCCAGCTCAGTCAACAAACTTACCAACCAACCAACAAAGAAACAAAAACAAAAACAAAAACAGAGTAACTTTAGTTTTGATAGTGCAAAACAAACAAAACCTAAATGTTTTCCAAGCATCTGACAGTTTTCTTAGACAACTGACATCATAACTCTTTAATCCATCAGTTTGAACGTGTCAGAAACATCTTAATGTGTTAGGATATACAGCATACCATTATCCTCTCTATTCTCCTTAAATATTGTTTTAAGGATCCTGGTTCTTACTTCTACCTGCAATTTGTGTGTCCTATATGGTTATTTTCAATACTTATTCTTCTGTTCACTGTCTATATTCGCTTAGTGGCCTGTTCAGCTGTGAACAGCTATTACAAAACCTCACAGACTGAGTGGGTGATGAACTGCAATACATTGTTCTTTAAACATAAAGAGGTTGTGAAGTCAAAGATTAGGTACCAGCACATGCGCTGCCTACCAAGGACTCTTTTCTTGGCTCCAATGTTGCATCTATGCTATGTCTTCAAATATTGAAAGAAGCCAGAAGCTCTAAACACATTTGGGAAGCTGCAACCTTGTTCTCTAATCATTTCCTCCCTCCCCTACCCCGGGCCACATTTCCAAAAAGCATTACTTTGGGTAATTTAAACATATGGTATTTGGAGGAAGCACAAGAATCCAGAATGTAACATCACCCAGTGCTTCATTTTTCTGATGTTAGCATAATCTTGCCATCTTACCTTCAGTTAGAAACTGATCCCTTGGGTCCTTGAATTAGAACTCTTGGGTCGTCTCATTTCTCTCTTCCTTCCCAGTTAACACTGACCAGTATCGTGCCTACCACAGGAATATTGAAGTGGAATTTTTGAGCTCATATTTAGCTTTCATTGAGTTATGTTTGACTTCCTTCATGCTCAATTCTGTGTCTTCAAGAAGTTAAAGTTTATTCTCTTCTCTTTCTATTTACTGAGTACAGACAGTCTCCCACCACAACAAAGTTTATATTCTGTCCTTTGTATCATTTCTCTCTTCACATGAGTAACCTTGCTTTTGTGACAATTCACATTTTCTTAATGTCAGTATGAAAAGGCATATCTAGGCCACTGGAAAAGACACATACTCCACATTGTGGTTGATTGAAAACATTAACATGTCACATCTTCAGTCTTAAGAGCTCTCAATCTAATTGTAGAAATATCCAGATATAAAAATAGCTCCAGTATAAAGCAACAATTCTTTCGGAGACATGTTGTAATTACAAGCCAAGCTCAAGGGATGGCATGATTCATCTCACTGCAGGCAGGGGAACAACATAAGAAGGGCCAGATACCATGGAATTTGAAGTGTTTTAGAAATTTAGTATTGGATTTTGCCAGAAGGCATAGGATGTTTGGGGAACAGAATGGATGGAGCAAGTTCATTCCAAAGTTAAGTTCTAATTTAAGGTTAATGACAAGTTTGAGAAATCATGAACAGACCAATGTGACAAGAAAATAAGGTATGGTAAATAACTTTCTGCAGTCAAGTATTTGTCTAAAAGTTTACAAATTTGGGGTTTGAAGGGGGAGAGAAAAATGTAAGATATTTTAATTTAACCATCTCAATAAACTGAGGGATAAACAAAAAGATCATCATTCTCCACTATTGTTGTGTGTTTGCAGATAAAAGCACAATCAATATTTAAGTCCATCCCAGACAGGGCTGCTTCCATGCTGTCACACAGCACAGGCCGTGGGCAGAAGGCCACTTACATCAGTGGGAAGATTTCCTTCCTCCGTTCTGGAACATCCTTTGAAGTAGAAATGAACTATTGGAATCATATGAAAAATCTACTGTTGAGGCTTGTGTGTGAAATGTTCTGCATAGGCTCGTGCATTTCAACACTTGAGCTGCCTCTGTTGTTTGGGAAGGTTGTAGTTCTTTGTACTTTAATGATAGAGTATCCCGAGGAACATAGGCATAGAGGCTTGAGGCAGAGGCATCCCCACTTATAGAAGTCACTTGTTCCCATGAGAACATCTATCAAAAAAGGTCAAAATTTTGGGGGAGTTCAATCCCCAGTGTGACACAAATAATGTACCAATTGCAACAGAGGCAGATATACAGATATTTATATAACCTTTTAACTTCAGATATTACAAATAATGTAAAAGCCTAGATACTAGACAAGCAATTCCTTGATGTAGTAACCTACTTTACTATTACTCATGTTTCTACCTTTACCTTTACTCAGCTACTCCATTATCCATGTATTTTTATAGGTACATGCAGAAACTTCCAAAAGAATAGAAGTTTTGTCCAATCAGATTGTCATAACTTTTACAATTTTAATGATTTTTATTTGCCATACACCTCATTTTCAGTAAACATACTGAAGAATGTTCAGCACTTTGGTCCCTAGTCTGTGTGTACCTGGCTCCCTTTTGCTACCTAGACACATCACAAAGATCTATTATCTGTCTAGAAATCTGGTTGCCCTATCAAAACTCAAATGTAAAACTTTGTAATATTTTTCACAAATGTTTGCAGAGAAAAATGTGCCTTCTTTCTAGTATGGAGTAGAGATTAATTTTTAAACATTTCACCATTTAATAACATATCATAAATCTTTATAAATAATTATTTTATTGGTGTATATCTTATAATTACAATATTTACACTATGTAATATTTCAATAGGAGTAGTGGATAATATTTTTAAATCCATATAGATAGATAGATATGTAAACATCACATGTATGAATCTTCAGCCAACACATGTGTAGAAGTACAGTGCTAGCAAAAATGACAGTTTCTCGACGTTTTCTAACTCAGGAAACAAGTTGCAATAATCAATAGGAAAAGGAACTCTGTGCTTTTTCAGTAAGAAAAGCATTCAACAATATGACATAAATAAGCAAAAACTATATTACTATACTTTAATAAAGTCAATGAAATTAATTGACAGCTTTAACACATATCATTGGTTTCTTCTACAATCCTGATACCAAAACCACACAAAGAACCAATAAAGAAAGAACATTACAAACCAATTTCTCTTATGAACATTGATGTAAAAACACTCAATAAAATACTCACAAACTGAATCAAAGAACACATCGAAAATATCACTCATCATGATCAAGTCAGCTTTATCCCAGGCATGCAGGGATGATTCAATATACAGAAATCCATCAATGTATTCCACCATATAAACATACAGAAAGAAAAAAAAAAAAAAAAACGCATGCTCATCTCCTTAGATGCCAAAAAAACATTTGACAAAATCTAACACTCATTCATGTTTAAAGTCTTGGACAGATCATGGATACAAGGCATATACATAAACATAATAAAAGGCTACATACAGCAAGCCAATAGCCAACATCAAAATAAATGGACAGAAACCCAAAGAAATTCCATTAAAATCAGGGACTAGACAAGGCTGCCTGCCCACTCTCTCAATAACTTTTCAATATAGTACTTGAAGTTCTAGCTAGAGCAATAACACAACAAAAGGAAACCAAGGGGATCCAAATCAGAAAGGAAGAATATCACTTTTCACAGATGATATGATAGTGTAGATAACGGACCCACAAAATACCAACAGAGAACTCCCACAGCTGATAAACACATTCATCAAAGTGGACAGATGCAAGATTACTTTAAAAAATCAGTAGTCCTCTTGTATACAAATGAAAAGGGGGCTGAGAAAGAAATTAGAGAAACCACACCCTTCACAATAGCCACAAATACTATAACTCTAATGAATTAAGTGAAAGAATTATATATACAAACCTTCAAGTCTCTAAAGAGAGAAACTGAAAAAGATATCAGAAGATGGAAAGGTCTCCCATGCTCATGGATCAGGGGGACCAACATAGTAAAGATGGCCATCTTACAAAAAGCAATCAGTAGATTAAATACAATCCTTATCAAAATACCTATACAATTCTTTACAGACCTTGAAAGATCAATTCTCAACGTCATATGGAAAAACAAAACAAAACAAAACTAACAAACAAACAAACAAAAACAGGAATAGCTAGAACGATCCTGTACAACAAAAGATCTTCCGGAAGAATCTCCATCCTTGATCTCAAGCTGTACATCAGAGCAACAGTTTAAAAAGAAAAGACAAGAAAAGAAAAGAAAAAGCATGGTACTGACATAAATTAGGCTGGGAGATCAAAGGAATAGAATGAAAGACCAAAAAATAAACCCAGACAACCACAGACACATACAATGGAAAAAAAGATATCATCTTCAGCAAATGTTGCTGGTCTAACTGCATATCTACACGTAGAAAAATGCAAATAGATCCGTATTCATCACCCTGCACAAAAATAAAGTCCAAGTGGATTAAAGACCTCAACATTAAGTGAGACACACTAAATCTATTAGAAGAAAAACTGGGAAGAGCCCTGAACTCATTGGCATAGGGGACAACTTCCTGAGCAGAACACCACACGGATAGGTCAGGCTCTAAAATCAGCAATTAATAAGTGGGATACCAAGAGGCTGGAAAAACTTATGTAAGGCAAAGGACACATTCAACAGAACAAATGACAGCCTATAGATTGGGAGAAGATCTTCACCAACCCCACCTCTGACAAAGGGCTAATATCTAAAATCTATAAAGGACTCAGGAAATTAAACACCACTGAACCAAATAATTCAATTAAAAAACAGGGTATGGAGCTAAACAGAGAATTCTCAACAGAGGAACATTGAATGGATAAGAAACACTGAAAGAAATGGCTCAAAGTCCTTAGTTATCAGGGAAATGCAAATCAAAAGGGCTCTGAGATTCCATCTAACACCCACAAGAGCGACTAAGTAAAAAAACTCAGTGACAGCATATTCTGGCAAGGATGTGGAGAAAGGGGAACAGTCCTTTATTGCTGGTGGGAGTGAAAACTTGTACGACCACTCTGGAAATCAATTTGGTACTCTCTATGAAATTTTGGAATAGTGCTAGCTCAAGACTCAGCTATATCACTTCTGGGGAATATACTGGAAAGATGTTCCACTATACAACAAGGGCAAAGAGAAATGAGGGCGGAGATGAAACCTGGGGAGACCTGGGGTAGGAGAAAAGAAGGCCTGTAGAGAAAAAGAAACTGAAAAGTGACATCTCTGTGACAAGCTGGAGACCTAAGTCAGGGACGATATGAGGGACACTCTAGCAGAGGGTCCTATTATTAGAGCCCATAGAGACTGTCGGGTACCAGCGCACAGGAAAAATCAAATCAGGGTTCACCTACTCTCTTTCGGGTGAACCCTGATTCGACATTATGATAGGCAGATTTGGGTCAAGGGGTCCCGCTCAAACTAAGGCACTAGCCAAGGACAATACAGGCGGTAAAATTTAAACCCCTACCCTGATCTAGCCCATGGACAGGACAGTCTCCACACTTGAGTGGAGAGAGGGATATGACTTTCTCATGTACTCAGGTGCCTCACATTTGACTATGTCCCCTGGCGGGGGAGACCTAGTGGCACTCAGAGGAAGGACAACAGGTCACTGAGAAGAGACTTGATACCCTATGAGCATATACAGAGGGAGGTAATCCCTCTGAGGAACAGTCATAGGGGAGGGGAATAAGGGGAAAATGGGAGGGAGGGAATAATGGGAGGATACAAGGGATGGGATAACCATAGAGATGTAACAAGAATAAATTAATAAAAAAAAAAAGAGAGAGAGAGTAGGGATTGAAAGAAGGATACAGAGACGCGAGAAATAACGAATCAAGTCAGGAAATTTCTGATCAAGATCCACTTTAATGTCCTACTAGTAAGAATATAGAGAGAGCAAAGTCAATAGGATCTATTCTAATCTCACTCACCCTAGCCCCCAGGCAAGAATACAATAGCCTGAATTGCTCCCTGTAGAACTTCCTAGTTCTCTGAGTAGTTCCCTGTAAGAACTTCCTTGATCCTCTGGGTGGTTCCAAGTTGGAACTTCCCTACTTCTTTCAAAGGTAAATAGTCCAAGGATAGCCTGGAACACAAGACCTCGGGAGGTAAGTGTCAGCAACTCAACGGTCACAGCATACAGCCTAAGCACAGGATTTCCTACATGGCAGAATTTGGCATGGGTTCCCACATGAGTAAGGATGAGTAAAGAGGACTCATCCTTACTTAGACAAGACTCCTAGTAGAGGGAGGGGAACACCAAACCACCCACAAAAACTTCAAGTCTAAATTTGCCCTGCCTATAAGATATGCAGGGATAAACATAAAGCAGATAGAGCAGAGATTGAGGGAATGTTCAACCAGTGCTTGGCCCAACCCAAGACCCACCCCATGCTGGGTTGGGGGTGGGAGCTAACTCCTGACATTATTAACAATACTCTGCTATACTTGCAGGCAGGAGCCTAGCAGAGTTGTCCTCTGAAGGGCCCCCCCCCCCCCCAGGAGCCCTTTGAAACACATGCTGAGACTCACAGCCAAACATTGGCAATGAATAGGAGTCTTGTGGGAAATGGGGTGGGAGGAGCAAACGACCTGGAGGTAACAGCAGCATGATTTTTAAAGAACAGGCTTACCGCCTAGTAACACATTGTTTCATTTTCAACAGATTTTTGGGTGCTAGTTTTTTTGTTTTTGTTTTTTAATTTTATTAATTTATTCAGATTACAATTAATTGTTAGCCCATCACTTGTATCCTCCCATTCCTCCCTCCCTCCCTCCAGCTTTCACCCTATTCTTCTCCCCCCACCCCCAATATGGTCATAGGCTCCCAAATCTCATCTTGGTAGCCTGCTTATTCTTTCTTTGAGTGCCATCAGGCCTCCCGACCAAGGAGAGATGGTCACATATGGAGCACCAGAGTTCATGTCAGAGTCAGTCCCTGCTCTCCACATAACTGTCCATTGTACTGTCCATTGAGTAGATCAGAGTAGGGGTTCAATGTTTACTTGTATTGTTTACTTGTATTGTCTTTGGTTAGTGCAGTAGTTTGAGTAGACCACCAGGGCCCCGATCCAACCATCAGCCTTATCCATAATAGCCAGAACCTGGAAACAACCTAAATGTCCCTCGGTTGAAGAATGGATAAGGAAACTGTGGTACATATACACTATGGAATACTACTCAGCTCTAAAAAACAGGGAAATCCCAAAATTTGTGAACAAATGGATGGGACTAGAAATGATCATAATGAGTGAGTTAACCCAGACCCAGAAAGACTCGCATGTTATATACTCACTTATAATTGGGCACTAGCCCAAAAGGCATGTCCCACGAAAGTCTTCACTTACCAGGAGATTGGGATAGATGAGAGGACATCATACTGAGACTCTAGGTAAGAGAAATATTGGAGATGGAGAAATAGAAGGACCCAGAGGGTCCTAGAAACCTACAAGAAAACTACAACAATTTCTACTACTTCTTCTATCTCTATATTTTAATCTAAGGTAATTGCAACGAAGGGACTATCTCCCAAGATGTTATTTGTACACAGAGGGCAAAGGAGCCAGCAGGTTCCAAGAACGGGGAAAGGCTTTGAAATAGTCCTTTAGGCATTTAGAAAATTTGGTCTGCAGTCAAATGGAAAACTCAGCTTGAGAACTGATATCCTAATAAGGAAATAAAGATACTATGCCCAAGTTGCAGATTTAACTTTGAAGTACACTTTAACCTTCTGTTAGAATTTCAGATAAGGCTCAAGAGAAGCCGATACAAAAATAGTCATCTGAACTTTTAAATGCAACAAAACAGTTCATCAAGTACATTAAAATTCCTATTAAAGAAGTATTTATATGTATATGTGTGGAAACTGTGAAGCATAACACTGAGATATGTGTAAAATTATGTGCATATTATATATAATTTGCACCATATATGACTCTTAAACAAAGTACACTATATAATTATTGCTACTTTCTCTGATGCTAAATGCCAGTGCCACTATTCTAGAACACTACTGAATATGTCTTAGACATAAGCTGAGAATATTTAGTAGTGTTCTAGAATAGTGGCAGCTTGGTGAGGAGACTGATGTCACTCAAAGAAAGAGTAAGCAGGCTACCAAGATGAGACTTGACAGCCTATGACCATATAGTGGGGGAGGAGGAACCCCTTGGTCTTAGACCTAGGGGAGGGGAATAGGTGAGAGTGGGTGGGAGGGAGGAACGGGAGGATACAAGTGATGGGATAACAATTCAGTTGTAATCTGAATAAATTAATTAAATAATTTTTACAAAGTGATTAAAAAAAATTCTCAGCTTAGTGAGATGAAAGATTTGGGTCTAGGCCATCCCTTTACTTGAAACCTTGGCTCAGGGCCACTCTAGCTCCTTCTAACCCCTCATTGATTTCTTTCCTTCCCATGGCGTCTAAACATTTTCTAGGCTCGGAGCTAGGACATTATTACAAATGTTTCCAGGCTCAATAGTTAACACAGTTCCGAGGGAAAGTCTGAGGGCACACAGACCTTATTAGAAGAAGTATTTGCAATGCATAGCAGTGTTTGTGTTCCCTTTCTTTCACACAAGTATCTTCAAGTGTGTCTCCACTGGGGATGTTTAGTCAATGCCTCCAGGAAAAATGTCTGGCTCACAATTTCCGTGAAGCTTACTCTATAGCTGAAATGACAGGGTTTGCAGTACCCCACTGCTTCAGGCTAGTGAAGGAAAAGTTTTGAGGTCCTTTTCCCCTTTGCATGCTCAATCTAAACACACATAAATAGCTTGTTAATATGCATCCCCATTAATCTTTCCTGTTAAATTCATCCAAAGTGCTCCTGTCCCTTCAGGGTTTTACATTCCATTGCCCATCGCCCATCTTAAAGTGGTAGTTTACTGTCCAAAATACACTCAGGATTGTTGGGGAACTTGACTTTCCCTAGCTTTAATTGGTTTCCCTTTGAATGTACCTTTTGCTTTTGAGGTCTCTTTCCCTCAATTTATAGAGACTAGTGGCCTTCTGCCCTAATGACCATCTTACCTGTAGCAGTCTTACTGAAGGAATTTACTGGTCCACACTCCTGTAGCCCTCTGTTAGTGTTTCATCCACCTCTAACTCCTTCAGTTATGTGGAAAGACTGAATTGATACTTGACCTGGAAAAAAAATAGAATTAAAACAAAGTCAAAAAAGCAACCAAATAAACAAAATGAGAGCTTGAGATAAGACACAAACCAGGGAAACCCTGAATTTATTGCCTCCCCTCTAAAAGATTGTTTTTCTAGTATGTAATTTGACCAACAATTAATGAAAGTGGTTATATTATAGCCGTTGAATTTTTTTATCAGTAAAACCAGAATATTTTACCTTCTTTTTAAAATCTGTAGATTTCAACAGCATGGCTGAAAATCCTGATCAGGCAAAGTCTTAACAAAGGAAGCTTTCTTTGATTGGTGCTTACATGTGGGTTCAGAACCAGCAACAGAGCCTACTAAGAATAATAGCACTGTTCTTCTCACCCTTTTCTGACAGGCCTTTAACTGCAACTTAATTACGTTGCTTTTTGTCTGCAGGCTCTGCTCAAGGTTCTTGTGATATTGGAAAGGCTCCTTTACGGGCAATGAAAAGAGCATTAGAAGGTTTCTTCCTCTGATTATTTCACAGAATAACACAGCACTTATTTTTCCCAGCAACTTCCCATACTATTTTCAATAAATGAAAGTCTTTATTTTTCCATTTTATAAAGTGTAGATTAAACATTAATTAGTCATAGCCAAGTTCTGCTGTTTTCCTTTTACAGTGATCCTTTTACAGCAAGCTCCCGAACAACACAAATAAACTTCTATAATGTGTGAACAATGGCACAGCCTCGTGTTTAATAAAATGGAGAATGCCTGGCAGAGTCAATCTAAACCGTTTTGCAATGATTTCATGCTGAGCAATTATTTTTATTTTCCCTAAAAGGTGGAAGTTTTAAAGGCATGAGAGAGTGTGTATTTTTACAACTAGGAAAAAATCTTATTAAATGGTGATGGTTTTCTGGATTTTGTTTCTCCTTCCCCAAAAAAAACCAGAAAATTGAAAGTGGTCAAACTAAACATCTGCTGACCACAGTAGCTTCCACATCTTGTGGTCAGCAATGTCAATTTCTGTCATTTTTGTTTACTATTATTGGCTTGTCACATGCTCCATATCTCCAAAAATAATTGAAAATGAAAACAAACTTTTGTATGTGTGCTTTTTCTCCCAAGCAATGTGTCAGCCTGGGAAAATGCTCTCTGTGAAGAGAAAGTGGAGCTGACATATAATTGTTACCGTTATCCAGCTGTTACTGACATTACAAGCTGAACCCTCCTTGGAGACACAAAACCAATTTTGATGTGACACTCTGAAAAGTCACCACTAGTACTTTACAAATAGTTCAAGGTCACAGAAATCTTACCCTAGGCTCTTTCAGGTGAGCCTCTGGAGGACATTTCTTCCAGGGGAGAGCTGTGTTTTTATTGATTTTCGCAAATTGTAGACTTAAAGTCTAACAAAGAAAAACTATCAGAGGGGAGAAAAACCTAAGTACGAAATCAATACTTTTGCATTGTGATTTTGAAAAGCAATTCCCAACAAGGATTATATAGGGAAAAAAAAGTCAAAATTCCACACTTAACTTTTCACACTTGCATATCTGAATAGACAAACTCCTAGGATGTTTTAAAAGAACACCTGGTAAAAGATTTAAGTTCTGTTATTTAAATATGCATACTGTCTCTCAAAATGACGCTAATTTAAAGTGCAGTAATGCAGTTCCTTGCATTCTGCTTTGGAGACACCTTTCTCCTTTGTTGTGACTTTAAATACAGTGTGTTTCCCAATGGTATTCTAATCAAATTTCCCTTCAATTTATTTGTTGATTCATTAGTGAGCGATATATGACTTAACTTGTCCAATCTAAACCAATCTCTTCTCTTTTCCTTCTTGCCTTTGAATTCCCTTAGAAAAGCAGAAACATTTTAGAGTTGATTGATTTTCTGAGGAAACAACATGAGGTAACAAAGCTTCAAGACCCCAAGCAGCCTGCTTCTGTGTCTGGCCTGGTGGATGGTCTTAACTACATTGACCAGTAGGTAAAAATGGATGTGATCCAAATCCTTAGCTGGTCCAGGATTCTGCTACACAGTTTCCAATGCTCTGTTCTCTTTTTGTTCTTTTTCATTTCACCAAGAAATGTGTCCATATGTGGATTAAATTGACAATGATCAATTTCTGAACAAAATGTCTGCATAAAAGGAAGCCATGCTCTCCAATCTATGGTCATTATACTGTGTTTTTATAAGCACAAGACTTTATTCTTCAACATTTGTGAGAAGCAGGTTACATTTCAGTTGTAAAGTTTGAGATGAATAGTAATAATCACTGATATTTCAAAGACAAAGACTTTATTATTTCAAAACAATTTGCTTCATATTAAAGTTGTATAGATACAATATATTCAATCTCTCTACATAGTCATGTATGCAATTCATTCTATAATGTATATGTGCATTTAATACTGACATTTAATATGTCAGTTAAGGACACATAGGTTTTTATCATCTTTACATTCATTATAACATATTTTTTGGTAGAGTGATTATTTTTACCTGAGTTTGGTGCATATATATTTAGGGTAGTAATATCTTCTTGGTTAACTCTTCCCTGGGTCAAAATGATGCGTTCCACATTATCTCTTCTGATTAGTTTTAGTTTGAAGTCTTTTTGTCAGATATTAGGATAGAGGATTGAGCTTATTTCCTATTCTTATTTGATTGGAATATTTTTGCCCATCCATTTACTCTAAAGATGTGTTTATCTCTAATGCTAAGGTGTGTTTCTTATAGACAACAAATAGGGATTTTCTTTCCTGATACATTCAGCCATCCTGTGTCCTTTGGTTGGAGAATTGAAGCTGTTAATACTTAAAGTTATTTAAATGTGTGTTAATTACTGTTATCATATTGGTAATATTTTATAAGGCTTTCTGAAAAAGTCATAAGAAATCATACTAATAAGTTCTTACCAAAAACATGAAAATACATGTAAGTCATTGTTTAAATAATTGTATAAATATAGTATATATGCCATTTTTCTGTCTAAACTGACAATGCTTCCTCTAAGACCTAAAGACTGTATAATAAAAAAAAATCCCAACACCAGGCATGAGAATTTCTCCTTTGAGTTGGTCAGAGTGGTCTATAAGATTCCCCAAAACATTATATTCTATTGCTGTTGTTGAAAGTTTCTACTTCATAAGTGGATGGACAGCCAGTCCCTCTTGCTGAAAATACTGTGCACTGAAGACACAGCCTGGAGGCAGCTGAGCTGGAACTGACTTTTATGGCTCATCACTGAACTAAATTTCAGGGTACCTACGGTGCTATTAAAGCGTCCCAGGAGGGAAACAACAAAGAGTTCTACCAAGTTATGGTACCTAATGACCACAACACTGATTGTCATGGCATAATAACTCTAAGTATACAGCATTAACATACATACCTTGGCCATCACCAGTCGTTCTCTAATTGGACACAGGACCTACTCAAGGATAGAAAAATAATGCCTGGTACTGGAAATCTAGCAAGCTACACTAAGCTACTAAAGTTAGAGATCTTGGTGGGGGAGTTACTGTGTCCAGCTTACTAAGTTAGCACAATCCCTAATATATTCCCAATATTTCTCCTTTCACCCACAGATGAGTGTAATCCTCGCCCCCTCATCAGCAAAAGTTTTCTTTGGGATGGATGAAAATACATTACAGAAAACCACAACTAGTTAAAATGCAGGCTTGTAGAGCCAAATCCCGACTCATATATCTACAATATGACTCCCATATTTAAGGGTCAGGTATTATTGTGGAAGAAGGAGATTAAAGATTATAGAACCAAGAGGATTAGGGACATTGCTGTGAGATGGCTTTTCCTAGGAATGTCAGAAGCCACACACCAATCTGACTGCCAAAACAGGAGGTGAATAAGGATGACATGAATGGATATAGTAAGGTACATAAGTGAAACTTAATGAGGCCTGAACATTTGCAAGTAAATATAAGCATCTAAAGATTCTGAAAGTGGGAAAAATAGTCATCCCTAGGAAAGAGCACATCAACTGGTTATATAATATCAAATGGTCATCTTTGTGGTCATATGCATGCAAGTAACATATATAATGACTATGCCATATTTATGAATTTAAGAATATTTATATATCTATATATTTATGTATTAATATACATAATGTATGTATACATGCATACATATCTATGACTGGTAATGAGAGAGAGAAGATATGTATTAAAAAGAGCCTGAAGGAGCAGCAGTGAGCTGTGTCATGTCACTTGATCACCATTTTCTTGCCCAGGACTCAGCCTACGTTTCCAGGGACCTACCAGAACCTAGGACAAGATAGGACCCTGCCAAGGTCCCTACCTGCAAAGTTCCCATAGCCTATACCCAGCCTCCACACACTGTACCTTGTCCCCTGCACTCTAGTGTCAAGCCATCAATTCTGCCTGGCAATAAGACCTCCCAAAAAGTAAGGTCTGACAAAAAGACCTGCCAGCACTGGGGACAAATAGCTAAAAGACAAAGGAAGAACACAATCAACAAGAACAATGCAATGTGTCACCAGCATAGCCCAGCTGCCCTACTACAACACACCCTAAATATTCTAACACAAGAGATTGTGCACAGGAAAATGACCTTAAGTCCAATCTTAAGAAGATACTATAAGCCTTTAAAGACAGGAAAAGACAAACAGGCTAACAGAATGGATGCAAAAACAGGACCCTTCACTTTGCAGCATACAAGAAACACATGACAGCAAAATAAAAACAAACATTACCTCATAATAAATAACTGGGAAAGATTTTCCAAGCAAATAGATCTAAGAATCAAGCAGGAATAGCCATTCTAATGTCTAATAAAGTTGACTTTCAACCAAAATTAATAAAAAGAGATGGGTAAGTGTGGGATCCTGCTGTTGAAGTTAAAGTCTGTCATTTCCAGATAGGTCCTGAGCTTGGTGCAAAAATGATGGACTCCCTTTGTCAGAAGGGCTCCCTCTTCTCTGCCTGGTCTAGAGAATGCACATCCCTAGAATGTCACGTAGTCCTTAGGGAAATACAGATTCAATTCCCTTTCTATGGGTAGAACCTGCTCAGCAGACCTGGTGATTACTGTATATACTCCATCCTATGCTAATGAGACCTTAGCTTTCAGCAAACAACCTTTAACTGTACCTAGAAATGTCCCCCCATAGACTAATTAGTACCGTGTTCCCTTCTTATGATAGAACTGTGCTATTGCATGCAATGTAAGTATCCCTGGTACCCCTAGCCCCAGTGAATCAAATACAGTCACCCTTAAAACTCCTCCCACTGCTGAAGATTTATATTGTGCCTGTATTAATAAAATAAATGCTCACTCTCTTAGTCAACTGCTCAATTATGAGACTTGTCATCTATTCTGGGGAAAGGCCAGTTCACCTTCTCCCTGAAGAATTTACCACTGGATTCTTGAAGTTTGGCTTCTGGCCAGACAACTATAACTGCCTCAGTCACCACTGAAAAGGAAGTGAGTCTCTGACTGCCAACTAAGTAGCACAGATGTGTCACCCACCACCACCACCACATCCTCTGCAGTTAGAACAACAGCTTAACCATAGGGCCCTAACACTGCAGTATCGCCATTGGCTTTGGAACAGCCAAGTTTGCACTGCCATTTGGTACCAGCAATCTCATTAAAAGGAGCTAACTATAACACCCTGTTGAAAACTCTTTTCCACACACCCAGGGAGACCAGGAGCTGATCCTGAGAGAAGCTGAACCTTTGATCCCGAGGTTTCTTTGTTCCTGCCTAGAAGGCAACAAACTCGGACTCTCGCACTGGAGAAATGCTAACTTCTGGTGCAGCTCTCAGTGGAGGCAGTGAGAGGAAAAGCAGAAGAAGTTCAGGACACTTCATATTTATCAAAGGAAAAATCTAACAAGATGACATCTAAATTCTGAGTATATATGCCCAAGGTGCAAGGACACCAAATGACAAAAAATGGCAAAACCGTATAATGGAAATATAGATAGCATATTCAACCAATATTGCTAGTTTAACTGGATCTCTACATGTACAAGAGTGCAAATATATTCATATCTACCACCTTATATAAAACTCAAGTCCAAATTAATCAAGGTCCTCAACATAAAACCAAATACACTAAATCTGATAGAAGAGAAAGTAGGGAATACTCTGAACACATTGACAGAGTAAATAAATTTTTTAACAGAATACCAACAGTTCAAGCACTAAGATCAACAATTAATGAATGGGATTTCATGAAATGAAATCTCCTGTAGGGCAAAGGGCATCATCAATAGGGCAAAAAGGCAGCCCGCAGGATGGGAAAAGATCTTCACCAACCCTACATTTAACAGAGGGCTGATATCCAAAATACATAAAGGACTGAAAAATGAAACACCATTAACCAAATAACCCAAATAAAAATGGGATACAAAGCTAAACAGAATTCTCAACAGAGGAATCTCAAGACCATTTTAGTCACAAGGGAAATGCACATCAAAATTACTCTGAGATTCCAACCCACACCAGTAAGAATGGCTAAGACCAAAACCTCAATGGGGGGGCTGGAGAGATGGCTCAGAGGTTAAGAGCACTGACTGCTCTTCCAAAGGTCCTGAGTTCAATTCCCAGCAACCACATGTTGGCTCACAACCATATATAATGAGATCTGTACACATAATAAATAAATAAATCTTAAAAAAAAAAACAAAGAAACAAAAAAACAAAACCTCAATGGGTACTGATGATGATGTGGAAGAAGAAGACTCCCATTGCTAGTCAGAGTGCAAATTGTACAAATACTTTACAAGTCAATTTGGTGGTTTCTCAGAAAATTGGAAATAGTTCTACCTCAAGACCTAGCTATACTACTCTTAGGTATATATGCAAAAGATGATCCACTTACCACAAGGACACTTACTGAACCATGTTCACTGCAGCTTTGTTCATAATAGACAGAAATTGGAAATAAACAGATGTCCCTCACTAGAAGACTGTATAAAGAAAATGCTGTATACTTACA
>OU015752.1:55695252-55770627 GCA_907169655.1 Acomys percivali
GAACAATGGAATCATGAACTTAGCAGGCAAATTAATGTACTAGAAAAGGTCACCCTGAGTGAGGTAATTAACCCAGATACAGAAAGACAAACCTGGTGTGTTCTCAATTATATATGGATATTAGGCATCATGTATAGTGGAGCCATGCTACAAACCACAGACCCAAAGAAGCTAAAGAACAAGAATGGGCCAAGAGAGGATGTTTGAATCTCATGGAAGTGGATGGACTGAGGGATCTGTGTGAGAAAAGAGTTTGGAGGAGGGGAGGAACCGGGTCCATAAATTCCAGGGAGGAAGGAGGAGGAGAGAACTGGAATAGGTGAGCCATGGGGCCTCTGAGATAAGCTAGACACCTAAGATAATGGAAATTCCCAGTGGTCATGAAGCTGACCCTACCTAAGACTCCTAGCAACAGTGGCTAGGGAGCCTGAAAAGGCCACCCTCTCCAACCAGACAAGACTCCCAAAGGAGGCATAGGAATGCCAACTCAGCCACAAAACATTCAACCCACAACTTTTCCCATCTATTAAATATGCAGAGATAAAGAAGTAACATGATCTAAATTTTCCAAATTAAATTTGTGAAGTACAGTTAGTTAATCTTTGAAAATTATTTTCACAATAAAACTTAAAAAAACTTATCTGTGACCTGAATATGAACTATCGGTTTTAAGTACTTCATCTAGAGATGAATTTGGTCAAAGTAAAGTATAGTGTTGTCTAGCGTCTGCTTACTTTGATTCTAGAAAATGCCTTAGAAAGTTATTCGTACCTCCTAAAAGGTGAAAAATATCAATTATATATTTCTTCATTCAATTAAGGAGAATTCTTATACAGAGTAACATCATTTCAAATGATTAATAAAACAATGTTATACTATTTGTGAGGAAAGTAAGAAGTTTTAATTGTGATAAATTTCTTTGGTATAAAAGAAAAATCAGTGCATTGTTTTCTGTGGAAGGGAAGTCCTCACAAGACTTCCCAGGTTACCCATATGTGCTTTACCCAGAGGCTAAAGGATTTACACATACAGAAGTGGGTATTTAATTTCATTCTTTTAGAGTGGAAAAGAAAATAGTGCACCAGAGGCTTCATACACTGGAAATCTAACTCCCTTGTGCTTATGTTTTTAAAGGAGAAAAAACACTCTGTCAACAAATTAAGTTATATTCACACAGATTGGCATAGGCAGATCCAATCTATTCTTTATTTCTGCTTGTGATATGAGAGGTCACATCTCAGAGGAAAATAGAAATATCTGTGTATCCACCTGACATTTTCTATTACATGCCTGAGAATGATTTACCTAAGTAGTTATGAGCATGGCACAGTTAATTTAGCAAACACAATAGTTTCTTCAATACCATTAGACATTTATGAAAATACCCAACCTGTTTCCAATGAAAATAGTATAAGATGAAGGTATAATTAAAAATTTAGACAAAATCCAACTCAATGGAATAGCAAAGCATATAGTAATTTATATATTTTTATCACATATAATGAAAACACTATGGAAAATATACACATTTCTAGTATATATTTATTCTTCTGGTTACACAGAAATAAACCGTCATAGTCAAAGGTTGATGGCCATTATATTTTACTAAAGAAAAGGCATTATGCTTTAATAAAAATATAACCACATTAGATCTCCTCACCGTGGTGAACAGTATTCTACTCAAATTCATCCGTTTTCAATGAATACCATTTACTTCTGACCTAAAGGTAAATTTAGTGATTAAAGACCATGAGAAACATGATTTTTGGTGAATAAAAAAATACCTCAACATTTTTACTTCAGATGACATCTGAATTTCTCCCAGCCCTTGAGGATTACAAGAGAACAACAGTAAAGATTTGTTTATTAAAAATCTTACCTTATAGAATTTGATAAGAAATTAATAAATGATACATGTGCAAAGAGAAAAGCACCTAAACTTGTTTTTCTAATTAGTCTTATAATCTATACGTGTGTATATATGAGCATATATAAATCTGTTATGTGAAAACTTCACTTTTAATTGCTTTTAGTTGAACTGAAGTAAATATTTCCAAATTTCTATTAAGATTAATAATATGAGAAGCATGTAACATTTATTGAATCTTCATTCATTTCCTATCCCCATCAAAAGCAAATGCTTTTAACTATTTATGAAATACTCAAGCTTTAGAAGTCACTTTCTTTTAACTTATACAGAGGTGTAGCCTGACCCTTTTATTGTTCCTTCTTACTTTTTAGTAAAGTAAAATTGCTACTTAACTAAGAAGATATAACAGTCATTCTGAAGTTTGTATTTCTTGTTCAAATAAGAAGTAAATACAGGATGTTGAAGAGATTGGTTAGAGACTAAGTGCACTCGCCGCTCTCACAAACAGACAGACAGACAGACAGACAGACAGACAGACAGACAGACAGACAGAATCTTGGTTTTCCTCTCAGTACCCTTCTCCCAGCTCACAATCATGTGTAATTCCAATTGCAGGAGATCTGATGCCTCCTTTTGGTTTTCATGTGCACTGCATATATCTGCTGCACAGACATGTAGGCTGGTAAACACTGATACACATAATAAATAAAGCAAATAATTGCAATACAAATGACTACTACAAGAGAAGATGCCAATAATTGCCCTGATCTTTATTTTACCTATTCTTTGAACCTCTTTAAAATATATGTATAGGCCTTTGCATTATTATAGCTTGTAATACTACTTACTATCTGATTTTAAGTACTTTTTGAAGCATCCGTGGTTAAATCGAAAAGGGAACTGTGTGTATTTTATGAATTATAAATATGCAAACATTGAGAAGCATATATTGGAATTTCACCTTTGGGCTTATTGTTTTTGGATATTTACTATTGAATATTGTGATCATAATTTGTTAATTACCCTCCTGCTGAACAATTTTAAAAGATTTTGCATGATATACATTATAATGGGCCTCACAAGGGCAGGAAATTGTTCACTTTAATTAACTTTTTACACTGTCATTTGGGTCACAGTATTTTTAGATTTTTTTTTCTTTCCTCAGGGTTTATGTTTGTCTGATCATGACTAAGAATTATTGGTTTTTTTTTTTAATTTTATAGGACATTGCTTATATATAAGAAATTTCCTTCTTATTTTCATCTTTTTCTGGAGTTATCCTCTTTCTTGAAGCCAGATAATAAAACGTTCAGGGACTGGAAAGTTTATTCATCATTTGAAAGCACTTGCAGCTCTTGCAGAGGATGCAGATTCAGTTCCCAGCACTTACGTGATGCCTGCCAACCATCTGTAACTCCATTTTCAGGGGTTCAAATGAATCCCTCCTCTGGTTTCCACACGCACCACACCACGATACACCCATAGTGCAAATGCACACATTTTGGGGGAAAACCACTCAGATACACAAAGACAAATATTTTAAAATGTTGTGAATCTACTTTTAATATTCTTTCGAGTTACTAGACTTTTATTTTGTTGTTGTTGCTGATGTTATTGCTATTTTTATCTTTTTTTTTCCCCAGGAAACTATAATCTGAGGGACCTAAGAAAGGGGAAACTGAAAATAACTTTTTCCAGAGCAAAATGGAAGCCCTGAAAACATACATAAGCATAACATTATAAAGGCTGAACGTTTATATTTTGGGATACTATAAGGATATACTTAAACATATATACATGTATTAACAGTTAGTGAAAAAAGAGGCCATGGACTGATGAAAGGTCTATGGGAGAGTTTAGAGGGAGGAGAATTAAGGGAGAAATATGATTAAGCTACAATTTTAAAAGTAAATAAAACAACTTTTTTAATTTCTTAAAATATTATTACTCCAGCTGGATGTGGCGATACACACAGATATTCTCAACATTATAGAAGCAAGAGAATTAATAATTAAAGGATATGGTAGACTATACAACTATACAGAAAGTTTGAGATCAGCCTCAAACTTTAAGACTGCCTAAAACAGTAACAAGGATAAAATATTCTATCATGAATTTTTTTTTAAAGAGGAAATGAAGAAATAACTTTATTTTATTTATTTATTTTTTAACCCACATCATTTATTTTATTTATTATTTTTATTTTTATATATGCATTTATATTATTACACACATATATAATAAACTACCTACAACAAGAAGAAACATGAAACAATCATTATGAGTCAAATTGACACAGGATTTCAAGTCAAGAAACATCCAATAAAATGCCAAGAAAATAAAAATAAGCAGCTCGAGAGTTAGTAGGATAAAAGGGTTCAAGTAGGTGGTCAGAAATAGGAATTCAACAGTGGGCTTGGGATTCAAGGTCAAGGCCATACTCTGGACAGAACAAAACTAATCTCTGTCTATCATGAATTTTGACCACTCAATGCAAAATATTTTTCATGGTTTGAAATTGACTGCTCTATGCAAATTTACATATTGTCTATCTAATTATACTTATACCAAAGAATATGCAGTTTATAAAATATATCTTCAATAAGACATGAATACGTAGCTCCTTGTGAAAAAGAAGCCCTTGCAAAGTTGTGCCTGCTTTATGATTTTAGCTACAATATACCTGCTGACCGATACTTTTCTGTTCTTCCCCGAATACAGTATCTATCTCCTCTCAGTGGATATAGAGTTCCATATTTTGTTGTTTTGCTGTTGTTGTTTTATAATGTTTTGATTTGACAATCAGCCTGGCTTTAATAGTCTCACATCACGAGTTTCACTCACATGATGAATCACAACTGCACTTACTCAAGCTGTGTGGATTTGGTTAATTATGTGACTCTCATACAAAAAGACTCCAAATGAAAAATTCCATTTTATATCACATTAGCTCACATGATCTGACCGAGAACACATTTTGAAAATATAGAACAAAATTACCATGATACAGAGGTCAAACACTGTGTTGTAATCAAATCTAAAGTAACTGGTGTAAGAACTTTGGTGTCTATGGTATTACATGATTCATGTGTGTGCATGTGCACCATCTATAACTTTTAAATAATGAGTTCAGGAGACAGCGGCGACATATCTGTAGTACTCTCTATTCTGCAAGCATTTCTTGACTAAAGCAAATATACATTAGAACATGATTGTTTGATGGCCAACATATTGCTGTTTGTTTCACTGTTAGAATTTAGAGAAAGTTTCAAATGGGATGTAAAAGGGAGAATTTTAACTGTCAGTCTGTTCCGAGATGCAATATGGATGTATCAGTTTAAATATGAAGTGGGCTCTGAGACTGGAGACGTTTGACAAGACACAAAAGAGAAGCTACTGAAAGCAAAGCCTCGGGGATTTGTTTAAAACTAATTTAGTTTTGGCTTCATTCCTTCTTTGAGAATCTTTCCTCGGGCAATTACTTTTAGAAATTGTTATTATTGGTCCCAGGTCTTCAGCCTCTCAGGGAGTCTCATAACTTGTCACATGCACCTTAAGGCTGCCTTTATGGCATCTTCTAGGAGCAGTGGCCCTGGTTTGGTGTAAAAGCCACAAGGTTAGTCCTCTGATTGGAGCTGAATTTCCCTATAGATGATAATCTTTAGTCTAAATTACATATTCCAATTACTCATCTCCTTCATTAATGTTAGTTGCAGTGAATTATTTCAAATCCTTGCATACCTTGCTTCATGTTTTTTGAGGGAGAATGCCACTTATATTGTAGGCATTCTCCACTTCATATCCTCTGATACCGTGAATCAGAACCAGCTGAATTCCCATTTCATTTCAGCCTCTTTGAAAGATCTGTAAGATATCTGTTAGAATTTGGGCCATGGGGTCCCGCTCAAACTAAGGCCCTAGCCAAGGACAATACAGGCGGTAAAATTTAAACCCCTACCCTGATCTAGCCCATCGACAGGACAGTCTCCACACTTGAGTGGAGAGAGGGATATGACTTTCTCAAGTACTCTGGTGCCTCACATCTGACTATGTCCCCTGGCGGGGGAGACCTAGTGGCACTCAGAGGAAGGACAGCAGGTCACTGAGAAGAGACTTGATACCCTAAGAGCATATACAGAGGGAGGTAATCCCTCTGAGGAACAGTCATAGGGGAGGGGAATAAGGGGAAAATGGGAGGGAGGGGAGAATGGGAGGATACAAGGGATGGGGTAACCATAGAGATGTAACAAGAATAAATTAATTAAAAAAAAAAAAAAAGTAAAATGTCTTGGCCCAAAAAAAAAAAAAGAAAGAAAGAAAGATCTGTAAGAGCTTAGTCAAATAGGCAGAAATGTCATCTTTCCTCATAGTGCTTTATGAACAGCAAAGTTCCTTTTGATTATTTACTACTTTTTGCCGTCATTTTCTTAACAATTTCATCCTTGAAGTAGTATCTTTAGGAATACCTTCGTAGGGAGTTGGAGAAGTGGCTCAGCAGTAAAGAGGGCCTAGGGCCCACGTGGTGGGAATTTCAGTTCCAAGGCATTGCATACTGTTGGTCTCCTGAGGCACTTGTATCTGCAGGGTGCACGTAAACTCACGCAAGCACACATACATACACATACATTTTTTAAGACTTTAAAAATACATTTTATCCAGAGTTCTCCAAAGGAATCAACTATGAAGTAACACCCACAAATACTTTTTTGCTCAAAAAATCCAAAAAGTCTTTTTTCTTACATACAAACCAGAAATTAAAAAAAAAAAAAAAAACTGACTCAGCAGGCAAATGGATGGAAGTAGAAATTATCATCCTGAGTGAGATAACCCACACACAGAAAGACACACATGGTATATACTCACTTATAAATGGATATTGGCCCAACATAGATGTCCTCGGAGAGACTCCACCCAGCAAGAGATAAGGACAGATGTTAGAACTTGCTGCTGGACTCCTGGTGGAGCATTAAGAGTGGTATGGAAGAATGGGGGTATGGAAGGACCCAGAGGGTTCAGGATCCCCACAAGGAGACCATCAAGGCCAGTGGATCTAGACCCAGGGGAGCCTGCACAAACTGTCACACTAACCAAGGACAATGCATGAGTAAACATAGACCCCCTGTTCAGATATAGCCAATGGACAGCTCATTCTCCATGGTTGTGAGGAGAACAGGGACTGCCTCTGACATGAACTCTGCTGCTCCCCCACTCCCATTTGATCGCTTCCTTTGGTGGGGGAGGCCCTGTGGGCACAAAGGGGAAGAGAAAAAAGGCTATCTCCATGATACCTGATAGGCTGTGGTCATATGGTGGGGGAGGAGGTCCCCTTTTGCCAGAGGTCTAGGGAGGGGAAGAGGGCAGAAGGGGGAGGGAGGTTGACAATGGGAAGGTACAATTGAGAGATATCATTTCGCACTCAGGATGTAACCTGAATAAATTATAATAAATTAAAATTAAGCAAAACGATTCAGCACGTGGAAGGCAGTGTTCTACTATAATTTCTAGAGTGTGTTTTATTTTCCAATCTACTTCACTGTATCTTAAAATATAACACAAAATGAAGGTATAGTAATTTTTTTTAAAAGATCCTCTAGGAGATGAAAGAAGAAATATCTCTCCCGAATGTCTTGTTGGTTAGACCTTTACTTAGCCCATGCAGTATGAGCACTGAGTGGTTTGCCATAGAAAGGTAATCAAGTCTAACCATTCCAGATGCATTTGTCAGAAAGGTGTTAAGCAAATGGTCCAGGTCTACAGAGAAATTAGAATGATTTGGATATTGACTGTCAAGAACTAGATGAGAGAAGCATGGGAGAATAGCAATGTAGAAGGATCCAGTGGGTCCTAGAAACCTACAAGTAGAACATTATGATAGGCAGATTTGGGCCAAGAGGTCCCGCTCAAACTAAGGCACTAGCCAAGGACAATACAAGCGGTAAAATTTAAACCCCTACCCAGATCTAGCCCATGGACAGGACAGTCTCGACACTTGAGTGGAGAGAGGGATATGACTTTCTCATGTACTCTGGTGCCTCACATCTGACTATGTCCCCTGGAGGGGGAGACCTGGTGGCACTCAGAGGAAGGACAGCAGGTCACCGAGAAGAGACTTGATACCCTATGAGCATATACAGAGGGAGGTAATCCCTCTGAGGAACAGTCATAGGGGAGGGGAATAAGGGGAAAATGGGAGGGAGGGGAGAATGGGAGGATACAAGGGATGGGATAACCATTGAGATGTAACAAGAATAAATTAATTAAAAATAAAAAAATTAAAAAAAAAAAGAACTAAGGAGTTCAAGAATTGTCCAAAGCTGCATCTAATAACTCTAAATGCATGCAACACCAAAAGGGGGTGAGGGTGGGGGTCAAAGAAATGATCACCCACGGGGCATAGGCTGCCTGACCATTACCATCTTTATTTTTATTAGTGTTGAGTTTTGAGTGTCAGGAAACTAGAAGGAAGTGACTTATAGGTCTTTCACTCTCAAACAAAACTAAAGAATTACAGTGACTAAACCTTTCCTGCACTGAAAAGATTATCACAGTGAGCCAGAGATGTAGGCTCCACCATGGTGTTCAAGCTATTTCTAAGTACATGGTTACTGCAGTTCCTAAAGGTGTGGTGATGACCTTGAATGCTAAATGATTCTTTCACAATATAGGTATACTATACACACAAGTCACATATACACATATAAAGGAGGGAAGAGGACGACAGAGACAATCACAGAAAGATCCAGAGATAAGTCAAGGACAGAGAGGGCACAGAGTTTTGTGAGACGATGTTGGCAATGAAATGCATGGGTCCTTTTTATATCACTGGAGTATCACTACAATCTACATATTACAAATGAAACCAATAATCCACATATTACAGATAATACAATAGAGAGTTTGAACTTGTTTGGCCAGCTACTAAGTGCCAGGTGAGAGTTTAACTTCATTTCAGTTTAAGTCCAAACATGTCATTTTAAGAAGTAATATGTACAGATAGGTACATTTTAAGGAGTGTGTAAAATGAACATGTCTTTTGGAAGAAATATTAGCACTGTCACACTCACTTAATACACAGACAGGAATATATTTTACTTGCACCTAATATGCCTAACATTAAGATTTACATCACAATTCATGCTTGTTCCACGTCACACTTTCATGTTAGTCCAAAATAGATAAAAGAGAGCAGTATAAATTCTAAAATTTAGTGAACTTGTAGACAAGCTTACTTTGTTTAATTTTTTTATTTATAATTCATTTATTTATTATGTATATATACAGTTCTGTCTGAATGCCAGAAGAGGGCACCAGATCTCTTTATAGATGGTTCTGAGCCACCATGTAGTTACTGGGAATTGAACACTGGAACTGTGTTCTTAACGTCTGAGCCATCTCTCTAGCCCCTTAATTGGGGTATTCTATCTAGTTTAAATTATAAGCAAATAAGACTGCTTTTCTAAAAATATTTTAAATATTGAAACTGAATAATACTTTTGAATAAAATGTGCACATTTCATACAAGGACCTAAGTGCCCTGCCCAAGGTAGCTTGGTCTTCATGTGGGTCTCCTAGTAAGCGGAGTTGGGGATGTCTCTGACAAGGTCTCTGTTGAATGCTTTTTGATCACCTCCCCTGGCTGGACTGCCTTGACTGACCACAAAGGAAGAGGATGCACTCAATACTGATATGACTTGATGTGTTGTGGTGGGATGGAAGGGACAGATCCTTTTTGAAGGGTAGGGAAAGAAGACTAAGAAGAAGAGGGAGCAAGAGTAGGACCCAAACGAGATTAGGAGGAGGCTACAAATAGCACATAAAATAAATAAATAGATGTTTTTAGAAGAAAAAACTCTCAAAAATAAAAAAGTAAATTAAAAACAAAAAACAAAAAAGTAAATAAAAAATAACGTTCTCAGCTGAGCATGGTGGTACACACCTATAGTCTCATTACTCAGAGAGGCAGAGACAGGCTGATTTCTGTGAGTTACAGGCCAATCTGGTCTATAAAGCAAGTCAAGGACAGCCAAGGCTACACAGAGAAACCCTGTCTTGAAAAACCAAACCAACAACCAAACAAACAAACAAAAACTGTGTCTCGTAAGTCACCAGTGTTTAGCACTCCCTAAGATACTAAGCTACACTATTCCTGTGGAGGATGCAGACTTTCTTCTCATGACCCATATCAGGTAGCTCACAAATGCCTGCAACTCTAGAGACTAATGCTTTCTTCTGACCTATATGAGCATCTACACACGTCATTCACATAAAGTCATGGGGCCACACACATATAAATAAAATAGTGTGTGTGTGTGTGTGTGTGTGTGTGTGTGTGTGTGTGTGTATACATATGCAATCTTTCCTACAATGGGATTTATATCCCAGAGAAGAAGACAAATAATAGAAATAAACAAATAACACATAATTCAATGTTTTGACATATACTAAAGAAAATGATTTGGACAAGGGAATATAAGTCTTTTAAGACTAGATTGAAGTTTTAATATTGGGTCAAGAAAATTCTCACCAAAAAATGACTTTCATAAAATATACAAAGATGAGTAGAAATATGAATGCATGAATATTAAAATGCTTCCAGTGAGCAGGGACAAGAAAAATCCCTGAGTCATTTGGATATGCTTTGTCTACAGAGAAACAGAAGAGAAATGGAGATAATTAGACCAAATAAAAATTGCAGATGATTCCTTCTTACAGATATTCTATAGACATTGCTTCTGGAGGTCGCTGAGAAAAGAGACCAGCCACTTAACTAATATTTGAATAGAAACAAATTTCTCAATGTATGGAGACTACCTCAACTGGAGGCGAAAGTAAATTAAAAATATCAAATGAGAACCCAATTGAAATATTTCATGTGAGGGATATGAGAGGTTGAGCTGTGCAATGTTGATGTGGCTAATAAAACCAGTACATTAAATTTGGAGAAAATTTGAACTGAGCTCATGATGGTTAATTGTTAATGATCGGCTATATAGGACCTTGAAGTATCCTAGAAAAAAAATCCTCAAGATCCACCCATGAGAGACTGTTTAGATTCTGAGCACGCCTGTGTGGACATATATTGATTTCATTGATATTGTAAGACATATCCTGAAAGTGGGTAAGAGGATTCCCTAGATTTGGATCCTATATATTTAAAGGAGAAAACCAGGTTTACTTAACTCTCTTAAAATTTTCCACACTCATTCTGTGATTTTTAATCTAGCAATGCGTGCTTTCAAGCTGTTCCTCTACTTATAAATCAGTCTCAAAGAATAATGGTCATGCTTGATCAATGTTCCTTAGAAGTTAAATTAAACATTTAAGCAACAACTGAATAATACTACTCCAGAAGGCCTTTGGGGTGCATTTCTCTATGACCTTGCCTCTGCACTTCCTCCACAGTCTCTCCACTTCGCCACTTCAGGAAATCATTAAATCAAGGGAGGCTCTCCTGCTGGCTGTAGTGTTTGTATACACTCTGCGGCAGAAATGCTTGGACTTTGGTGTTTAATCTTAGACTTATACCTGACAACTTTGAAATTGCAACAGAAAAGTTCACTATGAGAGATAAATCAGCATATTGTCTGCATGAAGAAGACAGTGCATCATTATGGTAAATAAGATAAGCTAATGGGGCAGAGATGCTGAAGAATGCATACTGAAAGAGAGAGAGAGAGAGAGAGAGAGAGAGAGAGAAATCTAAGTTTATGAAAGTTTCAGTATACTTTGAATGTGAAATTATAATAGGGATATGGAGACATAAAAATCATGTATCTATAAGATATACTTTTTATATAAACATGTATATAAATATAGACCATGAAAAGATAGATTCATCTAATAAATAAAATAACTTCTTGTAGGACCTATCTCTAATTCATATTTAACTTATACTCCTATTTATTTTATCTCGTATCTACATAAATCTAATATAAGGAATAAGATTCATTGCATAAATAGTAAGAAAGACAGAGAAGCCTTCTTGTTAAAAGTCAGGTAAGTTTTAAAATGGTTTTATAAACATTATTGATTTTATAAGGTCAAGAGGACTCTGCATCGTTGAAAGCATTGGTGAGCACTACAATGTCTTCTAAAGGATCGAGCGGTCCTGGAAATGTTCTAGAGGGAAGAACGTATGTTGAAAGTCATCACAGAGGACAGAGTAAAATAGAACAAGATGGGCATTTTTTTTCCTGCTACTTCTATGCTTCTTGGGTTTGAAAAAGTACACCAGAAATATTAATGTACACTGTAGGACTTGGCACAGGCAAGTCAGATCTATAGATGGCATGGCCTGGAAAAATTATTATGGCCATCTCAAGTAGCAACTGAGAATGATAGTCATTTTCCCAATGAACAAACAAATGCAACTCAGTGTAATGTATTTGAGGAATGAAGTAAATAAGATTTATCTTATTTTTACCATTCTCAATAAACAGTTATAAACCTATCAGGAATCTAGGAACGCCAGGATTTTGTTTGGAGACTATCATAGCACCATAAAAATTAGTGGATAGCAGTAAAAAAAAAAAAAAAATGTACATCCAAGGATCTGTACAACCAACGGAAACCATCTGGAGCAAAAGTTGGGTCCAGACGTGTCCGAATCCCAGAAGTCAGGCTGCTTTCTCCCTGCCCTGGGCCTGCATGTCCTTCTGGGAAATATAGTCCCAACCTCTGCCACCCTTGAGGTGGTCATGTAGCCTGGCTGCAGAGTTATGGGTTAAACTTCCTCACTCCGTATAAGGTCAAGCACCTGGGAATCCTCTTCATATAAATAAGGCATTCCCAGCACCTTGGCGCCAGCCGACGATGTACACTTACCCTAAAAGCCTCTACCAGCTCCCTCGGTTCCTCTCGTTTGAATGAGCTGTCTCACTAAAGCTGTATCCTGAGAAGTCTGTTTCTCAGCTGATCACTGCCATCTGAAGTCTCCATTCCCCCAGCCATTCTTGCCTTGCTCCCCTTCCAAGCATACACGAATTGTGATTACCGGTAGCAGTGACGCCATTATGGGTCGGGAAGCAAGGCCAGGAACGGCAGAAAAGGAGATTAAACAAAGACTGCTGTTGAGCACAAAATGATCGCCACACAGTCAACTTGTGTTTTTTAAACATGAACTCAATGTATGATATATGTAAAGGAATCTTGTTGCTGTCAACAGATGCTACTGTCAGCAATGTTAATATTCACCCAGATTGTGTATGTGTGTGTGTGTGTGTGTGTGTGTGTGTGTGTGTGTGTAGGTGTGTGTGTGGGTGTGTGTTGAATTTCAAGAAAATAGTTCTGATAGACTTTAGGGAGCTAAATAGGTGTGATGTGAATGTTACATAAACATTTAGGAAGACTTGAGATATTAGAAAACAGGACTCTTCACTATAAGCTATCTTCTGCAGACGGATTTCTCTCTTCACAAGCGTATTTTGTCCATATTGTTTACCTCCATTGTGAGAAATCTGAGTTTGCAATACCCTGTCAACACTTGGTATCCTGATTTCTACTCTCTCATTTTAACTCAACTTCCAGTGCTAAATTGCGTCTTTCTGGATCTCTTTGCTTCAAGCTTGCTCTTCTAGTATCTAAACACAGATGAATTTGATATATGGAACACATATGTTAAAATCCAGAAAGTAAACTTAGATCTCAATTCTAAAATAGTGGGAACTACCTGAGGAACAAGTGAACAGTATACCTGTACTTATTTGCAACACTGACATGAAAGAGTCCCAGAAAAAGTTTAAAAGATGAGAAACTAAAAAATTGTGTCCTTGATATGAATTACACCTGAGTATTAATATCATTAGGGGTTATTAGAGTTTGAAAGTTTCAGACATAAAGTTGCAATAACTTTGAAACCCCTAGAACCTAAGTGAAGGATTAAGGAAAACCTTTCAGTGTTTGTAAACAGCTCCTAAACATTTTTTTTTCCTTCTGAAAAGAATATGAAATTATGGATGTAGTTTAATTTTCTGTAAAGTACTTTTGGACACTTTTCCTATTAATTTTCAGACATAAAAATTGACTCCTCCAGAAGGAGAGTCTATAAATCATCTCAAGAACCAGAATTTAAGAGAAAAAAAATCTCAAGAATATTTTTTCATCAAAATTGTACTCCATTTCCTGTAACAGTGATGCCTAAGGTATCAAATTAGAAGGTCAGACAGCAGTGATGTTACTTGACAGAATAGAGCTGGCTTCCTCTTGGTAATCTATGCTACCGACGTTGCTCCTCAGAGTGGAAGCAGCAGCCACACTTCAGGCGAACTCTGCAGGAAAGATGTTGGCACTGCTCCTGGAAACCAGGCCTGAAGGGTAGTTCTCTCACACCACCGTTCTTGCTTTCCTTGTATTGAAATTAGATTGTGTTACCACATAGTATATTCTGATTATGTTTTGCCCTCCCTTACTCTTCCAAGTTCCTCCCTACCTTTTCTCCTTTTTGAATCCACTTTCATTCCATCTTACATTAGAAAACAAATAGACTTATAAAGGATAAAATTAAATTAAATTTAATATAGTAAGATAAAAATAAAACAGCATACATATTATATACACATATTATATAAACACACACATCTAGACTGCCTGTACCCTCATCCTCTGTGGCCTGGCAAGGCCACCCCACCAGGGGTAAGTGATCCATGTGTAGGGGCTGCAGTCCATGTGAGAAGTAGCCCATACTCCTCATATTATGGGACTCACAAGGAGACCGTGCTGCCTGTCTACTACATATGAGCAGAAAGTCTAGGTCCTTGGATGGTGCATCAGTCTCTGCGGCACCCTCCTCCTCTGCCCAGATTTGTTGACTCCGCTGGTCTCCTTGTGGAGGTTCTAATCCCTCCAGGTCCCTGTATTGCCCAGCTCTTCCATAAGAATCCCTGTGATCCACCCAGGAGTTTGGCTGTGTGTCTCACTATCTGCTTGGATCTCCTGCTGGGTGGAATCTTTCAGAGGACATCAATGGTAGGCTCCTTCCGTGTTCCTTCTGTTTTTTTTTTTTTTTAAGACTCCCTGGGTCTTATCTTTTCCATATTTTTTATTTAAACTATATTTGGAATATTTTTTATATTTATCTTATTGTTTTAGTCATTATCTTGCAATGATCATCATATAGTAGATTAAAGTAGACACTCAATCCAACACTTGGCCAGTCCCAAAAATCTATGCACCTCTGTAAGTCTCTATACAGTTGGTATGGCTATTCTGTAGCAATAAAGATTTGTTTGATGTTTTATTATGAATTATCAATTACTCTCATGAACTGATCCACTATGAGTGCACAGATACTATGTTGGAATTGAAGATAGAAAAATAATTAGCTTTATATCTCTTTTCATTACTTCTTTCCTTTGCTTTTTTATTACTTCCTTGTCACACAATGTTGTTCTTTCTTAGTCTCCTTTATAAATACTATGCTTTACACACACACACACACACACGCACACACACACACACACGCACATTGTAGACTATGATACACACGTGAGAGAGAACATGGTGTTTTTTTAACTTCTGAATTTGGGTGATTTTACTTAATATTACACATCCTTAGCATGTACATTTCAATGAAAAATGTAAGAGTTTGTTTTGTTTTGCAGATTTATAATATTTTATTTTGTGAATGCACCACATTTTCCTTATCTGTTAGTCTGTTGATAGATCTTCTTCATACCTAATACATAATGTAGTAATATTAATGTCTAAGATAAATGAGGAAGAAAACTATTTATCTTATTATTTGTGAGGAGACAGACTTTTGTTTTAGCCTATATAAAAATATTAATTTGTTCTATTAGTCACATAAAAAAGGTCTAAAAGCTTTGACCACAACAGCTACCCTCTCAGATCTCAAAGTCACTGGATGTTTAAAACCCAAACTTCAGTACAAACATGAGCAAAGCATGTTATCTCACTAAATGGAAGTTACCTTAACAGTAATATAATTTTTAAAGAATTTCAAATGTAGATGGGTACAAAGATACTAGAGCCATGGGAACTACCCTGAGTAGTTCTGTAAATGCTCTTATTCCTAGATATCTACCAGATCCCAGAAATAATTTTGGTTTTTACAACTGTCAGAAACTAGTAATCCTGTTCACCACCTTTTGACTCCACACTCTCATAACACGACAAATCATTACCAAGCACAAAGTGTGAAAAGTGAAGTATGAACATCTCTTTTATAAAGGTTTCCAGAATTACACATAATAGTTCTGCTCCAAAATCTACCTGCACAAAAAGGTTTTCCTAATGTTCATAAAAGTTTCTTTAAATAAACTGTAAGATTTTTCTAATAAGGGCATTTATGTATAAAGTCAAAACAACTATAATGAATGTGAATACTTTGATTTCATCCAGATTTTACTTAAAATGCATTTTTCTCATTATTAGTTTTTCTTCAGGAAAATTCACCAAATTATGGTCTTCTTTTCTTGTTTCATACAAAGGACAGGGGCATGATTCTCTTTTTGCCTTGTTATAAAGAAATCCACTATAATATTTTAAAAGATCAGTAAGAACTAACGGGCAAAGCTGTGTCCATGATTATCACTGTTTAGATGAGGTTATATGAGCACTCCAACATTGTATTATTAAAATCAGAAAAAGCTGAGGAATGCTGATAATGTCCTATCAAATTGTCAATGTGAAAGGATGTACAAATAATGTATTATTTGTCTCAGAATTTCCTGCTGAAAAATTGTATTACTCCGTGGATCATTGAGCAAAGTCAACCTTTCACCAGAGGATGCACAGAAAATACTTATTAAAAAAAAGCAATTTGGGGTGTGTTTCACATCAAGTATATTCTTTGATGCAGTTTGGGAAGTTGTACTATAGATGCCCTTCGGTGAGTCTCAAATAGTCCCATCATCTCCATAGACGCAGGTGAGAGCAATGACCTAACAAACAAAAGATGGCTAAGCAGATATGCAATTCTGGAAATGTTATCATGTTATACAGGGCTCCATTTTATCCTGGAGAAAGACACCTATGGAGATGACCACAAGGAAAGGAAATTCCCATCCTAAAGCCACCGTCATGATTTGTAAGATGCAGCATCAAAAATACATTTTTTATTATTCTACTGACAACATACAACTTGTTTTACAAAAGCTGTATGTTCATATAAGAATTGTATACATGGTCCAAGGATAAAGAAGAACCAACTTGCAAATTAACCAATTTACTAAGCAGGACATCTGGAATTGGTGAGTCTTCTATACTATTCTTTTACCGGTAGTCTTTATGTGACATATAAATGTTCTAAAGCTATTAAGATTATAGTATATATCACATTCGTATGGAATAATGAGGATATGACTAGTCATTGACAAAATATAAGATCAAATTAAATGGACTCTGAAAAACAAGTTACATTTGACTCATTTGAGGTTATGCTCAAATCGAAAAGATATACATACCCTGGGCGCTCTTTTTCTTTCTTTCTTTTTTAACTGCCAGGATGGAAGGCCAATTCAGTTGATTAATAAAATATATCTCCTAATGGAATTGTATTTATGTGTAAAGAAACAACATGAAAATCACTGCAGAAGAAATATCATGAAGTGCTATGTTTCTATGTAGTAGATATGTGAAAAAATGAACAAAAGGAAAGACAACAATTGCCTGATGAATGCAGCATCACTCACGAAGGCCACACCTACCTGTTGAGCCTAATCAAGTCCAAATGGAATGAAGATTTTCAAACGAGAGCTGGTGATTGCATTATTACAAAACATACAGGCTTTAATAGCTCACATACTTATTTAGGTGATATGATGACACAGTATGAGGCAGCATTTACACTACTTGGCTTTTTTCATAATTATGTGTCATATTGCTATAATAGAACATTATTTATTGTTACAGTACTTAAGCAAACATATGGTTAAAGTGTTAGGTAATAATACCTCCCTGAAATATTTTGACAGTTTAGAGAGATAGAAACAATAAAGACTTACTTCAAAAAAGCCATAAAAGAAAAACTGGGGAATAGGTTAGTCAGATAATTTTTTGCTTTCTTTACCTACCCTCAAAAATAATAATGTAATACTTGTTGTCAGTATAAAATGAAAATATATTTATTGAAAAGAATTTCTTACAAAGAATGTAGAATTCCACATTTTTAGATGTTTTCATTTATAAGGGATCCCAGAGTCATCATGTCCTTTGAAGCAAATAATAACTACTGGGAATTTTCTCTGTGTATTCTATCTTTAAAGACTCCAATAAAAAGAATTGCCTTTAAAGAATATCTTCCTTTAATATAAGATTCCAAAACCAAAGATGAGCCTGGAAGGTTATCTGTCTTCTTCTAACTTAGTACTAACATTTTGTGAAAACCCTCAGGCAAGAAATCACAGCAGTGTGGCATCAAAAGGAAAAGAAAAAGAGAGAGAAAACACAAGGTTACACTATTTGAAGGTGTCTTTGGACTAGAAGATTCATGATGAATCAAAAATCTGAAAAAAAAAAAAACTACAGTAAAAATGACAACACAAACCACCACGTCATTTCTGGACAGTTCTGACTGAGCTATTTAAACAAGTAACCATGAAAGGGAAACACCACCATGACCCTATTAGCAAGTATAACAAGAAGAAAGTATTGATTATGGTGACAGAAGCTTCTGTTTTACATCATTGCTCCACAGTTGCCAAAGAAACAAAGCATGATGGCAACCCACTTTAGGGACAGGTGATTTTCTTGGGAGCAAACCGAATGGAATCTACCCCGTATTGATTCTATCAATATACAGCTTGGCAAAGCTCAAGTGAAGTAGATAAACAAATTCAAATACTTCTGCAAAGCAAGTGCCTCCTGCAGCTCCCTGAGCTTTCTGAAGTGGCAGTGGTGACAGAGCATAATTCACTGAATCTCTGGAGTGTCATAGTTTAATGGCATTTCACAGCCATGGTGCATCACATTACATTATGCTCACAGTGTCACCACATAAGGCACAGTAGCATAAAGTGATAACATCGTATAATGAGACATACAAACCCAATGTAATGTGACATACAAGAAAATCAATGCAGCATATCACTAAAAATATCCCCTCTTTGGAAAGAGGATACCTATGGGCATTTCAAATGAATTTACAGATCATTCATTTCCTACATAATTTTACTGTATTTAATTTCTGTGCATCTGCAAGCTTCCACAGAGAGATCTCATGTTGAATTCGCAAGCTGTGCAACCTACGCAACCATACTTCTTCTCCAGAGGAAGCCATGTAGGAAAATGCAAATACGTAACATAAAATATCTGAAGGAATTTAAAGCAGGGCAAGCATTTCTCTTTTGGAAAGCATATACTCTTTGCAATTATTGTGTAAAGGGCTAGAGATTCCTTAAATTAACTGGCAATATCATAGCTTCTCTACATCAAAAATGAAAGCACCTTGAACACAAAAACAAAACGGCACTTGTAAAAGGACTGAAAGGCAAAATTCATCAAGAAGGGCTCCAGAGTACATAGAGTGTTGGGTAGAATTAGACACTGAAGCAAGACATCCCTTAGGAGTCCAGCCTACTACAAGAGGGAATACAACAACCTAAGAAAGCCAAGAACAGTTCCTATAAGAACTGTGACTCTAGTGACAAGCCGCTGATAATGCCGATACTGCTGCCTTTACATTTTATGCGATAAGCATAATAATGTGCTCTAAAACCTGTTGGTGAACCCAGAAACGTACAAGTTGAGCCAAGAACAGGGACACACACACACGTGTGTGTGTGTGTGTGTGTGTGTGTGTGTGTGTGTGTGTGTGTGTGTGTGTGTATGTATATATATGTGTGTGTGTGTGTGTATGTATGTGTGTGTGTATGTATGTGTGTGTGTATGCATGTATGTATGTATGTGTGTGTATGTATGTATGTATGTTTGTACATACCTTTTTACCTTTTGGGCATTGCTCTCAAGACACAGCCAAAAAATGTAGGGAACCATATATTTAATGGTATTAAAATATAGTGGAAGAAAACCTATCAAAAGCCTCTGATTTACATTTCACAAGTTCAGAATTCCGACCTTGAATAGAGACAGTGGAACTTGTCTTAGGATGCAACACCTTAGACTGAGTTAAGGAAATACCACCCTGGAACAATATTACGATACTGGGATGTGTAGAAAGCACACTGCAAAGTCCTATTTATTTGTTCCCTAACTCAAAAACTATCTCCTTATTTAAAACTATTTTGGTATAAAACTTGGATGATAAAATAGGGAAATTTTCAGTTTGCTTAGAAGCTAAGTTATACACGAAAGAGTGGAAATTATGCACTGTTGAAATTGTTTTATCAACTTTTAATAACTATATTTTGCATTGCTGTCTTTTTATCTGTATTATTGTAGAACCCCTCTTTTTTATTTTATTTTATTTTATTTTATTTTATTAATTTATTCATATTACATCTCAATGGTTATCCCATCCCTTGTATCCTCCCATTTGTGGAACCCTTCTTAATTGTAATCACATTGTCATATAACAACTCTGTCAAGTTCTTTATTGTGTATGATTAAACTTTTCTTTCTTTATTTATTTATTTTTGAATTTTTGATACACAACTTATCTTCCAACTCACAGCAATCATCCTGCCTCAGCCTCCAAGTGCTGGAATTATAGAAGTGTACCACTATAACTAGCTCTTTTTCTGCCCACAGAATGGCATCTTCTCCCTCTTCACAGCTGCTGGCAATCAGTTCTATTTTCTGATTAAATAATTTTGACTATGTTAGCTACCTCATACAGTCAATCATGCAATATTTATGTTTCCAAGACAGGCTTATTTTACATAGCATAATGCAAGGTTCACTCATGCTGTCATATCTGACAGGATCCCCTTCTTTTAATGACAGCATAATATTATGTTTAATATATTTAAGTAAAATTTTAGATGTTGTAGAAATAAGTCACTATTATGCAAGTCTTAGTACCACTTTTCAATTACTTTGTTTCCTTGTCTATTCTTATTATTAAAAAATAAGAAAAGCACATATTAAAGATAATATGAATATTACGGTTTTTAATTTTAACTAATATTTAACATATCCAATCCTTCATTTTTTTCAACTTCAATTATATATTTACTCAGTTTTTATCTGCTGACCAATTCTGTTAGTCTGTGTGGGAGTACATTGTTTGAACATTTTTGTTCAACAACTAGTCCCTAATTACTCCACTAAAATTAAGTTACCTTTGATATTCAAAACTAAAATTCAAATCATATATGATTTGTAGAATTTTATAGATTTTGGGAATTAGAAATATATTTCATAGACGTTATACAATAGATAGATAGATAGATAGATAGATAGATAGATAGATAGATAGATGATAAATGATAGATATTTTATTCTGTAACACTAAGGAAATGGTATGTTTAAACTAACCTGTTTAATGCTCAAGCCCCAGAAATATAACATCATAATTCTCTGTTTTTTCAAGATCTATAACATAGGACAATTCCAGATGTTCACATGACATGTCAAATTAATAAATAGTCATTCCTGTATGGGAAAGATACAGCCAGATTTCTACTTTAATCAATGCTACACTCACGGTAACATCCTTGACGCTAAACCTACCCCCTAATGCTTTCCTGACCTGTTGTCTCTACTTCAAGAGCAGGAACACAGCGTTGCTTATATCTCCCAGCGATCACTCAGAGCCCTTCTGCAGGGAGACACATCCAGGAGAGACACAGGCACCATCAGCATTAAAGTATCTGATTCTGTTACACTGACAGTATTTCCCTCCTCTATCACCAAGATGCAGCCAAAGAACTTCTATAGAGCATCTTTCCTGATTCTCCACCTGGAGGGGAGGGGGGACTACTGCTGAACCTCTGACATGCACTCTGTTCCCCACAATTCGGTCACTGCCCCTTAGCAAGATGGCCTAGCAGGCACACAGAGGAAGGGAATACAGGCTATCCTCATAGGACCTAATGGGCTGTCTCCAGGCCTTTGGGGTAGGAGGGCAGGGGAATAGGCAGAAGAAGGAGGAAGGGTAGGAATGGGCAGATGAGAGTGAAGGGATAACAATCAGGATGGAATGTTAATAAATTATAACAAATAAAACATACATTTAAAAAAGAACATTTTTCCCTCGCCAACAGGTAACTCTTTCTATCCCACAGGGGTTTAATGGAGGTAGAAAATAATTCTTCTGTTCCTATTTCTTTCTTGAGTAAGCACAGAAAATGGACAAAAATGATCCTTCTCTCTTTTCTAAATTATGAGTTGATTTTCTTAGGTGTGTCTAAGACTTGTGGTCTAAGATTCCTGGCACCAAACTTTGTTTAAGTCTATTTTTGTGACAATATAACAGCACTGCATTAGCAATTAGCTGAAAAGGTAAGAATTCTTTTGGGAGTTCTTTTGTTGTTTATACGTATGTATTTCAACCTACTCATCAAATCTGTATTTTAGAGCTCATTGTACTTTCAGAAAAAAATGATTATTTTACTAAAATTAACATTATTGCATTCTGTCTTTTGTTTTCTTTCTTAATTTGATTTTTAAAGTCCTTATCTTTCTTTAATTTTGGCTTATTGCTACATAAGCATTCTTTTTTAATATTTTATTAATTTATTTGTATTACATCTCAATTGTTATCCCATCCCTTGTATCCTCCCATTCCTCCCTCCTTCCTGCTTTCCCCCTACTCCGCTACCCTATGTCTGTGACTGAGAGGGGCCTCCTCCCCCTGTATATGTCCATAGGGTATCAAGTCTCTTCTTGGTAGCCCTGCTGTCCTTCCTCTGAGTGCCACCAGGTCTCCCCATCAAGGGGACATGGTCAAAAATGGGGCACCAGAGTTCACGTGAAAGTCAGACCCCACTCTCCACTCAGCTGTGGAGACTGTCCTGTCCATCGGCTAGATTTGGCTAGGAGTTCAAAGTTTACTGCCTATATTGTCCTTAGCTGGTGCCATAGTTTGAGCAGGACCCCTGGACCCAGATCCGCGCGTCATAATATTCTTCTTGTAGGGTACTAGGACCTCCCGGATCCTTCTATTTCCCCATTCTCCCATGCTTCTCTCACCTAAAGTAATTTGGCTTTGAAGATAAGAACCTGCACTAATCTGAAACACTTTGCACTAATCTAAAACACTTTATGAAGCACAGGATTCCCTCAAACTGCTAGCATCCCCCACCCCTCAGCCCTCCACCGTCTTCCTAAAACTCCTAACTGCTAAGATTTCAGGTATAGGTCCTCACACTAGTCTCTCTGGATTTTTAAAGCAACACTTCTAATAGTAGATTTATTCTTTTACTTTACTTGGTATTCATAAAAACAAAGACTGTTCTACAAATATGCCTCCAAACGAAGGTAAAATCAACATCAGTTGTTGCCATGTGAAATACTATGTGTTTGAGACAAGCTGAAGAGTTTTCCTCACACACTTGAAAATATGATGCCAGACTTGAACCAATTCTTTAAATATGCAAACTACACAAACGAAAACGTAACTTGTCTAAATATTCCAGACTTGATGTGGTAAAGACTTGTATGTAATGGTCAATCAGAACATAAAAAAAACAAAAAAACAAAAAAACAAAAAAAAACAAAACAAAACATTTTTTGCTTAAATTGTTTTAATGGCCTAATTTTTGTCCCTATAAATAGACAAAGTTACTTCATGAGAACAAAACTCCATTTAAAAGTATTTTTAAATAAAAAATGAAGGTATCTGCTTTCCACAAGGTTCTCAATCCTCATTACCGATCATAAGTAACCTTTTAACAAGCTCTCTGTGGACACAACCACTCATTCATCATGTCATTTGATGTACTTGACCTCATTCTGCTGAAAAGAAAATCATCCTACACATTTAGGTTGCTTCTATTTTTATTTTAAATTGCAGACCAAGAGATTTTAAAAAGGAGAAGAAAGTTACACCGTGTTCTGATATGACTGCGTAGATGGGTGACTTTCAGGAGACAAATGGATACCATATGCATTTAACTGTCACAAGTTTGTATGTAACTTTTATTCACTTAGTGTTAAAATTAATAAATATAACCTACAGCATCCCCATGACTGGTGCAGCAATAGAGGAAGGAAACACTGTCTGAAACATCTCTGCACTGCTTGCTAAAAGGATGAAGCATCACTATAGATGTCCTGAGTGAGATGAGTAGGAAAAAGGAAGACCAGATTCAGGCAAAGAAAGACATTCTGGACACACATCTTTGAAGCAGATGTCGAGGATCTTTACTACTAAAAGAAAACATTTTGATAGACATTGAACACAAAAGCAAAATCAAATGTTATACTATTTTTAACTATACTGGACTATGTAATAAGCCTTTCCTTCTTATGTTTGAAACGTTGTTTTTGTTTTTATATGATGACAGTGACATTTTATATATTTAGCCCACAGTTTTAACAGCTCCTAAATATTCATAATGCTAATTTTAAGTCACGGCATGATTTGTTAATTCTTATAACTCTGCCAAACCTTGATAAATTGGGCTAAATTTGAACCAGATTTCCGAAGCTTTGCAGAGACATATTAATTCAATATTATTACTGTCAAGCATAAAATATGTTTCAAAGCTCTGGATCATATCACACCACTTCACAGCTGAACTGGCACCCATTCCCATAAACTGACTCACTTATCTGCCATTGAAATAACCAATAATGTTTTCTATTGTTCTCCTATTTAGTGGGTCTCATTATGTGGAGGAGTGTTGTGAAACAGAGAAAGAGAAGCAGGGAAATTAACAATGCTAAGTAGTTAGCTGGGTAATGGTTTTAAAGAAAGTAAACAGTTATGTTGCACAGAATTTAGGCCTGTCATGAAATAAAAACTTAATTTTTGTTGGTCAGGTGAATGTTAAAAACATCCAAATCTTTATAAATAGCATAATATTAAATGTTTATTTCTTGCAGGAGCACTTCAAAGGAAATAAACTCAGTTTATAAGTTTCTGTCACTTACTGTGCTTTAAAATATGTCAATATCTTACAAAGAAAATCTTATTTCCTACATCTAGAAAATCTCCTGTGTCATAATCTCATGCTTGTAGCAAATCTAAAGTTAATTTTGACTCAGAGAAGGGTGTTGCTAGCTGTTTCATTATCTGACTCTTTAAGCAAAATCGTGGCATGCAAAGGCTAAAATCTTAACAGTAAGATGGATTTGAGTGCCAACTCTGTGAAAGACAAATGGCATGAATATTTTTTCAGTAAAATACCACACACATATTTTCACTCTTTGTTGACCCAATATAAATGACTGATTCTGTGTGAAGCTCTTTTTCTACATGGAGACTTTGCTTACTCAGCTGGATCTGAACTTGGTCAAATCATTTTGATTTGGAAATTCAGGACTCTTCTGTAACTCCCATTTCTGCTTTTCTGTCTTGTACTACATGAACCATTTTGGAATAAAAGACAAACCAGTTCCACGTCCATACTACTCCCTCTGGCTGCCATTACATTTCACCTCCTCTTTAGAACAAAATTTTCTTTGAAATTTCTATTGGCATTTTTCTCAAATTCCTTAGCAATATATGCATTTTCTACAGAGTGGATATTTTTAAAACGTCTTTGTTTCTTTGGGAAAAGAGGCCTTATAATCAGAGCTGCCTTATTTAGAGACAAAAACTAAGGAGAACATCCTGAGTTCCCCCTTTGTTCTCCAAATGACTTCCAACACCCTCTAGATGATCCACTCCAGAATTGTACACTGGATTTTGCAGTTCATGAGACATTTACATGCCATTATTCATTAAATTCTACAGTTAACATTAGGGTTCTCTTGAAATTTTACTATGCACAGGTTTGACTAATTTATGAAGAGATATATCCATCTTTTTAGCATCAGATTGTTTCCAAGAAGAGACTTGATACCCTATGAGCATATACAGGGGGAGGTAATCTCCCTCAGGAACAGTCATAGGGGAGGGGAGTAAGGGGAAAATGGGAGGGAGGGAAGAATGGGAGGGAGGGAAGAATGGGAGGATACAAGGGATGGGATAACCATTGAGATATAACAAGAATAAATTACTAAAAAAAAGTTTAAAAAAAAAGATTGTTTCAATCTAATAAGACCCATTTGTAATTTATTACAATTGATCTTGTTACTGTTTTCATATTTCCATCTGTAATGTAAATTTTAAATAATTTAAAGTATTCTAAGTCATCTACTGTTCACTATTCTTTTTAGTATACCTAATGTTTGCTAAGTAATTTTCAGTGGGTAGCCAATTATTTTGTGACCTTTGCTCAATGTTTCAATTAATAAAGTGTTAATTTCTTGTTCTCAATTGAAAAGTTCACTTATTTTGGTTTTTTAAAGATATTATTTTGTGAGCATATACAAGAGGAGGAGGTCCCCCTCAGTCACAGTCATAGGGGAGGGGCATAAGGGGAAAAGGGAGGGAGGGAGGAATGGGAGGATACAAGGAATGGGATAACAATTTAAATGTAATATGAATAAATTAATAAACTATATTAAAAATAAAATAAAAAGATACTATCTTGTAATGGTTAATCATTTATAATTTATTCTTTGTGAAGTTAACACATGTGTACAGAAAAATATGGTCCCAGCCACCTTCATTTCCCCCTCTAAATTCACATAGATTCAATTATGTCTCCTTGTAAACTACATGTCCTCTTGCTTTTTTTCCCCAAGTAACTCAGTATTATTTTTCTAGTGCTATTCAAATGTGCATGGGTATAAGACAATACATTAAAACATAGACAGTATACCAGTGGTCAAACATCCTTGAAGGAATGATTATCCATTCTTCAACAACTATTAACTATCAATAGATCCTAAAGTAGGGATGGGGATTTGCAAAATTCCTCCCCAATCTTTGATGGTTAATTTGTGTGGTTACCTTGATTGGGTATGAAATTTTCCTGGGTATATCAATGAAGGACTCCCTAGATTTGGTTAATAGAACTTGGAAGAACCATTCTAAATGTGTGTGAAAAAATATTGAGACTTACAGCTCATTGTGTTTGCTAGAAATCAAAGTTGGGTCCTTTGCAAGATCACTACACATTTTAAACTAATGAGCCATCACTACAGCCTTTTGAACATTTATATTTATTCTCATTCAGTGATTATATTTTTATGATGATTATTTTAGTGACAAGTTAACCTTGATGTGTTTTTCTGCTGAATTCTAGCCATATGCAGTCTAATTTGTTGTAGTTAGTTGAAAAAGTCTAAATAACATCTATCTGTTAATATTCCCTTAAATTTTATGTAAATTCTATTCTCAGGACAAAATAGGATAAACAGTTCCGGATACTATGTTTAAAGAAATACGAAGATTATGTAAGATCAAGAGGAAAAAATAGAAATATTTTAAGAATTTGCAGATCCAAGTAGTCACTCTGCTGTGACTTATGTGGCTTTGCTTTGCTGTTAATATACTGTGGATTCTGAGAAAGACAGTAACATAGAATCATCAATGAATATAAAAAAAAATATTGATAAAAATCAAGAAATGTCATTCTTTAGAAAAGACGTAGAAAGAAAACAATGCATAGTAAGCAAACAAAACATACAGAAATGTGGCTTAATGTTATCATTATCTACAATGGTGTCATTGAAAGGCTAGATACCCGACTTCCCTCATCTGTCATAATATATCTTCTTTTTCACCATGGCTATTGCCATCCATACCTGACAGTAGGTACTGCCAACACACAATCATAGAATCAATGGAAACCATGTAGGAAGCAGAATGAAAAAAGCTTCAAATTCTACCTAAGGCATCCTCAGGAGAGGAATGCTAGAAAAATGATCCTCTTATACAGCCAGCACCAGGGAGGTAATAGTTCAATCTTGACATGATATAGAATGATGACTACTGAAAAAATAGATAAGATTCAAACACTCATGAGGTACTATCAAAATATTCAGGACCCTTATAAAATCATTATAGTGTGATAAACAATAAAAATATTTCCAGATAAATTAGAAATGTTTTCATCAGTAGTGAGCACTTTGATAAGACTATTAGAATTTCAACAAGAATTTTAAAGCAGGCACAATAAAAAATAATGAAATGTGCAGTTATAAACCTACTCAAAGAGAATAAAGACATGCAAAGTGTCATCAATGTTATAGACAAACACCTGCAGATAAAAAGCAATATGGATATTTTCAACTAGGAGAAGATAGCTCAGGCAGCAATACAGTCTAGGAAAGCAGATAATAGTTATCACTCTTTCTAAATGTCTATCAGAGATTATATACCCTTATAGTATACAAAAGTATTACATATTTTGTCTCATTTCAGCATCTATTTTGAAGGAGGAGAAAAGCAGGGCTAAAAATACATTTGAAATATATCTGGAAAATCAAATTATTTATTTTAATAAATGTACACTTAGAGAACCACAATCTCAGATGGGATGCAATACAATAAATATGTTTTAAGACATGGCATAAACACATCTGAGAAAAGTGAAGGCAAAGAAGATGTTGAAAACGGATATAATCATCATCCAACCACTGAGAGGAGTAGACCCAAAGACTGTCAGTTTCTCTTTAGAAAACACTGAAGCCAAGTGAAAACATAGCTGCTTCTTCTCAAATGTTAAATCAAAAGACCTAGTTCCCTACTAATAAAAAGTAATTTACCCTCTATGAATTTCTTTATCTTCATAGACCTTAATTGGATTAATTTTTTTCAGGGCAAGCTCCACGAGTAAAGAATCTCCATTCCTTAATTATGGCCACAAACATCTTCATTGGACTTAAATATTTATTATAACATTTGCTCATTTACAATGTTTATAAAAAGTACTGCAATAAAAGAAAACTACAGTTATATATAAAAACAAAATACTAGGAAAACATTTGTATCCAAATATTTGTTTAGCCTTTTAACAATTCTAAACAGGACTAGTGGTTCACTATTTACACTTAATGATCATATATATTTCATATTACTCAATGAGGGTAAAAAGATAGTCTAATATTTACATTGCACGTTTATGAAGTAGTAGGCTTTTGTGGAGATGAAGATTATTTAATTTATTAAACACATGGTGCATGATTTTTTCAAGTATGATAGGAAGAAAGAGAACTATTATCTCTCACATACATTATTAAAATGGCAGAAGCTCACATATACATCAGTGAAATTAAAGGAGATAATTCTATGTCTGTAGATATATAAGTAGTCTTTGATGGTATCAGCAAGGATCTCTATTAAACACATGGATGTAAGTCCTGTTTCTGCCACATTTTAGTGGCACATTTAGAATAAATCATAAATTAAGTCCAAAATTAGTTTAACCGGTTAACTATTTCTTCAATAAAAGGTTGTATATCTCAAATAAATACAATTTTATTTAAGCACTTGTCCAATGTATGATACTTAACATAGCATTCTTCAGAGTACCAGAAAGGTACTATTATTAATTACAGGAATAACTATTCTTGATATGTTATCTACCTTTTACTTACTATGCTACAGGCCCCGACAAAAACTACTTGAAGTAGAAAGGATTTATTTGAGCTGGTGGATTACAGGTATTTCATTTTGCCATGGCCACAAAGGCATGAGACATTTCATTTGCTGACAGAATTGTGACAAAGTTACTTATATCACTATTAAAGCTGTGGAAGAGGGAGATTTAGACTGGAATGAGGTACCCCTTCAAAAGCTTGACCCTAGTAGTCTATGTATTTCATCTAGGCATCCTCTTCCCTAGGCTCTGAAACATCTCAAAACAGTATCAACATCTGGGATACTCAAACACATTAGCGAGACTATGGGAGACATTACACAAACAATTACCCTTGAGGAAATTAGTCATGGATCACAGTGAATCTTAACCTGTTGTGTCATGATATCCAAAAAGTCTGTAAAACTCCACGATAAGATCTAAATCTTGGCAAAAGTTAAACACTTATATAAACATGTCAAGAAAAGAGCATACAGTCTTAGTGTTGACAATATAATTGTCAGTAATGGGCTACTCAGGATACTAGAGAGCAAACAGCATAGTGGTCACTATATTTCCAAAGGGTGCTTCCAATAGCAAAGAGAAGGAAGGTGGAGATGGATGTGTCAGGAAAACTAATTGCAAGGCTGTGAAGAATTAAAAAAGAGCCTGACCTATAGAGGGAAAATGAAGAAAAATAATGACCCAATGAGAAGCAGGAATATACCTTTGAATACTAGTGAATAGATTCACTGAAAAAAAATCCAACAGAACAATAATAGAAAGCACAATGTGAAAACATCTTCTGAAATTGACATTTTACCATTATAGAACTTTGACCTTGAGGCACTTCAGAATTGTGCCCAGCACCGTGATCATCTATCTTAGATTTTCTTATTTCACCTCTGTGCCAAACAATCTACTTCCTGTCAAGGACAAAGGCAGTGCCTTACTTAGTAGCTAGGAAACAATATCTTAAGTGCCTTGTTATACAATATGTAAGACTTACGTCTTTCCTGATGACTGAATTAGTATGATGGTCACTAATAGAAGTCCTTAATTTGTGGCTGCATTAAGGGGAGATTTCTTTGCGGCTGACAGTCTGTGTGTTGATGTCATGTTCTTCAGGGATGCCAACCACATATGCTGCCTGGAATGTCTTATTGTGTACTGCACATAATGGAATAGAACACTACTTTTTTTTTCCCAATAAATATCACTCAGAATGACCTTGAAAATACCCTTTCTCCTTCAAACATTCTTTTTTCTGGCTCTAGTCATTCATCAAAAGAGTCAACATAATAATGTTTGTGTTCATCAGAAAAGTAGTAAGCATTGAATAAATACGATGTTATCCTTTGGCATGGATAATTATATTAAATGATTCATATCTGGGATAAGTTAATATATATGTATCTAAATGAATATGCATGTACATACTAAATTATTTTATTTAATACTCATTTAATGGCATCCTGGTCAAACATAATTGGCAGTGCTTTATACATGAGTCTTTTGTTTTTCAAACTACTAAGAGAATAGTGTTATTACTCCCATAAGAAGTGTAGATAGTAAAATGATACTACTTAAAGTGAAAAAGAGAAAAGCAGCTACTGTGATTAGACTCCCTGTCCAAAATTCATTTTGAAATTTAATTGACATTGTAACAGTGTTGCAAAGAGGTATTCAAAGGAGATTAGTCCGTCACGCCACTGTCTTTATGAGTATATCAGGGCAGATATTTTAAAATTGGTTATTTACTCTCATTAAGGGATTGGAGAGGTGGTTTCAATGAGGATGACCCTGCTGGGCTTATATTTTTGAATGTTTGATCTTCAGTTGGTGAAACTATTTGGAAAAGATTAGGAAGTGTGGCCTTATTGGAGGTAGTTTGTCTATGAAGGTGGGCTTTGAGGAGCAAAATTTCATTTCATTCCCAGTCCCTGCTTCCTCTCCGTGCCTCCAGATAATGTTCTCACTCTCACTCTCAGCTACTGTACTAGCACTACACATGTTTACCTGCTGCCGTGTTTCACACTGCGATGGTCATGGACTCCAACGTTCTTTTGCATCGTGAACCCTTAGTCAAAATATTTCTTTCATACGTTGTCTTGTCATATTGTCTTTGTGCAGAATTAGAAAAGTAACTAAAACAATTGGTGGACTGCCTTCTCCTCTTTGTCTCTCTATGTCTCACATATTGTTTCTTCGATCGTCTTCCACGGCGCTGCGCCACACTACCGTCCTTATCATATACTCGTGCCATGTTTTTGGCTTGCAAGCATGAAGAATTAGGATTTAAGTAAAATTCCGTTATTTATAAATAATTATCCAGTCTTGGGTAGTCAGTCAAATCAACACAAATGAACTAGGGTGACTGTGACCATAGTGAATTTGACATGAGATCATTACTAATAGTCATGACATAGGGTGTCATGTACTCTAATATGTCTATGTCTATTGGCAAATGAGTGTGTACACAATAGGAAATAGACATGCATGTGCACTTGATCACATTAAACACACTCACACATGTGCACACGCGTGCGCACACACACACACACACACACACACACACACACACACACACACCATATATCTCAATGCAGATGTTCCTCAAAGCCTTTTCATGAATACCCGTTTTATGGCTTTAGTTTGTTATTTTTTTCTACTTTCTTTAATTTACTCATGTTCTAAATTACACTTCATGAAAATATCTACAGTTCTACTTAGAACTACAGTAACAAACTAATATTAACAATTACATTAAATTTACAGAAACTACCTAGTAATTATTTTTATTCGATATTTAACTTTTTAGAACTCTATAGAAACAACCTTACAAATGTAAATACAAAGCTGTATTCATGTAGGGAAGGCTGAAAATATAAATGGCACATCATTAGAAATAGGGGGAAAGCTCTAACTTACTCTCAAAATCAGCCTAAGGTATGACTATACGTTAATGAGAGTGATTTAATAAGCAATTAAAAATCAGTCTTATATTGTATAGAAGAGGTCAGAAGTTGGCATACAAAAGGCAAGATTTTTCCCTAAGGTATATTTGGTTTGGCGACATATTGTTTTCTTGTACAGCATTGTAAATCTTTTAGAATAATTGCCAACATTTAAAAATCAAGAGATTCATTTTTTTTATTTTTAATTTTTATTTTTATTAATTTATTCTTGTTACATCTCTATGGTTATCCCATCCCTTGTATCCTCCCATTCTCCCCTCCCTCCCATTTTCCCCTTATTCCCCTCCCCTATGACTGTTCCTCAGAGGGATTACCTCCCCCTATATATGCTCATAGGGTATCAAGTCTCTTCTCAGTGACCTGCTGTCCTTCCTCTGAGTGCCACTAGGTCTCCTCCGCCAGGGGACATAGTCAAATGTGAGGCACCAGAGTACATGAAAGTCAAATCCCTCTCTCCACTCAAGTGTGGAGACTGTCCTGTCCATGGGCTAGATCAGGGTAGGGGTTTAAATTTTACCGCCTGTATTGTCCTTGGCTAGCGCCTTAGTATGAGCGGGACCCCTTGACCCAAATCTGCCTATCATAATGTTCTACTTGTAGGTTTCTAGGACCCACTGGATCCTTCTACATTGCTATTCTCCCATTGTTCTCTCATCTAGAGTCCCAATAGGATGTCCTCCCGTTGGTCCCAGTTTCCTGGTAAGGGAAGGCTTTCATGGGACATGCCCCTTGGGCTAGTATGCAGATATAAGTGAGTATATACCTAAATCTGCGTTCCCCATTTCTTTTTTCTTTTTTCTTTTTTTTCTTTTTTCTTTTTTTTCTTTTTCTTTTTTTTTTTTTTTTTTTCTTTTTTTTTTTGACAGGTAGAGGATTTTGAGCATTTGCCAATTTTTTCTTTTGTGGCAGTTTTTATTGGTAGCTAGTTAATCTCAAGCATTGAGCTTCCTATGTTTCTGCATTATTTTTCTATTGCTCTATTGGTGTTTTATTTTCTAAATACTGAGTTATCTTTTTTCATATCTTTGTAATATCTTTTATTGTTTAAGATTTGGTGTGTCTTTGAAGTATGATTCCTTGAGTGTCAGCTTGTGAATCTGCACTTCATATATCTTATGGGTTGAATGATAAGAGATTACCTACCAGGAATTCTAGTACATATACTAGTGGACAATGAATCTGGACATAACCTTGAAAAGATATCTATTTGGAGTTTATCACTATATCTATTTTGTCATGTCCAAAATTCAGTGTTTTGCCTCAGTTGTATGTGACTGACCTCTGGACTAGAAAGGAATACAGAAGCTCACAATCTCAGCTGAGAAGTTATATACAAATGTTATATTCTAGGGTATTAAAAGTTGGTTTTCTTTAACAGAGGAGCTCACAGTAGGTCAATCATGCTCCAGTGGATGGCCACAGACCCAGAAATATAAAGATGGCACAAATTATACTCTGTGGGCTATTAACTTAAGAAAAAGAAGACATGGCTGGATACAAAACCAACTCAAAAAAGTCAATAGCCTTCCTATGTACAAATGACAATCATGCAGAGGAGGAAATTAGGAAAACTACACCCTTTACGTTAGCCACAAGCAATATAAAATATTTAGGAGTTATTCTAACAAAGCAAGTGAAGGACTTATTTAAAAAATTTTTCAAAACTCTGAAGAAAGAGATTGAAGAGGACATGAGAAGATGGAATGATCTTCCTTGCTCATGGATCAGGAGAAATAACATAGTAAAATTGGCCATCTTACCAAAAGCAATTTACAGGTTCAATGCAATCCCTATCAAAATCCCTACACAATTTTTAAAGACATTGAAAGTTTAATTCTGATCTTCATATGGAAAAACAACTCAGAATAGCTAAAACAATCTTGTACAATGAAAGATCCTCTAGAGAAATATCCATACTGGATCTCAAGCTATAGTATAAATCAACAGTAATTAAAACAGCATGGTACTGGCACAGCCATAGGCTGGTTGCTCAGTGGAATCAAATCAAACCCAGAAAGGAACCCACACACATATGGTCACTTGATTTTTGACAAAGAAGCCAAATCTATTCAATGGAAAAAGGATAGCATCTTCAACAAATGGTGCTGGTCTAACTGGATATCTACGTGTAAAAAACTGCAATTGGACCCATATTTGTCACCATGTACAAAACTCAAGTCCAAGTGGATCAAAAACCTCCACATAAAATCAGAGACACTAAATCAGTTAGAAGATAAAGTGGGGAAGAGCTTGGAACACATTGGCACAGGAGACAACTTCCTGAACAGAACACCAAAAGCCCAGGCCTTAAAGTCAGCAATTAATAAATGGGACCTCATGAAGCTGAGAAGCTTCTGTAAGGCAGGACACACTGTCAACAGAATAAAGTAACAGCCTACAGACTGGGAAAAGATCTTCACCAACCCTACAACTGACAAAGGTCTAATATCCAAAATATATAAAGAACTCAAGAAATTAAACATCACCAAACCAAATAACCCAATTGAGAAATGAGGCTCAGAACTAAACAGAGAATTCTCAACAGAGAAATATCAAATGGCTGAGAAACACTTAAAGAAATGCTCAACCTCCTTAGTCATCAGGGAAATGCAAATCAAAACAACTCTGAGATTCCATCTTACACCCATCAGAATGGCTAAGATCAAAAACTCAAGGGACACCACATGCTGGAGAGGATGTGGGGAGAGAGGAACACTCCTTCATTGCTGATGGGACTGCAAACTAGTACAGGCACTTTCGAAATCTACCTTGCGCGATCTCAGAAAACTGGGAATAGGGCTTCCTCAAGACCCAGCTATTCCACTCCTTGGAATATACCCAGAAGATGGTCCAGCATACAACAAGAAGATTTGCTCAACCATGTTCATAGCAGCCTTATTCATAATAGGCAGAAGCTGGAACAGCCTAAGTGTCCCTCAGTAGAAGAATGGATAAAGAAACTGTGGTACATTTACAGTATGGAATACTACTCAGCTATTTAAAACAAGGAATTCCTGAAATTTGTGGACAAATAGATTAAACTAGAAATGATCGTAATGAGTGAGTTAACCCAGAAACAGAAATAGTCAAATGGTATATACTCACTTATATCTGAACACTAGCACAAGGGGCATGTCCCATGAAAGTCTTCACTTACCAGGAAAGTGCAACAGAAGAGAAGACTTCCTATTGGGACTCTAGGTGAGAGAATCAAGGGAAAATGGAGAAATAGAAGGATCCAGAGTGTCCTAGAAACCTACATAGAGAATATTATGATGGGCAGATCTGGGCTCAGGCGTCATGCTCAAACTATGGCACCAGACAAGGACAATTCATACAGTAAACTTTGAACCCCTACCCAGATCTAGCCAATGGACTTGACAATCTCCACAGCTGAGTGGAGAGTGGGGACTGACTTTCACACAAACTCTGGTGCCCCAAATTTGACCATGTCCCCTGGATGGGGAGGCCTGGCAGCACTTATAGGAAGGATAGCAGGCCACCAAAAGATACTTGATACCCTATGAGCATATACAGGGGGAGGTAATCCCCCTCAGTCACAGTCATAGGGGAGGGGAGTAAGGGGAAAATGGGAGGGAGGAAGGAATGAGACGATACAAGGGATGAGATAACAATTGAGATGTAATATGAATAAATTAATAAAATATATTTTAAAAAATAGAAAAAAGAAAAAGAAGACATAAATGAGAGTGTGACGAGATCTGAGATGAATTAAGCGGAGGATCTGGTTCTGAATATGATCAAAATACATTGTATAAAGTGCTCAAATAATTAATGAAATATTGATAAAAACATGTTAAAGATAATGTAAGTTCAATACAATTTATTGAGATCTTTATGGTAGGTAGGTTATTTATGTAGCAGGTAAGAGAGGAGGATATGGGCAACTGATTATAACTGATGTGGGAAATAGCAAAGTAGCCATTGAGAACTGTACCAAATGCCACCGAACCAATAACTATGATTATAGATAGAAAGTGATTCACAGAAGAAAGCTAGAAAGTAACTAGAAACTCCCCAGCCTACAAACACCGGAAGATGTTCTTGGCTCAAAAACAAGCTAGGTAGTGCAATGAATTTTCCTTCATTTTCACTGAATTTCAGGACTCTAGATGAGAGAAGCATGGGAGAATGGCAGAGTTGAAGGATCCAGAGGGTCCTAGAAACCTACAAGAAGAACATTATGATAGGCAGATTTGGGCCCAAGGGTTCCGTTCAAACTATGGCACCAGCCAAGGACAATACAGGCCATAAACTTAAAACCCCTGCCCAGATCTAGCCAATGGACAGGACATTATCTACAGTTGAGTAGATAGTGGGGTCTGACTTTCACACCTACTCTGGTGCCTCATATTTGACCATGTCCCCTGAATGGGGAGACCTAGTGGCACTCAGAGGAAGGACAGCAGGTCACCGAGAAGAGACTTGATACCCTATGAGCATATACAGGGGGAGGTAATCCCCCTCAGGAACAGTCAAAGGGGAGGGGAATAATGGGAAAATGGGAAGGAGGGAAGAATGGGAGGATACAAGGGAGGGGATAACCATTGAGATGTAATATGAATAAATTAATAAAATAAAATTAAGAAAAAACAAGCTAGGTAGAAAATAACCTCAGATGAAAAAGAACAGCAGATCGCTGCTCATTGGGTCCTTGAGCATAAAGCTGAGTCAAGGGGTGACCCTTTTATATGCAGAAATGCTGAAGTGATGTTCTTTGTTGTTGTTTGGTTGTTTTGAAATTTTTCTTTTAATAATTGTTCACTTTACATCATGGTCATAACCCCCTCTCTCCTCTCCTTCCAGTCTCACCCTTCCTCCCTGTTTCTCATATTTCTCCCACCCTTCTCCTCGGAGAAGGGAGCCCTAACCCACCTCAATGTATCAAGTCACATTAGCACCCAAATGAGAACCAAGCTGCCCATCGGTTACATCTGTGTAAGGGGGCCTAGGCCCAGTCCATGCATAGTCTTTGGTTGGAGTGTCAGTCTCCTTAGCTCTTTCTGGGCTCTGGTTAGTTGGCTCTCTTGGTATTCTTGTGGAACTCTTGTACCCTCTAAGTGATGGGACCAATAAACCCCAAAGACCCCAAGAGACCTCTCAAAGACCCTAGTCTGTTTGACAAATCTGACTCCATAACAGGCTCCAGTTCTCCATTTGCCTGACTAGGCCTGGGTTTCTGTTTCTCTGGATTCAGGGGAACAATTCCTGAAAAACCGCAGCTCCTGGGCAGCCAATCAGCTTACAGATCAGGTTGACCAAAAACTATGTTTATATTACTTTATGGTCTTCTTGTTCCCAGAGAAGGACACAGTTGGCCCTAACCAATCAAATTAAAGGTCAACTCCTGTGTAGAAGGCAAACCTTAATGACTCATCAAAATCTCCAGTGACGACAAAGAGTCCTCAAACGAATAGCCAATTCTGAATCCTCTAGTATAGTCTGACTCAGTTCTAGTCAATCAGTTTAAAAGTCATCACAAGACCCTCTGACAGTCTATAAATTGAGGTTACATACTCATTTCGTGCTTGCAATTTGGAAAGGATGGTGATCCCTGTATGCTAGGATTTTTACAGAATAAACATTCTTTGCTTTTGCATACTACTTGAGTCTGGAGTTTTCCTTCAGTGATTCTTGGACCCTTGCATGAGTATTTACATTCTTCACTCTACTCTTCCACAAGATTCTGTGCTCCACTCAGTGTTCAGCTGTAGGGCTCTGCATCTGTTTACATCCACTGCTGGGTGGAGCCACTCAGAGGACAAGGCTTCCCTTCTGAAAGCATCAATAGTTTCAGGGTTTGGCTGTTTCCAATGGGGTGGGTCTCAGGTTGGGTAAGGCATTGTATGAACATTTCCTCTATATCTGCTTTATTTTTGTCCATGTACATTTTGTAAGCAGGGTAAGTTTTGAGCCAAGTTTTTGTTGGTGGGTTGGTGTTCCTTTCTTTCCCCTAGGAGTCCTGTGTAGTTCGAGGGTGGCCTCTTCAGTCGCCATGACACCTGCTCCTAGGAGCCTCACCTAGAGCTACCCTCCTATTCTCTCAGGAGCCTACTCTGTACTGGGTCTGCAGCTTCTCACACAGAAGGCCCTGCCCACGGCTTCTCTTCTCTCTGCAAGCCCTCTGGCCCCCTCCCTCATTCTCTCCATGTCTGATGTGGATCTTCATTTCCCTCAGTATTCCCTCTCTTACCATGTTCCTTATCTTTAACCACTTCCACTGTGTTTTCTATTTACTCTTTGAGTGGGATTTAAACATCCTCTTTGGGTCCTCCTTGTTACTTATCTTCTTTGAGTCTATGAATTGTAGTATGTTTATCCTGTACTATCTGGCTAAAATCCAGTTGTAAGTGAGTACATACCATGTGTGTCTTTCTAGGTATGGGTTACCTTACTCAGTGTGATTTTTTTTAGTTCCATCTATTTGCCTGCAAATTGCATGTTTTCCTTGTTTTTAATGGCTGAATAGCATTCCTCTGTGTAAATGCACCACAGTTGTTGCTGTTTTTTTTTTAAATCCATTTTTCAGTTGAAGGACATCTGAGTTATTTCCAGTTTCTGGCTTTTACAAATAAAACAGCTATGAACATAGTTGAGTAAATGTCCTCATTTTGTGGTGGAACATCGTTTGACTATATGCAGCTATACCGGGAGTGGTATAGCTGTGTCTTGAGGTAGAGCTTTTCCCAGTTTTCTGAAAAAGTGCCAGATTGATTTCCAAGGTGGCTGTACAAGTTTGCACTCCCACCAACAATGGATGAATGTTCCACTTTCTCCACATCCTAGCCAGCATGTGATGTCACTTGTGTTTTTGATTTTAGCCTCTCTGATGAGTGTAAGATGAAATCTCAGAGTCGTTTTGGTTCCACCGTGCACAAAACTCAAATCCAAGTGGATCCAAGACCTCAACATAAAACCAGAAGCATTAAATCTATTAAAAACAAAAGTGGGGAAGAACTTTGAACTCATTGGCACAGTAGACAATTTCCTGAACAGAACAAGAACAGCTCATGCTCTAAGATCAACAATTAATAAATGGGGCCTGATGAAACTGACAAGCTTCTCTAAGGCAAAGACACTGTCAATAGAACAAAAGGACACTGTACAGATTGGGGAAAGATCTTCACCAACCCTACATTTGATGAAGGGCTAATATACAACACATATAAAGAACTCAAAAAATTAAACACCATGAACTAAATAATCCAGTTTTAAAAATGGATAAGAAAATGAAAAGAGAATTAACAATAGAGGAATATCTGCCTGAGAAGCATTTAAAGAAATGTTCAACACTCTTAGTTATCAGGGAAATTGCAATATTTATTGTTTTAAACATCTAGTCTCCTGGTTGTTTTAAGGTAGTCATAATATAATACAGTAGCCAATAATCAATAATCTTGCTCTTAAATCTTAGTATCAACATTAATATCTCAATTTCTACTCCATTGCAAAGTAATGTTGTTTCTACCCACCTTGCTACTGCATTGAGCTACTTTAAGTTTTACCCACTAATCTCAGAAATTAGGCTGTGCTCTTGCCTGCCTTTAATATCTCTAGTCCCCCCGCAACACACACCCCTCAATATAAATACATGACTGCAACCTTTTCTTTTCTAAGCTTTAGAAGCATGTTCCAAATGTCTTATTAATCCAGACTGATTCATTAAAACAGTGAGATGTGTCCCCAACCCTGCACCACTTGAGTTCTGCTTATCTGCAGGTTCAGTGTTCCCCATTCTTTTCAAACTTCCAAAACCCTAATCTAATTAAAGGTAAGCAATAACACTTTTATGGTTGACCGTAATTCACTGGGGTAATAGTGTATATTGGACAATAATCATTATTCTGAAGCATATAGATTTACTTTCCTTGGTCTTGGGTTTCCTCAAGAAGAGTCAAATTATATTTAGATTTACACCGTTCACCATTATCTTAGGTCAAGTATATGACCAGTCAACCAATTAAAAGCAAGTTAACAACCCACTATACCCATCCAATCTAAGATGTGTTTATTTACACCTGCGTGTACCTTGTGGAGCCTGTCAGTCACCCAGGGAGATGATGTAATTGAAGCAACTGCCTTATTCACATATTTGCACTTCTAGTCTTAGGAAAGTTAGTGTTTGTCCAAGCAAAGCCAGAAGGGCCCAGGGTTTTTCATGTGGATATAATAAAAGAGTAAAGGCATATATTTGGCTAACATTGAATCCACAGGGCTACTATTTTAGGTTAAATGTTTGAGTTAAAGGGCTGAGAAGCCAGATTAATGAAGTAAATAGATGTTTGTATGATTTGAATGATTTATTTGTATTTAGCAATCTTATAGTAGAAATAAATGATGAGCTTTAAAGGATGTTCTAAGAATGCTTTTTTGATCAGATACATTAGCTTATGCATTTTTATAAAAATATGTTAGGCAAATAAAAACCTGATTATCATGTAAAACAAATCAATGCTTACCAAGACCAAGGACAGTGCAAAAGTAGTGATGTTGAAAACACAAAACCTCAGGGAATATTGGTAATTGTTTAGAGACATGAAAAGACCATTTTTCAGTTTCCATTCTATGTTCAAACACTTGATGCCATTTTGTGTGAGATACAGTGTGCTGAACTTTCTAATTAATTTCCGAGGTACAGTCTTTTTAGTGGATTGACTGCATAGATTACCATGTGATTTCTATCTCACCAGCACCATGTTACTTAAACTTTCAATTCACATTGCATTCATTTGCTCTTAGCAATCCATGTCTAAGACACATGTAGATATATCTACAGCACAGATAGGAGCATGGTTGCCTTCCACAGACCACAGCTCTTCCATCTTGACTAGTAATCCAAATATATACATTGCATGTAAGGAAAGGTCCTACCTAATCATACACAAAACATGTAAGAATGAGAAGGCACTTCATAAAACAAGCAAACCACCAACAAAACACAAGACAAACAGGGATTTCAAATGTTCTGAACTGTGAGTGCATGAAGCGAGTTCATCTTGTAAATAAACATAGCAAACGTCCACTTTCTTCCACTATGCGTGCTAAAGTCTAGCAGGACCTGTGATGTATAGTGTCTGCAGAGTAGAATCCTCGGGGGACTCTGAGCCCAGTTATTCCAGGCAATGTCATGTTCCCTTCTGGATTCCATGGGCATTCAATACATGTTTGTATATGCTCATTCAGACAAACACCTACACCAAATTAACAAAAAAGATTTTTAAGAACAGTACTAATGTGAAAAGGTTAACTGATTCATAACCACAAAAGATTCAAATTATATGGAAAGCAAAATGACCATAAATAACTGTCCTGCAACAGTCAGGAATCCTCTGTAATCCACTGGAGTGGATAGCTTCCTTTTGTCACACTTTTCTAGGAGCCCAATTGTCTAATAACTACTGCTCTGTATTCTGGGAGAGACATCAAGATCTGAAAGTCATACTTCCAGATCATTTTTGTTATCTGCTAAATAACACCAAATTTTATTCTCCAGCTCTCAGGTGCATCCTATTTCTCTGATTTTCTCCTAGATGGTGAGCTGGTGCTTTGTCTTTGAAAGCCTACTTTGCATTTAACTTTTCAGATTAAGAAGCACTTCTACCTATATCTCCTCATGGAACATCTGACTTTGTTATGTGCCTTTTCACTTTGTTCAGCTATTTTATTTAGTTGTGCGTGACATTTTCTGCGAGGGCCTAAGTTGCTGTGCTTGAACCTGAAACTGTTTAACAGGTTTCTTACCATTCTACATGCTTCCTTCTTAAGTGAAGCACACAGGACTTTTTACTATGAGAATAAAATGCCACAAGCTAGTACACGAGAGCTCTTATGATTGTTTCCCTCTTTAAGTGGTAAACTACAGATAAAACTAAAAAAAAAAAAAAAATCTTACACATATTGACCAAATGACATTTTCTTTTTGCTTTATGCAATACTGCTGTAGCTATGACAATGTTTGACAAATTCAAGTATCCGTAAGCGGAATTAGTTTTTAAAACCACTTAGCATTGAACTTGGAAGGTTATAATATTGAGAGTATAAATTTCATTTCATGAGTAGAAATTATGTTCCGCTTATTTAAAATTTAAAATAACATGAAAACTATATAAATTTAAATGTAAAATTTTTCTAGCTTAGAATGATTTCAGAAATTGAAAGTGAAAAAAAATTCTATTCTCACCTTAAACTTGGTTTAATCCTTAAACTATACCACCAGTTGTTATTTCTTTGTCTCTGAATCTCTGTGGACTTAAGGAGTAGGTATCTATTTCCGGCCTCCATCTTCTGTTTAAGGTACTTGCTAATAACTGATGATATGAATAGCCTGAAGCGTAAGTGCTGTCATCTGACTTATGGAACAAGAAAGAGGGAGAGAGATGAAGAAGCGGGTAGTGAAAGAATACAGTAAAGGTGAGAAAACAATTAAGCAGAAGGGCTGTAGGTGATAAATATTAAGAAAGTCCATGTTAATAATTTGTCTGAAATTTTAATTTCAGGGTGTGTAATGTCCTAGATTCCATGGGCATTCAATACATGTTTGTGTATATGTTTTTATATGCTCATTTAGACAAACACGTAAACCAAAATAACAAAAAATATTTTTGAGAAAGGTACTAAAGTGGAAGAGTTAGCTGATTCATAACCACAAAAGAATAAAATTATATGGAAAGTAAAATGACCAAAAGTAAAGATTTCCTTAAGGATAAACCCTTCAAATACATGAAACAACACTCACAAAATTAGAAGCAGTAGTTACAAAAGTAAGTACTAACAACTTTTTCTTCAGTAGTTGATAAAATATGCAGAAGGATTAATATAAATTTTAATGGCTATATTGTCACTTACAGAGCATTTTACATTATACCATCAGAAATTGTTTTCAATAATAATTTCAGTAATATATGCAAATAATTATTTTTAAATGCACACAGATACAGGTGCCAATGCTTATATAGGGTCACTGTAGATCAGATGTGTGTTGAGAGATTTAAATGTGCAATTGTTCATAGAATGTGTTCAGTGATGTATAATGAATGGAGCATCAACTTTCATTTTAAAATCTCCCAAAGAATGAACAACAAGACCTCTCATTTTAAAGAGATAAATATGTAATAACAGCTAGCTATGAATTTAATGACAGGCATTGATCTTGGAATATAAATTGTGTGCTTAATGCATTGCAGCCCCAATATATAATGCATGAAAAAATATACTGTTTTTATTTACCTGAAATTGGAGTATCTAGAAAAAAAGTTAAAAACAATAAGGAGTTAACAATGGTCATTTCTTTAGTCCTTAACCAACACACTGCTTCTTGTTTATAACTGAAGCTCCTAAGAAACTCATCTCTAAGGTTACATAATACAATATAGTTTGAATTTTCCTGTCAAGACACTCCATCTATATGAAAATTTTTCAGTTTATTCTTACACAGAACTTGCCTTCAATTGAGGTTTCGTGTACCTAGTGCTATGATAAATTGTAGGTAGCAAAATTATTGTTTTTATTTTTAAATAAGAAATTACCAGAAAGTATTCTGACAGTGGGCAACAAGTCTAGAACCCTGCATATTCTCAAAAGAATACATAAATATAATGAATTAATCTAGTCTAGTCTATCAAGGAGAAATGAAATCACAAACATCTGGCTATTGTTTTAAATACTGTGTTAACTGTTCTTCCTGTTTTCAGTGTTTAAATGATAGTACCTTTAACATACATAGATTATTTTCACTATTTTCACAATTTATATTTTGAGTATATGTTGAATATAGGTCCTTAGCATCCATATCATGTAAAATTTTTTATAAAATCAAGATGGTCTTTATAAACAAGAATGTTTAGACATTAGAAAAAAAGGTATTTCTTAATATGTAGCTCATCTTGTGCTAAAATTGAAAAGAAAAAGGCAAACAATAGCCCCATGTGTCTTATAGAAAGAAAGGCAATTGTCCATAACCAACTGGAGGAGACCACAATGGAACATTAAAAACATTTTGTAACACCATTGGCAAACACAGTGAAAAAAGAAAAAAGTCAAGAACTGGAGTAAACAGTTCAACATGGAATTATCAGAGTCTGTGATCAAATACACCTGCCACCACACTCCCAGTGGAGGGAATGGATTAACACCGCCTACAAATCAATGGTAGCTTATGTGTGTGGGGCCCACACAGGCTGGCAGGAAGGAGGAGAATATGCCAGTCACCGAGGGCTACCTCTCCATTTACATCACATTGGAATTCAGATGGCGGTTTAGACCCGAAAAGTGAATTTATTGTTGGGACAAAGTCAATATTTTACAATAACTCTGGGCAATGATTTAGAAGGCCATTTTGTGCATACCATTTCCTTCTTCATACACATACGTATTGCTATTTATCACTACAGATACCTAGAAGCCGTGAGATTCCGCAGGACTACTACATTTTAAACAGGAATTCTTTCTTTACAAAGGAAAGGCCGTGAGTCCCCATGAAAGCTGAGTTATTAGAAAAAAAGTTCTCTGAATTTCAAAGAGTAACTCATTTGCTTTTCCTACCTAAAAAAAAACAAAAAACAAACTAGAGTTCATTTTTAATGGAATCTGTCTCAAAATCACTGTGGAGTTTAACCTTTCTACCCATGAAATATCCACATGATTCTAGGAGAACAAAGCAAATGTCACTTGTATATTTCTCCACAAAAGCTAGCATCCTATTCTGAAATTTTATTTTTTTTCTTAATCATATATAGCTTTGAATATGAATTTTATATCAACATCATTTTATTAAATGTATTTAAACAAGGACTATGATTTTGTGCATACATGAGATGATGTATGTGTTTATATTTATAAATCACTTCTGTATATCAATCACAGATATATACATATATATGTATATACATATGTCACAAATTTAAACAATTAAAAAGATTGGCTCATCATTTTTAAAACTTGGCGTTCAGTTAATATAGTAGTCATGAAGAGAATGATGTGTTTTGTAAATGTAGTTATTCATACTGTAAAATAATTTGCTGTAGGCTTGTGGAAGAGAAGGGAAAAAGAATCCAAGTTCACTGACTGTGACGATTGCTTGACTGGGAACTTAAATGACTATAAAACCATCCGGGAAGGGGTTCTTGAAGGACTGTGGAGAACAGTTAACTCATAGCGTGTCTTTGGGGAAGTTGTCTTGGCTATGTTAAGTGGAAGGCACCGTTCCTTGGGTTTGTGTCCTGGACTGCATGCTAAAAGGAAAGGTTAACCTGAATAGCACACATGCTCACATCCACTCTCTCTCTCTCTCCATTCCTGGCTGAGGATATAACCTATCTGTCAGTTACTGTCAGTTTGACTTCCCTGTAATGAGGGACTGAAACCTGGAATTCTAAACTATATGCCTACTTTCTCCCTTAAAATTGATCCTTTGGAGGTACTTTATCACAGCAACGAGAAAGGACACCAAAATGAAAATCACTGCTCATGAGTGAGGCTGTTGTGACAAATGTGATTGTGTAGGTTTTTAGTCTTGGGAGATGTTTTTGAGAACACTGTGAAACAATTTTCAACTTTGGCTTAGAAAAGCTGGGGAATGCTGTGGGAAGACCTTATTGAGTCATTCTATTTAAATTTAGTAAGATAAGAATGCTGAGGGAAAAATTCAGCTCATAAAGTTTCAGAGAAGAGCAAGGATAATAATAATAATAAATGGAGAGGAGACATTCAGGTGATATTTTGGCCAAATATCTGGCTGCATTCTGAGAGATTAAATGAGGTTGAATTTAAACATAATGCAGTGATTTGTCTTGAAAAGGAATTCAAAGCAGGCTTCATTCAGGTGCTAACCAGCAGGAATTTACAGAGAGTTAAACTCATCCTGGAGAAGCCTCCTGTGCCACCATGGAACAATAGAATGGTGCTTTCTCTGGGTCAGCACACCGAAGCTCATATAAATAATTTCAAGATGTTCAGATTAAATTTCCAGCTGAAAGACAGAACTTGAGAACATCATAAATATTATCCAGGTGTAACTAGTTTTAAAATTAAAGATACAAGACCAAAAGAGAGACGGAAACTGAGGCTATTTGATGTGTACAATTTCCTGAAAAGAGACCCAAGACACCCCGTTTAAAGACGGGAGAGTGAATCCTTAGTTTTAGCTGAGACAATAAAATATTGGAGACAACAGGACCATGGCAGTCCGCTCAGGAGAGCTGGGAAAGTGGAATAGTGCCATCCCGTCTCCAAGAGAGAAGCTGTGTACACGGCAGGTAGCATAGCTGGCAGAATGGAGCAACGTATATACCCTTTGGAGTTCAGCATATTATGGTATACATCCTAGATGACTGACATAGAACTGAAAGATTTGGCGTTTCTCTACTGGAGTTCCTCGTTGTGGTGGTTTGGATGAGTTTGGCACCCAATACACTCATGTATTTAAATGCTTAGTCCCTAGTAAGTGTATTCTTTAAGAAGATTAGGAGAGGAGCTGGGCCCTCTTCGGAGGAGGTGCATCGCTGAGGTGGGTTTTGAGGTTTCAAAAGCCCACATTAGCTTCAGTCACACTTTATGCTTCTGTTTGCTGCCCATGTATCAGGATTCAAACTTATAGCTCCATCACAATGCCTGCCTACCATGCTTCCCACCATGTTGGACGTGGACTAACCCTCTGAAACTGCAAGCAAGCCCCAGATAAATGCCTTCTATAAGTTGCCTTGGTAATAGTGTTTCTTCACAGCAATAGAATAGTAACTAAGATACTGGTCATATCCTGCCCTGGTTCTTTTCTCTTGGAAGAATTTTGTCTCTGCACCGCTATATGTAGGGAGTATATTACCGGTGTGTTCATCTTACGTAAGCTCAAAGAATATTTCTGAGTATTGAAAAAAAATGGAACTGTTAAAGATTATGAGGACTTTTAAAGTTGAACTGATTTACATTAAGAGGAAAAAAAAAAAACAAATGGGACTTCTGGGGAAGGGTTAGAAAGTCTGAAAATGATGTGCTTATATGTCAAGTTGACAAAAAAATAGGAATTGGGATGGTAATATCTAAGTGTCAATTTGGCAAAATCTTGAACCACATGGGAAGAGAGTCTCGGTGATGGTTTTATGGATTAGGTTGGTTTATGAGCATGCAGTTTGAACTTTTTAATTGACAAATACAGAAAAATCTACCCTAAAATTGGGCAGCATGATTCCTTAGGGTTGAGTCCTAAACAGTACAGATGAGGAGAAAGAGAGGGGAATGCAAGCATGCAAACATCCATTCTCTGTGGATTTGGCTAGCTATCTCACGTTCATGTTGACTGGACTTCACCACAGTGATAGACTATACAGAGATTTGAAAGCTGAATAAACTTTTTTTTCTCTCAATTTGCTTTAGTTAGGGTATTTTATCACAGCAAGTGAAAAGTTAACTAAGCTACTAACATCTGAGATATTTTAATGTTTCTGTTGATGATTTTCCTTTCTGTTCGACTTGTTTTCATTATTAGTAAAAATTGCTTTGCCAAAACATAATGTCAACTGCAGAGCAGTCTAAAGAGAATATTAAAAAGGATGAAAGAATAAGGACTATCTTCCAACATTTTTAGTCACATAAATTACAGAAAATAATTACATGGCCTTGCTACATGTGTGCAGCACTGAACATCCCCCTAAATACTGCAGTAGTCAAAAGAATATCCAGCAAAATAAATGCTTCCCAAGTTCATTAAGCAATGAGCTTTATTACCCAAAGTTAATTTGTGTGAATTAATGTCCCAATAAAGGACAGCTGAGACTGAAACAAATGCTGACTAACGCATCTCTAAATAGACTGAGAGATGGAAATGCGTCAACTTTATACCTTCCCAACAACTGTGCTATTTGCTGTATTTACCCACAAAAAGTTTAGGTGCTGTGTGAGAGACTTAATAATGGCAGGTTCATTGTGGCTCCACAGTTGAGCCAATTGGCAGATGAAAGAGTTTAACGGTGGATCCCTGACTGAAGATAACTCAGGACCTTTCTTCCTCTGTGTCCTACACTGTTATTTCCTCTCTAGACCTATTCTCAGCAACTGTTCTAGTGCTGTGGATACAGCAAGTTAGTTTTTCCATAGTCCCTGTATCGTTTAACTGGATGCCTGCTTACAGTTTCAGAGGGTTAGCCCGTGGGCATTATGGGAAGAAGCAGAAACGCATGTCACTAGTGCAGTAGGTGAGAGCTTTACATCCTGATATGAAGGAAGCATGCAGAGAGAGAGAGAGAGAGACAGAGAGACAGAGACAGAGAGACAGAGAGAGACAGAGAGACAGAGAGAGACAGAGAGACAGAGAGAGACAGAGAGAGAGAGAGAGACAGAGAGAGAGACACAGAGAGAGACAGAGAGACAGAGAGAGTCCTAGACAGAGACAGAGAGAAACTCTGAGACAGAGACAGAGAGACACACAGAGAGAGATAAAGGAAGAAAGGGAGGAAGGAGAGAGGAAGGGAAGGAGAGAGAATGGGTTTTTCAAACGTCAAATCTCACTCCCAGTGATGGGCCCCTTCCAACAAAGCCACACTGCCCAAACATTTCTAAAATATGAATTGTAGAAGTTGAATTAAACGTTCAAATATATATGAACTATGGGGGCATTCTCATTCAGACCGTCACATTAGAGTATACCTATTGTATACATCACTAGGTTTTATTTAAAAGTAGACACATAAGTATATAATGTTTTTTTATCATCCTCTCCTCTGTGTTCCCAGGCATCTCACTCTTCTCTCCTTCCCAGCCCTGTTACTCCTCTTTTTTCATATTTCTATGTTCATATCATGAATGCTATGTGCTTCTGTGAATCTATACAAATTTTGGGATCCACATAAAAGAAAAATAAAAACTAACTATGTTCTTGAGTCTGACTTAATTTAGTTAATATGAAAATCTCTGCTTGCATGGTTGCATCAATTTTCTTGCAAACAATCTCACTTTGTCCTGTGTGACTGTATAAAATTTCATCAAGTATATAGAACACATTACTTAATCCAGTCTTCTGTGGTTAGACAGCTAGGACAACCACAATTTTGCTGTGGCAGCATTTTCTTCTCCATGTGGCTCCTGACTGTAAAGGCCGCTTCTGTTAGCCGACTTGCATGACTTAATTTCCAGCTGCTCTTCTGGAAGCATCCAGGTTTGTAGGGAACAAATGAAGCAAGAAATGCTCCATCTTCTCTGTTCAAGTCACAGCTGAAACGATAGCTGTTTTTTTATCTTCCTTTTTTCAGTTCTGTCTGGTTGAAAATAAAAATGCTTCATATGATGAAATCCTTTTCTAGTTACATAAAAATGTTAAATTTGCTAATTAAAAAATTATACCACTTCATATCTTATGCTTATGTAATTGACTGTGAAGAAGAGTTGCTAACCTATATGAGCTATTACTTGAAAGGTGACTTGGATAAAACAGACTGTCTTGAAATATTTTATCTCCACGAATTATTTGTTTTCATGCAAAAAGAAAAATTCTTTCCTGTTATTTAAACCAGAAGCCATGTTCCATAATTATGTTTTATTTAAAACTGATGACAGTCTATTTTACTTAAAATTTTTGTTTGTTTAAAGCATTGTATTTGCTTTTCATGGCAGAGTAGCTTAGTTCAGTTGCTTGCCCAAGATTTGCTGTGCTATAAAAGTACTTCAGCAGGTAAAGGCATCGTCTATTGGCTAGGGTGAGTACTGAAGTTCTGTTCTTAGAACTCACATGATAGAAGAAAAGCATCAGTTGACTCCTGAATGCCACCTTCCACATGTGTGCCATTGTGGGTTGATACAACAACAAACTAAACACACTCGTGCACACACAATAAAAGCAAATGAATAAATAAATAATAAAGATCAGCTTAAATTAGTTAAACGTAAGATAGTTTAATGAAAGAAGTAAACATTTCAAAAAAATCCATACTTTGACATTATTAAGTAACTCGCCATTTAAAAGCCTTATCCTTAAAGCCATGGCTTGGCTTTCAAGTAGAAGGTCAGAGGTTTGTGCACAATAGTACACTTGGTTCAGCTTTCTGATAAAAATATTATCTGCATAAAATCAGTTTATCAAAAGTTACCAAAGTTACATGGAAAATTAACCTTCATAATCAATTTAAATCAGGTTATTGAAACATGTAGCTTCTTTTGGGTAAAATTACAAGAGCTCATGAAAAATATTAGTGTCATTAGTAACATTTTTAAGTAAAATGGGTAATATCAGGAAGCATCCTAAATGGAAAATGTTGATGGTATTCCAAGTGCCAACCTCACTGGAGCTTTTAAGACAACCAAAGGCCTGAAAGTGCTGGGGCAGACTAAATGAACCCATACGCATTTTCATCCATCATCCTTTTGAGAGATGGAGTGCATGTAAACAAGAGGCAAAATTGATAATCACAGAAACAGGTTCTCCAAGCTCTCTGGTTTCCTCACCTCAAATACTGTGTTCATAGTCAATCAGCATATATCTTGTATCAAAAATGCTAAATGGCACACATTTACAAAGCGAGGACTAGAAGGATAAATGAAATCCTTTGAAACACCAAAAACAAGTGATTCTGATTTACAAGCTATAGTTTGGGTATAAAAAATTAAAATGAGGAACAGAATAAATTATAAAAGAGAATATACTACTGATGCAGTCAACAAAATGAATGAAAGTCAAAGACATGAGGCTGAAAAATAGATTAAAAATGTACTGTATAATGCTGGCATGAACTCATACACAATTCTAGCATTTTTAGCTAGTCATAATAATAGAAATGAAACCAATATTTTTACAGTTTTATAACTTAAGAAGCAGATAGGTAAAATGGGGGTATCCACAGAGAGCCTTGAAACGTCTTTGAAATTTATTTATTTATTTATTTTTATTTTAATTTAATTTTTTCTTGTTACATCGCAATGGTTATCCCGTCCCTTGTATCCTCCTATCCTCCTATAGCACCTATCATGCATTCTATATAAAAACTAAAAGACTCTTAAAGTTCAACTGGGGAAATATTGTGTGTCACCTTTGAGAAAATATTAAGCTTCAAAGACAAATTCATTTTTATAAAAAATGAAAAAATGAACTGGCATATATTTTCTGAATTCTTTATAGATGATAAAAATCATTTGTGTGCTAAAAAAATCAAGCAAACCAATTATAGAAATAACCTCTGTTTATATCCCAGTCAATGGATATAAAGAAAGATAAATAACTGTTAGAATGGGAGTGTTAAATGCTGTGCACATGTAAAAATACACAGCAAGTTATATCAGTTAGGAGTGCTGAGAGACGAGTATGATGGGGCGAATTTTGAAGAAAGTGGTCAGCTCAGGCCTTACTGAGTAAAGAACACAGGAACAAAAGTGCAATGAGGGCAAGAGATATTCAAACAAGAGGTCAAACCTACTTCTTATTTTCTGGCCTATTAAAGGCTAATGTTTTTGTACATTAGAAAGAAACAGACTAATAAAGGAAAGTCAATGATATATCAGATGTACTCAGAAGAGAAGTTATGTTAGAAGTCACTTCTAGATTCTCTTCTCATAAATATTACTAAAATGAATAACAACATACAATCTAGGAGTGTCCTCTAATCACCCATTCAAGAGAAGGGAAATGAACATTCTAAAGAGAAGCCAGGCAGTGAATGCGAGATGTGCATTATTTTAAAGTTCTTTAGCAGATCCATACAAGCTCACGTTTGTATGGCTTCTATTTTTGGATTCAGTCACCTACACTGAGTAAGTACAGCATTCTTCTTCTGATAAGCCCGCAAATATTCTTTCAGAACAGTCAGCATGTGTTCTCTTGAGATTTCAACTCCTGCTTTTCTCAGGTGTGCCTCATTCGACTCTTTTTAAATTCATTCTCTCCTTACAGGGTGTTTAGTGAAGTCTCATTTAAGCCACTAAAGTTGCAATCTGAGCTTTGTCCTGGAGAATGTAAGGTGAATGTTCTTTGCTTTGTTTCTTTGTGGAGTTTGACCTTTCCTGGGAAGAGATAAACTGACTTCTAGGCACCCCAGATTCCAAAATTGGGCATTAAGGGCAAATCAAAGAAAAGCATGCATGATGATTTGTAAACACTGCATTCTTTGGGCTCACTGCACAATCTACAGTCAGATCCACTAATGCATCATCCTTTTATAACCTGTGGAGGAGTCTCCTGAGCATTTAAGGATGATGAGCTTTCAGAAATCCTGAGTTTCATTAGTATTAAAGTGTCACAAATCTTTCCATTCTCCAAATTAGAAGTAGAAACACAGCAGTTTGGTTCATGAATTTGTTTTGGGGCAAGGGGAAGGTTGTTGTATAGGCTCAGTTGTGACCTAGGCTAGCATTGTTCTTGCAGTTTCCATGCCTCTTCCTGCAAAGTGCTAGGTAGTGAACAGCATCACCATGACTAGCTCTTGATCTACACAATTCAACTTTTTATGTACAAATGCAAATACTATAGTTTTCTGTATATCGACATACAGTTAGCGTTCAATGTAACTAGAACTGAAATGAGTATTTTAATTTTTTAAACATAAAGTGACTACTGCTATTAATCAGATTACATATGCTCATATTGCATATTTTATTACTTAGATCTCGTAGTTTCACCTCTCACATTATTCCATCAGTAGTGCTTGCTTTCCTCTTAGGTTTCACTTTCACATGTGTTTATCTTTGTGCCGAATCAAAGGGTTAGCTATTTGTTTAGGGATATAGCTCAGTGGTAGTGCACTTCTGTAGCATACTGTTCCTGGCTACATTCCTAGTACCCCTTAGGGGAAAAAAAAAAAGATTATCTCTCATCCTCACGTGTCCTGATAAAGTACTAAAATGACAACTCCTTTAAAGTGAAAAGCTGGATGGTCTGAAAAAGTATATATTGCTTGCAATTCAGCACATAATTGAGAGGAATTGTAGTGGAAAGTTTTGGTACGTTTAAAAAAAAAAACTCAGTTATGTTATGTAAACATGTTTTTGTTTTAATCCCCGATGTGGGGTACGGGGCTGTTTGCCTCATGTAGGCTCTGAGAGGTGCTCTTTGCCAGCTAGGGTGGGCATGGGGTGGCTCTGAGAAAGAAGAAGGATGCTAGTGCTACCCCTGCTGCTCCTAAATGCTATCATTGCAGTTTAATGAGAATAAACTGGAGATATCTTGAAAGGAAGTTTAAACCTGCCCCAAAGGAACCCAACAATGCAAGCCAGCAGGAAGTAGCTAAGGAGAACTTAGTCTCCTTTCCCCTCTAGTCCTAGCTCTCTTACCTAGTGTTTGGGGGTTAGAAGGTATTAGGGTGGAGCAGGGGAAAAGAAACATTAAAAAACCCAATATAATAGGGATAAAAGGACATTAGCAAGGAATAGATTTAAATCAAATTATAAGTCTTGGTGTCAACAAGTTTATTATTTAAATCTAATTTTAAATGGTTGGTGCTAACAAGTTTGTGATATATAGATGTACCCCACATAATTGCTAGATTAGTCTTTCTTTTCTTTGTTAATTGGATAATTCCCAAAGAGGTGAAGTTACAGAACATATTAGCAATGTGTATATAACGGTTGATTTATTTTAACAAACATTTGTAAAAGTTGATAAAAGTTTTGGACTTGTACTAGGTTATGCTGTTTGAAATGCCCCTTTCTCAAGAAGGCATTAGGCGTCATCTGTGCTACTTTTTAATCATTGCTGAAGACTAATATTTACTTAAGAAATTAAGGTATGTGGCATAAGTCTAGTTAATGGATGATGTTTACAAAAAAAAAAAAAAAGTAGCTAAGCTTGGTAAAGTTATATGACCTTAAGCAGAGTAGAAAAAATGTTTAAAGAAACATAATAGCCAGGTGTGGTGGCGCACACCTTTAATCCCAGCACACAGGAGGCAGAGCCAGGCGGATTGCTGTGAATTCGAGGCCAGCCTGGTCTACAAAGCAAATCCAGGACAGCCAAGGCCAACACAGAAAGACCCTGTCTCAAAAGCCAAAAAAAGAAAGAAAAAAACAAAAAAGAAACAGTATTCTTTCTCCATAGCAGCAGATTCAAGTAAACTAACAGATGTATACAGGAAGTGTATCTGTGCAAGAAATTGGACTAACAGTAGGTTTCAGCATGGTCTTTGGTGATACTTCTGTGTAACACTGTTCCTCACATCTCAGTCACAGAAGAACACAGCAAAATAGAAAACACATTATTTAAATCAATTCTGTCTTATTCCTAACATATAAATAAACATAACTAATGAATATGGTGATATGGGAAATAACATGAACCATGATACATGAGTTCACCCCAAACCCAAAATCATAAAGGAATATGGACATTTATTTTCGGTGACAGTGATCAAGTTTTGACTATAGAAAGTGTTACCGCATAATATACAAACAAGCTAACAGCTTATTGCTAGTCAGCCTTGCCTGTTATGCATTATGGTTCACAATGTAAAAGGGACAGAAAGGTTTGCTCTCTCCTTGACTGATGATGTTTATGGAGGCAAACATCTGATATACTTTTATTTCTCCATGATCTCTCAATAAGGTCAATGTAAACATGAAAACACACTACATTCTCTCTGAATAGCTCTGGGACTATTTTCTATTAAACTTCCTGATAATGAAAGTGACCCACATTTCTAAAATGTTCTGTGTTTCTTGGGAACTTATTTTATGTGAAAAAATTTTGTTGGTCAAAATGACTTTTATTGCCATCAAGTAAAGTAAAATATGTGTTCATCTTTAAAAAGTAAATAAAGCCAGCAAAGATGTCAGTAACTACATTTTAATTTTCTTATAAAATATTAGGAGAGAAGCTTAAAAAGAATGACATGCAATTAATTGAATGGCAAGAAAAAAAAATCAAATCTGTTTGAGGATGGTTTAGAAACAGTTACTAATGAAAAAAATATAGGGACCAACATTCTCTTTCATCGATGCTGTTCTGAATGTTTCAAGCCGACTCTGGATCTTTTTTTGGAATGGCTAAGAGTTCTTCATATGAACCACCTTCCAGTCACATTTTCTAAGAGGAATGGGGTACGGGGAGTTGAAAAGCAGAGTTTTAAGTTCCATCTCAAGTGAAAAAGAGAAGGAAATGTGAATCTTTTAAGTAGCTGTGTCTTTTAACCACCCAACATGATGTCAAAAGACTCTGGGAAGTGTTAAGAAAAGCATCAGACGTATTTGTGTAAAAATGCATAAGCTTTTTGTTGTTGCTTCTGTATTCTGTTTCAAAGTAGGACACAGCCTCTTAAACACACACCAAAGTAAGAACCTCGGAACATCTTCTTCAGAGACACTAGTCCCTGAACCCATGAGACACATGACAACTCTAAGTTCTGAGAATGACTTACAATGCTGAATAAGGCACTCAGCCTAGCCTTGGTTGGAAAGAGGATGTGGTTTGGGGACTCACTTTTTTTTTCAAATTTTAAGTGTGGTTTTACTAGTAAAGACACAGACTGGAGGGATTAAAAACATAAAATGTGACCCATTAACTGCTTCTCAAATGAGAACCTCATTTAGGTGACCTGTGAAATACCATGCAACAAATTAAGTACTGCAGGGAAAATATGGGCCATGCGTTTTTACTGCTCATCCTGTCACAAGCCACAGTTAAATCAATGAACTGTATTTAGAATCAAAGTTAGGAAGTGACCCTGAATAGCATCCAGATAAAATGGTGTCATCCATGAGTTTGTTACTATCATTATGCGAATTAAGAACAAACGTTGTATGGGAAAAGATACATTACCTGGACAGGGTATATGACTTGAAGAGCCCAGAAATCTCATTCTGTAGATACTGGGTAGGGCCTAGCTATGTAAATTTTAAATTAAGGGTACAGGCTATTACATAAAATTATTTACTTATCAACATATCTTCATCTAGCGTTTCTAACTTCATTAAGGCACCATTGAGCAAAAGTGTATAACCCTGCAAGATGGCTGTCTGCCTTTGTCCTTCAGAGGCCAGAAAAAGTCAGACATTTGAACAGAAGCCAGTGAAAGAGCATGGGACATGAAAAGCATTTGGGGAGTAGCATAGGGATCCATATTGTTCCCTTTAACATGTAAATAGACACATTTCTTGACATAAGAAAGTGTATCCCTATAATGCTATCATTAGTTCACAATACCCTGAGGTGAGAAAGTATTTAAGGCATGTAACCTACCAGACTCAATAGTATTGCATAGTGTTCACCCTTAGACCTGCCTTAGAACTACTCAGAATGCACACGTCCTGTCAGCTTGTAAAAATCATTAAATCCAAGGTCTATTTTACAATATAAGATTGAATATTTCACCTGCAAACTATGGGGACACAGTGCACTGTATGGCTTAGTTGTCCTCTCATGACTTTGTGGCTAAATGGGAGTTGTCACTTCATACTTCTGTCCAACATTGAAAGAGAGAGAGAGAGAGAGAGAGAGAGAGAGAGAGAGAGAGAGAGAGAGAGGGAGAGAGGGAGAGAGAGAGAGAGAAGTGGTTGCATATCACTAGCCTAATGAAAGATAAATTTTCAAACTTTGAATTGTAATTTCTGCAGAACACATACTGCTTTGACAACGTCAGCAACCAGTATGATTGAACAAAGTATCTCAGTGTGTGTGGAAGACAGTGGAAGACATCACTAGGTCAAAGGGACACTGAGCTTCAATTTCAAATCATAGCTTAAGTCTTACAATAAATATTTCTTAGATGGTTCAGATGGAGAACTTTGAAACAATTCCACTTGAATCATAAGAACTGATCCAAGAATATTTGCAATTTTATAGAGGAAATGTGATAAGGTCAAGCTTACAAGAGGAACAGAAGGGCAGTGAGGGAGATCAGCCACCAGCATCAGGCACAGCGCTTTTCAGATAGATAATGGCAACACTCAGTAGTTAAGAACTGAAGAGGCTTTGAGAATGGAAAGCTATGAGAGGTATTATGTTATCATTTAGGAAAAGAACCTGAGATATGAGTATCTGCATGGATGTCTTAGAGAACTGATAAAATATCTGTAGCCTTCCTATACACAAATGACAAGCTTGCAGAGGAAGAAATTAGGAAAGCCATACCTTTCGCATTAGCCACAAGCAATATAAAATATCTAGGAGTTACTCTAACTAAGCAAGTGAAGGACTTGTTTGAAAAAAATTTCAAAACTCTGAAGAAAGAGATTGAAGATGACATGAGAAGATGGAAGGATCTTCCTTGCTCATGGATAGGGAGAATTAACATAGTAAAAATGGCCATCCTACCAAAAGCAATCTACAGATTCAATGATATCCCTATCAAAATACCTACACAATTTTTTAAAGACATTGAAAGTTCAATTCTGAACTTCATATGGAAAAACAAAAAACCCAGAATAGCAAAAACGGTCTTGTACAATAAAAGGTGCTGTGGAGGAATCTCCATACCTGATCTTAAATTGTACTATAAAGCAATAGTAATTAAAACAGCATGTTACTGGCACAGCAACAGGCTGGTTGATCAGTGGAATCAAATTGAAGACCCAGATATGAATCCACACACATATGGTCACTTGATTTTTGACAAAGAAGCCAAATCCATTCAATGGAAAAAGGATAGCATCTTCAACAAATGGTGCTGGTCTAACTGGATGTCTATGTGTAAAAAAATGCAACTGGACCCATAAGTGTCACCTTGCACAAAACTCAAATCCAAGTGGATTAAAGACCTCAACATAAAACCAGAGACACTAAGTTACTTAGAAGAAAAAGTGGGGAAGAGCCTGGAACATATTGGCACAGGAGACAACTTCCTGAACAGAACACCAACAGCCCAGGCCTTAATGTCAACAAATAATAAATGGGCCCTCATGAGGCTGAGAAGCTTCTGTAAGGCTGGAGACACCATCAAGAGAACAAAGTGACAGCCTACAGACTGGAAAAAGATCTTCACCAACCCTACATCTGACAAAGGTATAATATCCAAAATATATAAAGAACCCAAGAAATTAAACACCACCAAACCAAATAACCCAATTGAGAAATGGAGCTTGGAACTACACAGAGAATTCTCAACAGAGGAATATCAAATGGCTGAGAAACACTTAAAGAAATGGTCAACCTCCTTAGTCATCAGGGAAATGCAAATCAAAACAACTCTGAGATTCCATCTTACACCCATCAGAATGGCTAAGATCAAAAATTCAAAGGACACCACATGCTGGCGAGGATGTGGAGAGAGAGGAACACTCCTTCATTGCTGATGGGAATGCAAACTAGTACAACCACTTTGGAAATCTATCTGGTGCTATCTCAGAAAACTGGGAATAGGGCTTCCTCAAGACCCAGCTATTCCACTCCTTGTAATATACCCAGAAGATGCACCAGCACACAACAAGAATATTTGCTCAACCATGTTCATAGCAGCCTTATTCATAATAGCCAGATCATGAAAACAGCCTAAATGTCCCTCCGTAGAAGAATGGATGAAGAAACTGTGGTACATATACACTATGGAATACTACTCAGCTATTAAAAACAAGGAATTCCCGAAATTTGTGGATAAATGGATTGAGCTAGAAATGATCATAATGAGTGAGTTAACCCAGAAGCAGAAAGACTCAAATGGTATATACTCACTTATATCTGCATCCTAGCCCAAGCGGCATGTCCCATGAAAGCCTTCACGTACCAGGAAACTGGGACAGAGGGGAGGACATCCTATTGGGACTCTAGATGAGAGAACCATGGGAGAATAGCAATGTAGAAGGATCCAGTGGGTCCTAGAAACCTACAAGTAGAACATTATGATAGGCAGAGTTTGGCCAAGAGGTCTTGCTCAAACTAAGGCACCAGCCAAGGACAATACAGGCGGTAAAGTTTAAACCTTTAACCAGATCTAGCCAATGGTCACAACAGTCTCCACACTTGAGTGGAGAGTGGGATATGACTTTCTCACGTACTCTGGTGCCCCACATTTGACCATTTCCCCTGGAGGGGGAGACCTGGTGGCACTTAGCGGAAGAACAGCAGGTCACCGAGAAGAGACTTGATACCCTATGAGCATATACAGGGGGAGGTAATCCCCCTCAGGAACAGTCATAGGGGAGGGGAATAAGGGGAAAATGGGAGGGAGGGAAGAATGGGCGGATACAAGGGATGGGATAACCATTGAGATGTAACAAGAATAAATTAAATAAAAAATTAAAAGTTAAAAAAAAGATATCATATGGTAACTCTCTAATAATGTATATAGCACAAAAGGTAGCAGAGTGCCTCCGCAGCAACGTGTCTCAGTGGAGGAGAGCTAGCATAGGCTCTGCACCAGCTATAGGACTTTAAACAATGAGAGATTCACAGTCTAACAGCAACGTAGTTCTCCAAATATAATATGGATCCTTAGTGCCTCTACCATCTATTGTTTAACAGTGATGAAAGCAGCAAGAACTGCCTTTGAGATTCTTAAATTTTTAAATCTAAAGTAACTCAATGTAAGTTAAGCATGTAAACAACACTGATTGATGCTTTCACAACACAGCTTCTGCTATTACCAGGACTGATATTTATAAAATAAAAATGTAAAAGAACTCAGAAAAGTATCAAAGGTACACTACATCATGTCATATTTTTGACCATTAATTCTTTTTTTCTTTTCTTTTCTTTTTATTATTATATTTCTTTTTTAACATACACATTTATATTATTACACATAAATAAAATAAACTACATACAGGAGGAAGAACCACAGAGCAATCAGGAATTTTATATCTGTTACATTCATAGTGATTTGGTTATTCGTATTTGGCAAACTTGAAATAAATATCTTTCCTATCTTATTGAGTCTAAAATTCTGAATGAAAATCCATAGCTATCACATCCATCTCTATTACCTTAAAACATCTATCTATATCTAAAAAAAAAAAAATCTTAACCCTTAAACCCAGCTAACTAAGCTTAATTGTAAGACTAAACTACTGGTCTTCAACCTCATCAGAAACTTGAGAAGGAATAAAACTTAATTACCTGCGTGAACTGGAAGTGCACTTCCAGCAGCTTCCAAACTGAAAAAAAATGACAGAGACAGTTTACTGCTTGAACAGTCACTCAAAACTCTCTATAACACTGGAGTATCATCTTCAGTCTTCTGGCCCAATATAACTGACAGACATATTTGTGAGAAAGGAACTATTAAGGACTTGTTTACACTGTCTTGGCAGAGTTTGGCCATCAACTCTGCCTGCATCCAAGCTTTACCATTTTTAGGCAGATCATCCTTTAATTCTTTATACAAAAATATATAAGCACATCCATCACAGTAGTATGCCAATTTACCTCCATGTTTAATAAATGATAAAGTTATACACCAAAGAAATATTTCAAAAACAAATTCTTTATGCTTTATTAGCAAAAAATGTTTTATAGATTTAATATACCTTTTATGAATATTAAAGATTCTTTAAAATATATCAGTCAAATAGTGGTTCTAGATAAAAAACTTTAAATATCTTTTATAACCAATATTTCATTGACTGATATACTAGTGCCTTTTTCCTTAGCATATTATATTTTAGAAGAAATTTACTTCTCCTGTCTTATACCTACACTAGGTATCTTTGTGAAAATAAAAAACCTTTCATGTTGCTCTCTTATGTAACTGTGAATATAGGTATGCTCAGTGTATTTTATCTAAACAATAATATTCCCACAGTTAAAAATTGTCAAACCAATCTAGTAGCATGCATTTTCTTCAAACTATCAACATAATTGTTAAATTCTATTTTTTAAAAACGTAGTGTCCACAAAGTTAATATGAGCACTTCACCATTTCTCTTTAACAAACAAGGCTTTATTTGCAAAAGCAATTCTGAAAACTCATATTCAGGAAAATAAATTTTAAATCAAAAAGATTCTGTTGGAAAACAGAATTCAGCATAGGATACTTCACTTATACTCACCTCATTAAAGAATAAGTGAAAGTTAAATTGTGTCCTTAATACATCTATAGTTGTGTGGCCACATGTCAGATTTGTGCGCTGGTTAATTTGGTAATTGGTAGTACAAGATTTATGCACATAGGACATGAAATGTCATTTCTCAAAAATCCTAAAATTTATCCAGCTTCTCTGTTATATTTTTATGTTTCCAATAAAGTCTCAGCCTTCATCACTCTTGATCCCCACACAGAAGTTCTATTGATGTTTCCTACAGATGTGTACATGAATCAAGAGTACTCGATGGCATATAATAGGTAAGGGCTGAAGTGCTCTAGGGATTAGTAATAGGTCTTTGACCTACAGGTCAACCACTTGGATCCACACATGGTTAATAGCATCCAACAATTACTACAGTGTGATGTGAAGTTGACAGCCAGTGAAGAGCTCACAGTAACAATCCCAATTTAAAAGTAGGAAATTGAATTGCTGTAGAAGCCTTCTGATCTGTTCTGGTAGCCTCTGCAGTGCTTGCTTGTATGTATATAGTGGAAAATGACACCTGTTTCAGACATGGACACCACATGCTTTTCCATTCTAATAACAGCAGAGCAACACATCTTAGAAAATGAAATTGTATACATGTTGAATAAGTTTTCTTTGTATAGGTTTAATGTTAAATACAACTCCTATAACAAGAATCTACTATTTGATACATTTATATTTATGCATATAAATAAAAAGCCACTCCTTATCACCTATAAAGAGGCACAGAACACAATAATTGAATGTTTGAGACCTCTTGTGTAAAAGTGGAGAGAGTGCTAATTCTGTAACTTAATGCATTGCTTTTCTAAGTTCTATTGATGTTGTTATTAAGGTTGTGTTCCTATAAGTACCTTACCTCTGTTGTTATTTTTCTTCTTTTTGTTTTTGAGAAATGTCTGTGGTGCTATTTCACACAATGGCAATCTAAGAGATAGCAATTATGGAATATTTGCTGTGTTATACACAGGATGCATAATCCTTAGTATGTCTAAAAAAGTTTTGGTCATTCAAGTGTTCATAAGGAACCATTAAATACAATTTTCAGAAACAGCAAAGTTCTCCTTGTATTTTCTGTTTCTGAAAATAAGTATATATGATTGACATTTTCTAATTCTTGGGTAACACTAACTTTTAATAAATATGGAGATAGTATCTGTAAAATAAAACTATAAAAATATATCATTATTGCTTCATTTGATATGGTTTGTAGGCAATTCAAATCTGTTACATTTGTGTCAGAAAATTTACCAGGTATGAATACACAGTGCTCTTGACTGTTATGATATAAAATGAGAATATGAGTCACAAGAAATATGGGCATTTTTATCTTTTAACCATTTCTTGTGGAAAATTAAAGTTGTTTGCAATGAAGATTTTGAACAACTACACCATAATCTAATTATGCTTGATTTCACTAATTTATAAGCATTTGATTTATATAATGACCTCTGCCTTATCATTTATAATCACACCAGAAATCAATCATCCATGTGAAACCATTCAAGCAATCCTAAATGAATGCTAGTAGTCTAAGCATGTGTGATCTGATGGAAATTTTTATAGTACAATAATAATAAGAAAGTCAAAATTTAAAAAGTATTTTTAAAACATGATCCTTGAAAATTTAAAGACAGTATACCTGTGTACCTCTTGCAGAATATTAGAAATCACCCAGTCACCTTTCTCAGAGAGTTTGAATCATATTTACTTCACTGACATCAAAACTCCTTGTTTTCTTTGCTTCTTAATAAGATTATTTATTTAGAGGAAGAGCAGGAAGGCCAGCCTTGAAATATGATGGCCTCCCAGGGTCTTTAAGTGGTTTTCAAAAGGGCAGATACTGTTGACCTTTATATGATAGAAGCTGATCTTACAAAGAGGCCACTTTTCCATTCTTGATTGAACTTGAAATTGCCTTTCTCAGCTGAAGCAATACAAATGGGTGGTAGTTAATGTGTTCATTAACATGACTCTTTAACATCTAAAAATTGTGATCTTTTTCTTTAGTAGCAAGACTTCTTTTCCTGCCATAATAGGTATAATGTATATTGGGTATTTCCACATTCAGCTGAACTCTTGATTTCTATTTTAAAGCATTGAAATTCAACAACAGCTTCTAATTCTTAGTCATATTGAGTTGTTGTTCATTTCATTATCCTGTAGTATTCCTTATTTTAAAGGGCTTTGGTGTAAGCTATACTATTACCAACAATAATGAAAAACTACATTGAAAACCAAAAATGAAAATATTATAATCAAATAAGAATAAAGTATCAATTGGAAATAAAAGCACACACCAAAAAATTTAAATATAAACATCTAAATCATGTCTATGTATATGGCTTTGTAGGCATGTACACATGAGTGCATGTGTCCACAAAGTCCAGAAGCATGTAGCAAATTCTCCTAAGCTGAAGTCTCAGGCAGTTATGAGCCACCTGATGTGGGTAATTAAAGCCAAACCCAGGAACTCAGCAAAAGTACTTATGTGCTCTTAATAACTGTGCCATCATCTCTCCAGCTAAACATATACAAATTTCAATAAGCCCAGTGAATATACAATTGAATGTGAAGCCTATGAAACACCAGGGTGAGCTCTCCTGGCTTGCCCTGGATAGTCCATCCAATGCCAAAGCCAGCAAAGGGTAGAGCAAGCTCTGGGTCAGGGTCACCAACAAAAACATGTTTAGAGCCAGATCTACTATATTTCCCAGGCAAGGTGCAGAGCCTGCTCTAACCAAGTGCTGCAGGAGGTGAGAGGCTGGACCAGCTGTCCACTCTAATGACCTCCAGGCCAGCTCTTCCGCCATAGGTGACAAGGGGTAAAGGTGGTGGAGAGCGTCTCTCCCTTGTCCAGGTTACAGCATGACAGACAAGTGGTGGGGCCAGCTCTCCCATGCTCACACCCTTACACCCTTGTCACAGGGGTCAGTTTTACAATGCTGCATAGGTGAGGTACAGAGCTTGCTCTCCAGAGTGTTGCAGCAAGTGAGGGGCAGGGACAGCTTTCTGCTCTCCCCAGGGCCAGGTCTCCCACCTGCCCCAGGTGTTGAGGGGCAATGGGGAGAGAATGGGACCTCTCCTTAATCCATGCCAACAACATGCTCCCTCGGGGCTGGCTTACCTGAAACTCCCATAACCAGGACCAGCTCTACTTTGCTGCCTGGGTTCTGCTGAAGCTGGATATGTGTGGAATCAGCTCTATTGCTGACCATGCTACTGGACCTAGCTCTCCAAGGATGACCAGGGGAGGGGTGGAAGTAGTTCTGCACAGCCCTCAGACACCAACATGCCCCCGCGTGGCAGTCCAAACCAAGTATATCCCCCTGGCCTTTGGTAACCACAGATTCCTGCTGTTGTATGGCCAAGGCGCCAGATGTGGCCCCAGATGCAGCACCGGTCAGGACCCCACCATGGCCCCAGGTGTCATTGCTGGCTACTCACCTTAGTCTCTTCTCATCTCCCTTCAGCTTACAAGTATACTTCTCTTCATTGTGCCCACATCCCTCTTCTCCTTCTCTTCCATTTCTCAACCACTTACTTGCTCCTCTTAGTGGTGCCCAGGGCCTTTGGGTGTCTGAGACTCACAGCAGAACACTGGAAAAGGGTAGGGAGTATTGTGGAAAAGAGGAGGAAAGTGAAGAAGGACCTTATATTGACAGGAGCTCCACAAGAAGACTAACAGAGCCAACTAACCAAGGCCTATGGCTGGCTGAAGTACCAACCAAGGATCATGCAAACACTGGATGTAGGCCCCTACACAGATGTAGACAATTGGCAGCTCAGGCTTCATGTGAGCACCATAATAAAGGGAGTAGGGCTGTCTCTGACACGGTCTCTGTTGCCTGACTTTTGATCATTCCCCCTGGCAGGCTGCCTTGCCAGGCTACAGGGAAAGAGGATGAGCTCAGTCCTGATGCATCTTGGTGTGCTGGGATGGAGGGAAGGGGAGAACTCCCCTTTTCTGAGAAATGGGAGTGGGAGGCAGAGGGAAGGAGGGTGAAACCTGAAGGAGAGGAGGGGGAGGCCATGATTGGGATGTAAATGTCTAATTAAGGGATACGCTGGGCTGTTACTACCTAGTGAATCGCTGTGTCTTATGCAATGTACTAATCACTTTATACTTAGTGGGCTTTCCCTAGCTCCCCTAGGCCAGGTTAAAATTTTCTCAAGTTAATTATTTAAAAGTCTTTTTTCTTAATTCATAAAAATAAATAATACGGCTAAATAAACATAAATACTCAGTATTCCATCTGTAAACGTAAGAGTGTCCTATATGCTATTTATTTACCTACTCCAGAGCAAGCCAGTGAGGTATGGTACAGAGCATCCTTTTGCTTTTATATAACCATTCAGTTAACTAGAGAGAAATCTTTTGGATCAGTGGAAAACAGAATAACTGTCCTGTTATTCCCCTAGAAACACAGTCATCTTCTGAAATAACTCCAGCTGGAACAGTATGAAAAATCAGTTTGAAAAAATCAGTGAAGAATAAATTTCATTGTTTCTTTCCAAATCAAATGCAGGAAATCAAGCATATGAAAATTATATTCCTCTCTCATCTTCTGAATATAAATTAAGAAATGATGATGGAAATAATTATGTAGAGAATGAACAAAGAGTTTTAAATTAATTAAATACAATCAGACAGATACTCCACTACTTTCAGTAGACAGGAAGAGGACAATTTGAAAAGATTAGTGCATGGTATCTGGAAAACACAAAAGATAAATTTGGGGGCATTGATTTTCAATTACTAGGAAAATAAAAAAGTATTCAAATTCAAATTGTCATTTCCAGCCACATTTTATGTTGCTACACAGGAAAGGTATTTATTCTATATAATAGGACTCATTAGTTATCTATTCAATAAAACTGTGTATTTAAAAATTACATATTCTTACATTCTGGCTTATTATACAGTTGTGATTATTTCATTTGTGTGGAATTTCATCAGAACCAAATGTATCATCTACCCTTTAGAAAGTGAACTACTCCACAGGCCCAGTGTGATATAGAAAGGTAGAAAGGTAGATGCTTTTCAAAAGCATGAAAATGAAAATCTGTGTCTCTATAAAAGTCAATGCTTTGATGTTTGATAACCCAGGTGAAATATGAGAAAGCAAATGGCTCTCATCAGCATTTGAAGGTCCTCATCTATTATTTAATTAAGAAAATACACCTTTCCTTCTCCCTCTAAGCCCCATATCCTACAGGTGACCCCAGGACATATTCGGCTCCCTTAAGCTTCTCTGTCCCTGACTCCTTTTTGGGCACTGTGCCTGAGGTTACCAAGCCTGATACTGCATCATCATACAGGGATATCCAAAGACAACCCGATGGCTAAACGACAATGTAAGAACACAGTCAACAAGAGCCAAGACAATATGGAACCTTCAGAGTACCACTACCAAACTACAGCAAGCCCTAGTTACCTTGCACAGCCAAACCACAAGAAAATTAATTTAAATCCAATCTTATAAGATAATAGAGATCTATAAAGGGGAAATGAGCAACCCCTTAAAGAAACACTGGAAAATACAATTAAACAGAAGATGAAGATAAATACAACTTTCAAAATCTGAAAATAAAAGTAGAAGCAAACAAAAAAAAAATCCCACAAACTCAAGAAGTCCAGGAGAAAGAAAACGTAGGGAAGAGAGCATGAACATCAACATCAAAATCAAGTATCACCAAAAGATTACAAGAAATGGAAGAGAGACTCTCACCCTGGGCATAGAAGATACAAAAGGGAAAACTGATACATCAGTCAAAGAAAATGCTAAATCTAAACAATTCCTGACAGAAAACATTGAGGAAATTTGGGATACTGTGAGAAGACCTGATCTAGGCATAATAAGCATGCAAGAAGGTGAAAAGTCCCAGTTCCAAGGACCAGAAAATATTCTCAACAAAATTATAGAAGAAAATTTCCCTAACCTGAAGAAAGAAATGCCCATAAATGTACAAGAAGCATACATAACGCTATTTATATTGGACCAGAAAGTAAAATCCTCCCACCACATAATAATCAAAACACTAAATGAACAAAACGAACAAAAATATTAAAAGTTATAAGGGGAAAGGGCCAAATAATATACAAAAGTAGACCTATCAGAATTACACCCACTTCTCAATAGAAAATCTAAAATCTAGAGGAGCCTGGAAAGGTGTCTGGTAACCCATAAAAGACCAGAGATGGCAACCTAGATTAGTTACTATACCGAGCAAAACTCTCAGTCACCATAGAAGGAGAAATCAAAATATTCCAAGACAAAACAAAATTTAAATAATATCTATCCACAGAGCTAGTCTTACAGAAAATACTAGAAGGAAAAATCCAACCCAAGGAGGTTAACTACTCACAAGAAAACACAGAAAATAAATAAATCCACACCAGCAAAAACAAAAGAAGAAAAGAACACATACACAAACATGCACCCTAAAACCACCAACATCAAATTAATAGAAATTAACAACCATTGGTCATTAATATCTCTCAATATCAATGGACTCAATTCCACAATAAAAAGACATATTCTAACAGAATGGGTGAGAAAACAGGATCCATCCTTCTGCAGCTTACAAGAAACACACCTCCGCAACAAACATAGATGTTATTTCTGAGTAAAGGTCTGTAAAAAATGTTTTGCAAGCAAATGGACCCAAGAAGAAAGCTGCAGTAGTTATTCTAATATCTAATAGAATAGACTGTCAACCAAAATTAATCAAAAAGGGTAGAGAAGGATACTTCATACTCGTCAAAGGAAATATCCAACAAGATGAAGTCTCAGTTCTGGACATCTATGCACCAAATTTAAGGATACCTGCATTTGTAAAACAAACATTAGTAAGGCTTACGTTGCACAATAAATACCACACATTCATCATAGGACACTTCGACACCCTACTTTCACCACCGGACAGGTCATTGAGACTGAAACTAAACATAAATAATGAAACTAACCAGTTCAGAATCAAATGTACTTAACGTATATCTACAAAATATTTTACCTGAACACAAAAGAATATTCAGCACCCCACGGAACCTTCTCCAAAACTAACTATATAGTTTCAACCACCAATAAAACATAAATAGATACAAAAAAATTGAAATAGCTCCTTGTATCATATCAGACCACCATGGATTAAAGCTAGGCTTCAACCAAAACAGAAACAATAGAAAACCTACAAACTCATGGAAGCTGAACAACCCTCTTCTCAATGATCACTGGGTCAAAGGAAGAAATAAAAAACAGCAAAGTCTTTCCTGACTTTAATGAAGCATACCCAAACCTATGAGATACAGTGAAAGCAGTGCTAAGGTGAAAGTTCATAGTCCTAAGTCCCTTCATAAAGAAATTGGAGAGATTTCACACTAGGGACTTGATAGCACACCTGCAAGTTCTAGGACAAAAAGAAGCAAACACAGCCAAGAAGACTAAAGGGCAGGAAATAATCAATCCTTCATCCCTGCACATCTTGTAGGCAGGAGAAATTTTAGTTCCAGGATTTTGTGGGTAGGTTGGTGTCCCCCTCCCTCTACTGGAAGTCTTGTCTGGCTACAGGATGTAGCTACTTTTTCAGTATCTGCCGCTGCTAGGAGTCTCCCCTTTCTTGGGTACCCAATTTATCCTAGAGATGTTCAAACACCAGTTTCCCTTCTATCTCCAAACTCTCTCATCCCCCATGCCCACTAACTCCATTCCTTCTTTACCACATCTCTCACCATGTTCCCTCTTTCCTTTCACTTCAGAGGTCTATTTTACTTCCCCTTCCTAGTGGGAATCAAGCATCCTCCCTTGCATCTCCCTTGTTACTTAGTTTCTTTGGGTCTGTGGGTGAGATGTTTAGTCCTCTACTGGGTCCCATAACAATTGGAGCAGAGGCTATTTCTATTTCAGATTCTGTTGCCTGCTTCTGGATACTAGTTCCCTAGCAGGGATATCTTGTCTTGCCTCAGTGAAAGAAGAGGCACTCCGTCCTAATTTGACTTGATGGGTCAGGGTGGGTTAGTATCTGGAAACTGTAGGTGGAGGTAAGAAAGAAGAGGGTATGAGGGAAGTGGGTCAGAATAGAAGGAGAAAAGAGAATGGGGTTGTAATTAGGATATAAAATGAACAAATAAAAAAATTAATAGAAAAGCCCTGTACTCCATGAAATTTGAGAATCTAATTGAAAAGGATGAATTTCTAGAGATATCACTTACCAAAGTTAAATCAAGGTCAGGTAAACTATTTAAATAGTTCAATAACCCCTATGAAAATAGAAGCAGCCATTAAAAGTCTCCCAACCAAAAAATGCCCAGGGCCACAAAGTCTTAGTGAAGAATTCTGCCAGAAATAGAGCTCTGCCAAAATAGAGCTAGCACAAACACTCGTGAAACTATCCACAGTAGGAACATTGGCAAACTCATTCTATGAGTCCATAATTACTCTGATACCTAAACCACTCAAAGACTCAAGAACAACAAAAAAAGAATTTTAGACCAATCTCTGTTATGAATATTGATGTAAACATACTCAATAAAATACATGAACACATCAAATAAAAGATCTATAAAATATCTTGGTGTAACTCTTAGCAAGCAAGTGAAAAACTAGTTGACAAAAACTTCAAGTCTCTGAAGAAAGTGAAGAAGCTATCAGAAGATGGAAGGATCGCCCATGTTCATGGATACATAGGACTGACATAGTAAAAATGGCCATTTTACAAAAACAAAAACAAAACAAACAAACAAAAAAACCCAAAAACACAACAATCTACAGACATAGTGCAATTCCCATCAAAATTTCAACACAATTCTTTACAAACCTTGAAAGAACAATTCTCAACTTCATATGGAAAAAAAAAAACAGAGAGAGCTAGAACCATTCTGTACAATAAAACAACTTCTTGAGGTATCACTATCCCCTATTTCAAGCAATATTACAAAGCAATGGGCATAAAAAGAGACAAGCAGATCAAATAAATTAAAGTTCCAGAAATAAACCCACACATCTATGGAAACTTGAATTTTGACAAAGAAACCAAAGTGCATTGATATAGGAGACAACTTTCTGAAGAAAAAAACAAAAAACTCCAACAGCTCAGGCACTAAAATAACAAATTAATAAATGGGACCTTATACAACTCAAAACTTCTGTAAGGTAAAGGATACTGTCAATAGGACAAAACACTAGCCTATAGATTGGGGAAAGATCTTCATCAAAGCTTCATCCTACACAGAGATAATACCCAAAATATTAAAACTCAAGAAAATAAACAGCAACAAATAAAATAATCTAATTTAAAATGAGGTACAAAGATAAACAGAATTTTTAATAGAGGAATTTTCTTTTTTTTAATTAATTTATTCTTGTTACATCTCAATGGTTATCCCATCCCTTGTATCCTCCCATTCTTGCAGAGAAATACTTAAAGAAATCTTCAACATCCTTAATCATCAGGGAAATGCTTATCAAAACCACTCTAAGATTCTGTCTTACACCTGTCAGAAAGATCAAAAACTGAAGTGACAGCACATACTGGTGAGGATGAGAGAAAGGGTAACACTCCTCCATTGCTGATGGGAGTACAAACTTGTACCTATACTTTGGAAATCAATCTGAAGTTTTCTCAGAAAAAAAAATGGAATAGATAAATCTCAAGACCCATCTATACAACTTCTGTGATATACTCAAAAGATGCTTCACCTTGCTACAAGCATACTTGTTCAACTGTGTTCATAGAAGCTTTATTTGTAGTAGCCAGAAACTGGAAAGAACCTAGATGTCCCTCAACTGAAGAATGGATAAAGAAAATGTGGTACATTTTCACAATGTAATACTACTCAACTATTAAAAACAAAGACAGGATGTAATTTGCAAGCAAATGGATGGAACTGAAAAAGATCATCCTGGGTGAGGTAACCCAGACCCAGAAAGACACATATAGTATGTATTCACTTATAAGTGGCTAATAGCCACAAAGTACAGGATAAGCATGATACAGTCCATGGACTCAAAGAAAACAAGGAGTTGCCAAGAGAAGATTCTTGAATTCCATTCAGAAAAGGAAATACAATCAACATCTGAAGTAGACAGAAGGATGGATCTGTGTAGTAAAGGGGATGGGGAAGGTAATAGGGGGATCAGGTGGGTGGAAAGCAAGGGATGGGGCGAGGGGAAGGACATGAAGAGAGAATGGAAATTGGTGAGCGGAATCTCTGGGACAGGGGAAGCTCCTGAGAATCTATGGGGGTAACCTTCACTGACAAAGAAGTGGTTGTTAAGGAACATAAAGTTGATACCTCATGTAGTTAGATGTAATCCCTAGTAAAAGAGAAGGACCACTAACCCATCCATAAAACTTTTGATCCAAAATGTATCTTGCTTATAAGAAGTATATGGGGTAAAGTTGGAATAGAGATTGAGGGAATGGCAAACCAATGACTGGCCCAAATTGGATACTCTGCTATGCTTACAGACAGGAGCCTAGCACAAGCGTCTTCTGAGAGGCTTTATCTAGCAACTGATGAAAACGGATGCAAAGACCCACATCCAAACAATAGACCAGGCTGTGGAAGAGTGGATGGAAGGATAGAGGGATCTGTAGGAGTCAAGAATGCCACATGAAGACCTACAGAGTATTCTAACCTGGATCCATGGGGGTCATAGAGACTGAGCTACCAAAAAGAGCATGCTTGGATTGGCCTAGACACCTGCAGTTATGTATCAGATGTGCAGCTTGGTCAAATTGGGAGTGCGCAAACAGTCAGTATAGGGGCTGTCTCTAACTCTGTTGCCTGTGTTCAGATCCCTTTCCCCTATCTGGACTGACTTATCAGGCCACCAGTGGGAGAGGAGGGGCTTCATCCTGCTGCAATCTGAGGTGCCAGGGTAGACTGATACCTCTTGGGGGCCTCCCTTCTGTAAGAAAAGGACAAGGGAATGGGAGGAGGTGGACATTAGGGAGAAGGGTGGAGCGAGGAGGATAGGATCCGGTTATAAATTGATTAAATAATAAATAAATAAATAAATGAAAAAACAAAAGAATATCCATCTCATATGTTACAAATTAATCCTATACAGAAATATTTGACATAAATGTACTTTTATTCCAACACGGGGAAATACTTGGAATATTTAATTTCAGAATGTGTACAGGCATATTTCCTCGGAGTAATAATAAAATCACTCTTGCTACAATAAATAAAAATATCTTCTTGTCTTTAACATGTTATCCAACAAAGGAAAAATGAGAGCCTCATGACATTTACCAACAACCCCACTAACTCCCTTTCTCTACTTCTCTGCCTACACCCTGCCTAGTTCTCTAACCCTCAGTATCGCAAGTCTACTTTTCACCTTATATATGTTCTACCACCCCTCCGCCTACTTTTGTAAAGATGGGTTATGATAGTTGACTTCAGTATGAATTTTCACACCCCATTTATTGGGCCAGTCCTCTCTTCATAGCCAGATCTTCCTACAGTCTCATGTGCCTCTTTCTTCTGCCTTTATGTTCAGAGTTCACTCTTTTTATTTCTTCTATAATCTACCATTCCTACTTCCTAACATGTTTCCACCCTAAAGACCCTTTTGCTGTTTCAGTTTTGCATCAGGAAATTTTTCCACAATATATATGAATCAGAAAAATTATTATAAAGCAGGACTCCAAAAACAAACTTGGTGCCAAGGCTAAGTGAATCAAAAAAAAAAAAAAGATTGTATAAAAATATCTAAGTAACTATAAAAAATATATTAATACAACTCAATTGATACAAAAAGCATTGCATTAATGCACTACAAAGAAAAGACATAAAATATTCATAGCATTTCTCTCAGTGGCCTTAAGGAAAAACAGGCTATATTGCAAAAAGTGAGAGCAGCTCCTTCAATAAATCTGAAAAAAAAACATTTGTATGCACTACAGAAAGAGATGAAAGAAATCATATATTTAAAAATAATATTTATATTCTAAAATGCACTCACATTTTAACCTACTCTGTGACATCCAGGCTTTCAAAAATAGAAGTAATGCTGTGTTTTGAATAATGGGCACTAGTTAGCTAAAGAACAGTAAAGACATGTGTCCATCATAGATAATATGAAGTCACATGACTATGTAGTTCACCATACAAAGTATTTTCTTCTTTGTGTTTGATGACAGTGGGATTTCCTACCCTTATTCATCAACCTATAAAATATGGAGTGTTCTATAACTGAACTGATTTTTACTACATTCCTCATCAACACACTATTAAAGTAAACAAAGAATAGGATATCAATTGCTTTAGCTGAGGACTTAGTGAACAAGCTTCTAGAATCTGTAAGGTATTCTACTAAGTAATATTGGCAATAAACCATGCACAGAACACTCCATTTGTCTAAAGATCTTGGGTTCCAATGGGAAAATTAACATATAAAGAAATTATATGTATAGGTGTCCTCATTCTCTTTAAATTAAATCACATCAGTACTATACAGAATCATTTTTCAAATAGTTCTAACAGTAAGACTAACATGGACTCCCTGAAATTGAGGAGATCTTCTTAGATGTTGATGTTTGTTTCCACAACTTCATGTCTCTAGAAAGAAACCAGAAATAATGTTTAGAAATTTTATTTCTTATACATAATATATGTTTTAATTATGTATTAGGTTCTTCTCTCATAGAATGCATGCAAATCACAGTTTCTCTTCCCTCCCTTCCTTCTAACTCTATACCTCACTTGCAGCCAAACTCTCCCTCTCCTCCCTCCATTTCCTCTTCAGAAAAGAGCAGACCTCCAAGAGACTGCAGCCAAACAGGACACAATAAGATAAAATAAAGCAAGATGAAAGTCCTCCTAACGGGCTCGAATAGCAACCCAACAGGAGCAAAAGAGACTCAAGAATAGGCAAAGTAGTTTCCACTGTTAGAAATCCCACAAAAATATCAAGCTAGTAGGCATAGCATATACCCAGAGAACATGGTTTAGATATATGCAAGACCCATTCTTGCTGTTTCAGTCTCTGTGAACCCATTTAGCCCCATTTAGTTGATTTCCTGGGCCATGCACTCCTGGGACTTTCCATCTCATCTGACTTTTACAGTCTTTTTCCCCCCTCTTCCATGGAGGTCCCCAGTCTCTGAAGTGAGGGACACAATGGATACCTCCAATGTAGATTCCCTATTTGGAGTAATGTCTGCCTGTATCTCTGCACATGTTTCCATCTGGTGCAAGAAGATGTCTTTATGAGGCTCCCAACCAAAAAGCCTAGGGCCAAATGGTTTTAGCACAGACTTTCAAATAAGAGATAATGCCAAATTCATTTTATGAGGCTACAGTTACCCTGGTACACAAACAAAATAAAGACTCCAGAAAGAAAGAGGACAAGAGACCAATTTCCCTCATGAACATAGAGGAAAAATACTTAATAACATACTTGGAAATTGAATACAAAATCACATAAAAAGATCATCCACTATGATCAAGTAGGCTTCATACCAGAGACACAGGGATGTCCCAAAATATAAAAATCAGTAACAGCAATAAGGCAATTGAAGAAGATAAAGAATTGTAAACATTTTAAATCATCCACTCAACATTTGTTAAATCAAAATCAGCACTCAAACATATCTTTGATAGTCTATAATATTACTGTAGTATATATGCCAAAGGAAGTTAAGTCAGTGTGCTCACAGAAACTTTCACATTTGTATTTATTGTGCAGCTATTCACAACACTGAAGACATAGAATCAGTGGAAATGCCAATAAACATATTAATGGAGATGGGACAAATGTAAAAAAGAAGCCTTATTTAACTATAAAGAAGGAAAGTATGTCATTTCCAGAAAATGAATGAAATTGGGGACCTTTACGGTAAGTAAAATAAGATACTCAGAAATATAAATATTTTCTCTCATTTGCAGAATCTATCATCTGTCTGTGTCTGTTGTTGCCTGTTTGTGTTAGGAAACTAGACAAAAGAAGAGAGTATGTGAGAGAAGTTGACTGTAACAAGGGAGAAATTTTTTCTGAAGAATAAAATGATGGGAAATAGAAGAAGACATCTCTGGCCTCCACACACATGCACAATCATCGGTGTGTACACCCATACATACAAATGTACATGCACCGAGGTATTTTACACACACACACACACACACACACACACACACACACACACACACACA
>OU015752.1:55770637-55785940 GCA_907169655.1 Acomys percivali
CACACACACACACACACACACACACACACACACACACACACACACACTTCCTATTTAGTTCAGAATACAGTTTTGAAGATAATGAGAAGTATACTATTTACCAATATTTATAAGATTGCTTAAAATATTTAGTTCAAGACTTCGTCAATGGACACATTCATATAAAATTCCAAATAATTGCTAAATGTTATGATCATGCTTAAATATTGACCAGTATAATTCTTTTCTCATGGCACTGTCTTTCATTTTGAGCTGTAAGAAATATATCTAATTAAGGCCGTACCTTCTCCATTCAGTATCTAAGAAGACTTTGGTATTATTTCTGTTTCTATGCTCTTCTCTTTATATTAAAATTCCCAAGCCCTTTTCTTCCAGACGTTGTCAACAGTAAGACCATTCCACTTGCTCTCCGTGCTATGAATCTAGAAGTGTCTGTACTATTTTTTAATCTTTCAGATCCCTTCACAGTACTCTAGTTTGAAAAGTTATACCAACTTTTATTTTTACAAAAAAGTTTTATCCACAAATTTCATCATATATTTATAAAAATTTGGACTCAGACATGTAACTGCTCATCAAGAATTTACAAACTTCAATATCCATTGACTAGTTCAAACTTAGCACAACACAATAAATTCCTTAATTATAAAGGTCTATTTATTATATGGTATTTACTGAAGTCAATGTTTAGAGTATGTTGTGCCAATTGTGAATTTAAAGTTCTATTAAAGAAAAGGATTTTATATCGTTTTCTTATCACAGATATAAATCAGCAAAACAATGAAGCACAAAGGGACTTTGGAGATAGTGGAGGTATCTCTTATTCAAGTCAATATAATTATATAAAATGAATATGTGTGCTTTATTACATATCAATTATATCTTAATGTAACTGAATAATATAAAAATCGATTCATCACTTTATGATTTGGATTCAAAACTGTGGTAAAATTCATTTGTACTGGGTTCATCATCTCCCCATCCAACAAATTGTATTATGTTCTACAATTCATCAGTTCCAAATTATCACTGCCCTCTAATATTTCCTGTTCACTCCACAGTTGTCCCTTTCCGCAGTCTTTAGCATCACTGCTTTAAATGCTCACCTTTTATGCCTGAGTAAGACAACTACGGCAGCCTTGAATTTGGTTTCCCAAGCTCCAGAAAGGGTAAGAATATCACCTCTCTGGTACAAAAAAAATCAAATTTTATTTTTCAGTCTCGTAAAGTCAATTAAATTTCTATCTCCCATAACACAAAACATGGACAATAAGCAAACTTTAATATGTTCTTTAGTCATACCCTAGGTTACTACCTACAAGGTGTTTCCACTCAAGAAATTACTATCTTCTTATTAATTCTACCTATGATTCTTTATTTCTTCCTGTGTTATCTGCACTATTTTCTCACCCTGTAATACTCTTCCTGTACATCAGTGGTTGCCAATCTGTAGGTTGAAACTCTTTTGGGGGCGTTCAATGAGCCTTTTACAGGGGTAGCCTAAGATCATCAGAAAACACAGATTTTTTTTACATTACAATTCAGAACTAGCAAAATTGCAGTCATGAAGTAAAACAAAAGTAAACTTACGGCTGGTGGTACCACAACAAGAGGAACTGAATCAAGGGGTCCTGGCATTAAGAAATTTGGGAACCGCTACTTTACATGGCTCCTGTACACATCTTAGGACTTTGAGTCTCCTTCTACAGAGATGACCACCCACCTGCAGTTCAAAGACCTTTCCCTGACCCTCTGGATCCACCATATGTCTCACAATTCATGGTGATGCTTTGTTTATTGTAAAACACTTATAACCAGATGTTCATTATCTCCTCCATGGAAGGCCAATAATTAGGCTAATGTGTTCAACAAATATTTTCCTAATGAGCAGCTGAAACACTGGCCCCACACACTGCTCAGTCACTTGACTGATAATTATATCTAATGACACACCTGAAATAAATCTAGTAAGTTGCACTCTTTTAGGAGGTTCTAGGATAAAAATCTCAATCACAAACACTTCAGTGTCTAAAGTCCCATGACATTGATATTTGGACCTGCCTTTCATGTAAGGCTAGCAACACAGAATCTGCCCTTTGAAATGTCATGAACCACACCCAAGTCAGCTCGGTAAAACTCTTGTCCGTTTGTCTCCTCTTTGAGATACCCTTTGAAAATAATTTAAGCCAATGATCAAATTTTATGCTTTTTATGCTTTTTAACTTGCAGTATCTATGAGGTTTCATTTTCCATTCAATGTGGCATAGTTATACCTTACAGGGACTGTGACTCTCATGTCTGTAGTCCAGAATCCTGTCTCCTCCAAAGGTCCTATGTTGAAGTTCTAAATCCCATGGTCCTAGCATTCCACATGAGACTTTGCAAATGTCTGAATGGTTTCTCACTTGAAAGGCTAGGAGCAACATCTGACACATGCTACACTCATCATCTAAGATGATCACATTAAGCCTCCATCTGTGAGTAAGCATGCAATTTTCACCAGACACTATATACATCAGCAATTTGAAATTACATTGCCAGCTTCCAAATCTGTGAGAAGTGAATTTGTCTTTGTAAGCTTTCCAGTTCATATGGACGATGTCAAGCAAGGCCTCATTAATAGTGTAGCAATGTTATATCTAGCAAGGCAGTGGGACTGCAAGCTTCCTAAGACTATAGCACAGAGTTTTAGTTCATTTATTCACAAACTATTAATTTCATAATTTTCTGGTCTCTCTTTTACTGTACTATGAGTTAAAATATTAGTTTATGCAATTGTTAGAGAGTTCAATCACTTTGTCAGTGTATCTGTGCCTCTATTTAGTTATGACTTTATCTGACCTTACCACCATGAGATGCACAGTTTTCCACAAGAAAATTATGAAATCCTTTACAGTTTTCTTGTCAATGATCTTATATAATCACTACACTCTTAAACCTGATTATAGACATGGTTTATTTTGACCAACTTCTAGTACTTTCTTTCCCTCATGTAAAACATTTGGTGTGTTACAGCTTGTAAGGGTATTGTTTACTGGAAATATACAGCTACAACTGACACACTTGATTTTATTTGTTTAATTCATTTTCTTCCTTTTGAAATTCTGGGAACTTTTCTGAATCCATTGTTTTATTTTATTCCAATTCCTTATTTTCCATGAAAGATTTATAGCAAGACTTATGTGACCAAATAGGAAAGCACATACTTTAGTTAAAATAATGTGGGCATTGTAAAGTTGAATATTCCAAATGTTAAGATAGCAATATTAAAACATACATAAAACATGAGCAATAAAAAGCTATAACTTTCACAAGAAGACTAAAAGAGATCCAGATGAAGAGAACAACACAAAAAAATATACACACATGCAACTCTAATTCATCCTCAATGATTACAAAGACATCAAATTCATGGATTTCTTCTACAGAGAAAGTTTGTGGTCGTTCGACTGGGTTGTAGTCAGTAATCAGGTGAAGAAAACATTCTAGTCTGAGATGCATGGTACAAGTAAGTGGATGTGTTTCCAGATGTACATCCACTTTTGCTAAGCCAACTTACATTTCCACATGTTTAACACAGGCAATTTAGAGTAATTATTATATACAATTTAAGGGCTTCCTGTTTCATTAACCAGGGCATCACTCCCTGTATTAGTTTTAGATAATTATGAATGGCATTCGAGAATGACCAGAATAGACACCTCAAGGAATATCATCATAACTCCTCACCTTCATCCATAGGATGACAACTTTACCATCCAATGTCATGTCCAGTTAGGGCTGGGTCTGTTATTGAAAAGCTTCATGCTGTTTCAAACACACTTTGGATATGAGAACAAGTCTGTGGTTAATATTATTGTTTCTACCGCTAAATGTTTGTATCTGGTTACTGAGGTGTGAGTGGCAAGGCATGCTGTAATCATTTCCTCTTGCCTCACAAATTTATGATATAAACACTAAAAGGTACAACTCAGACTCTGCTAACACTTCTAATTAAAATCCCTCAATGTTCCTCTTCTCTACAACTACCATGCTTTTGTATTAGGGAGGAGCCAGTTTAACAGACTATAGGCACTAACCCCCAAGGTCTTATATACAGTACCCTCTGGTAAATTGATGTCACCCACATTCTCTAACTTAGCTGCAAAAAAAAAAAATTTCTTTGATACTGTTGATACATACTCACATTTCATATGGGTTTCAGCCCAAACGGGAGAAAGCTCAAAAGATTAATTCACCACAAGTTCTCTACTGTTACTGCCATGGGAATTTCTCAACAGATAAAAATTGATAATGGCCCTGTTTTACTAACTCCCAATTCAAAATGCTGTGTTCACAATGGGGGATTTCCTATCACACTCGAATTACTTTCAAACCCCATAGTGGTATCATAGAAAGAACCCTGACTCTAAAATCCCAACTTAAAAAAAGAAAAACAATTGCCTCCCTCCATAACATAAAATTTGCAATGTCTCTAACCACTCTAAATATATTTAATATTTACAAAAACGCCAAACATCCTTCTATCTCTCTCCCCTGGCACACACCATGGATAACTCCTCCCATCTTGGCATGATGGTATGATCTCGTAGACGGAATATAGAAGGGGCCTGACCCTCTCCTCACAGTGGAAACGCTTTTGCTTCTGTCTTTCCAAAGGACCTACCCCAGGCCTATTTAAACCCATCCAGAAATGTCAATATCACCCCACCAACCAAGAAGATGGCCAGTCTCTCACTGATGGGCAAAGACTGAGAAGCTAAAATAGAGGTCATCCCATCTAGACAACAAGAGCTCATGGAAGGACACCCATGACCTGGTGGCCACTGCCAGGGCATGTGCCACCCATAGGCCTCTATGACTGTCTTTGTTATTCGCAATTCTAACTCCACTACCACCTAGCCTCTCCCTGACTTTCCAAATACCCACCACTGCATATTTTTGTTAGAGAAACCTACTAGGGACAAACAAGGAGGGAATTGCACTCCAAAAGGTGGCAGAAGCTTTTGAGAATCCCCCTATATCCAGACTCCCGTGGCTTTGATTGCCTCTTTATCTACTTCCCATATCAAGAAGCAAACAGGGACAAATTCTGTCTCCAAGACTTCGGCATCTGTAGGGGCTGCTACAATTGGAACTATTGAATAGAAATGGCAGGATCCAATATACATGAAGAAGCAACAACCAAATCTCCTGAGATATATATCCCAGAATCTTGAAATGAATGTTGGAGGACAGGGGTAACTGCCAGGGTTTTCTCCTATGCCTTTGCTTGATACCCTGCCTCTGATTTTCACATTTCTCAACAATTTGTTCTGGCTACACAGCCAGTCCTAGTCTAGAAATTGAAGTCAGCAAGGAGGTCCAACCTACTTTTTCCTGGTTATAAAACATACAGTACATGAGAGGCCTAGAATCCGTCCAGTAGCACATAGCCTCCCTCACAAGGGTTGCCTTACAAAACAGGAAACTGACAGCTGAGTATGGAGGGACTTGTGTGGGTCTGGGGAGGAATGTTATTTCTATGTTAATGAATCTGGGCTAGTAGAACAAAACCTACAATTCCTTAAGGATCTCAGAGGGATCTCCTAGCTTGCAATGCCTTAGGTACTTCCAACACCATGGTATTCAAACCCTTTTTTGACTTGCTTTTTCCCAGGCACTATACTGGCCATTAGGACCGTCTTCCTCCTGGCCCCCTGTTTTATCCAACTTCTAGACCAACAAGTAAGCAACATTGCCAAAGTCACTACAAACAAGGTTTTGGTTAGTGCTAAATCATTCCAACCTAGAGGCTGATGACTATGATGATACTCCCCTTTATAAAACGAAAAAGGGGAACTATGGGACTTGGAGAAGTGGGCCAGAGCAAGAGTGGGGTTCACCCTCCTTAGTCATCAGGGAAATGCAAATTAAAACAACACTGAGATTCCATCTTATGGCAATCAGAATGGCTAAGATCAAAAATTCAAGCGACACCACATGCTGGAGAGGATGTGGGGAGAGAGGAACACTCCTTCATTGCTGGTGAGAATGCAAACTAGTACAGCCACTTTGGAACTCTATCTGGTGCTATCTCAGAAAACTGGGAATAGGGCTTCCTCAAGACCCAGCTATTCCACTCCTTGGAATATACCCAGAAGATGCTCCAGCATACAACAAGAAGATTTGCTCAACCATGTTCATAGCAGCCTTATTCATAATAGCCAGATCATGGAAACAGCCTAAATGTCCCTCAGTAGAAGAATGGATAAAGAAACTGTGGTACATATACACTATGGAATACTGCTCAGCTATTAAAAACAAGGAATTCCCGAAATTTGTGGATAAATGGATAGAGCTAGAAATGATCATAATGAGTGAGTTAACCCAGAAGCAGAAAGACTCAAATGGTATATACTCACTTATATCTGCATACTGGCCCAAGGGGCATGTCCCATGAAAGCCTTCCCTTACCAGGAGACTGGGACAGAGGGGAGGACATCCTATTGTGACTCTAGATGAGAGAAGCATGGGAGAATAGCAAAGTAGAAGGATCCAGAGGTCCTAGAAACCTACACGTAGAACATTATGTAAGGCAGATTTGGGCCAAGGGGTCCCACTCAAACTAAGGCACCAGCCAAGGACAATACAGGCGGTAAATTTTAAACCCCTACCCAGATCTAGCCAATGGTCAGAACAGTCTCCACACTTGAGTGGAGAGTGGGATATGACTTTCTCATGTACTCTGGTGCCTCACATTTGACCATGTCCCCTGGAGGGGGAGACATGGGGGGCACTCAGAGGAAGGACAGCAGGTTACCAAGAAGAGACTTGATACCCTATGAGCATATACAGGGGGAGGTAATCCCTCTCAGGAACAGTCATAGGGGAGCGGAATAAGGGGAAAATGGGAGGGAGGGAAGAATGGGAGGATACAAGGGATGGGATAACCATTGAGATGTAACAAGAATAAATAAATTAAGAAAAAAAATTTAAAAAAGAGTGGGGTTGAGGCAAGTCCAAAGCCTGGACATCTTGTCCAGGGATTGGCAGGAGTAGGACTGCTATATCCCGTGCCCCAGGACTGCTATTCTGAAGCCTTGTACCCCGCCTTTGCCACCTGCCCCAAAGAGGTCCTGTTGCCTTGGTAGCCAGGTCCAACTTCCTCTCCAATAATAAGACCAGGTCGTACAGCACCTAGAATTCCTCCTTAAGCAAATTACGTATCCCCAGTGTTCTGGCCCCAGTCAATTATGTGCACTCACCCCAAAAGCCCCTACCCACCCCAAAGGTTTGAGTAGCCTTTGTTTCTTCTGTTAGATGATCTGTTTCACTGAAGCTGTCTCTTGAGAGTTCCCATTGTGCTCACAGCTGACTGTGGTCTCTTCTGCTCCAGGCAGTTCCCACCTCACGTCCTCTCTCAGGATACACCTGTCATGATTGGATGCCAGGGGAAATGGAGCCTGAATGGCAGTATACCAGGTATGTAGTAGTTGTTGTTATTTATTATTATTTTTATTTTTATTATTATTATTATTATTATTAATTTATTTGAAAAGTAGATATAAACAGATACTACAGATTTTTACTATAACTATTTAATGTCTAGCAACTAAAGTGCTGGGAATAGCATAGACATCTCCTGTGTCCCAGTAAATTGTTTATTGTAACATGATATGATGAGAGTGGGAAGCCAAAAGTCACTCAGGATCTAGTTTTGCAATTGTTTCTGCATACCCTGTTCTTTCATAATAAGGAATCATATTGCAAATTCAGTTGTTAAACTCAAAGTTGATTTAAACACCTACTTGCTTACCTGAAAATGGAATAGCTGTTTGTTTAACCTTGGAAGAGCAATGCGTAAGTTCAAGTGCTAAACTGATGAGTATAGTACAACTTTGGTTCAGAAACAAATATATTATTGAAACAAAGAAGTTAGGAGTCATCAAAGGTTGTTGTACAACATGGAACCCTTAGGCACCTACTTGTGTAGTTTTCTTCTTTATTGTACCCTTGACACAAATCTCAGTCCATCAAGGATGGAATGTGCCAGGAAAAGAGATTTGCCATCCACAGGGACAGATTGCGTGCCTAGAGCTACCAAAAAATAATATGCCCACTCAACTGCTAAAACTAAAAGCTATCCTTATTTAATTTAGAAAAATTATAATTGTCAGTTGGTATTGGTAGACGTAACATAAGGAATAAAAGTGTATAGATGTGCGTGAACATTATAAACTATTATATATAAATATATAAATATTTGTATAATTTTATTATGCATTAATATATGATTATAATATATATTTACATATAAATATTATGCAATATATGTATATGATATCTAGATAAAATATATAATTATATGTATATGATTATATACACATTTATATGTAATACATTTAAATATTTATCTATAAAATATATACAAATAATATAATTAACATTTTAGTAATCAAATTAACTTTAAAAATTAAGCTAAATTTGACAAGAATATTTTGATTTAACTCACCGTGATCAAATAATATATTTTAACATGTAAACAGCATATAATATTAGATGTAATGCATTAAGAAAAATATTAAAACCCAGAACATGCTTCACACTAATAACACCTAAATTCACACATTAAATTTCATTGGAAAGTCTTAAAGCCTGACTTTGAGTTCAGAATTCATATAATATGGTTGAAAAATATAATCCAGTACCTCGATTATTGAAAATCAGTTAAAGTTTTGCAGAACTAAAACTAGCAGAAAATCCTTGAGACTAGCATTTGGCTACTATGAGCCAGAAAAACTGGCCTTATACTATCTATACTTGGTTACAAATGAGAGCCTTAACACTATAGAATTCATGGCTCTTTTCACAAATACAGGCTTACCAATCATTCTATCAACTGTGGGGGGTCAGAAACCACCAGATGTTCATTGATGGAAACAATCTTCCTCCTCCTCATAGCACAGTTTGTACTGTCAACACATTGCCAATGGGATCAGAGTGAATATGTTATTCTTGTTAAAGTTGGCTGTTTTCAATATGCCATTCCCTCTACCTACCTCTATGTCTATGGTGGAGCAATAGAAATAACCGAGGTTCCTAGTCTCCATATAGAAAAATGTCTGCTGATAAGGGACAGTTAATTATATTTCTACATGAACTATAAAGTGTTTTCAGTTCATCTCATCAGCATAGGATATCTGCATCTATTCACTTCCACCTTCTATCATTTGTACTCTAGAAATAATAGTGACTGTACCTATAAAATAGACAATGTGAATTCTATGGAGCATTAGTTAAAGTGAAAAATTTAGAGATCATGCAAATAAAAGATAATAAGTATGTCTAATCATTTTGCAAGCTATTTTGAAAATAATATGTAGACATGAAGAATAAACATAATGTAGCTTGAATTATCAATAGGCTTCAAGTTAATTTCTAGATGATTTCATAACTCAACCCCCCCTTCATAATATTGTAAATTATTTGTAAACCATAGAAAAACAATTTAAGTATTATGTATTGAAGTAACAGGCAATATTCTAAAATGTTATTTTGGCTTTCACATAATGTTGCTTCTGTTTTTCCCTTTTGAGGCTTGTGTTGCTATTTTTTGGGAGAGCATATGTTCTGTAGATCCAGATGCTGATGAAGTGTGAGTGATGTCCCCATCTGCAGCAGTGGACCCATTTTCACTGTGGGGACCCAGCCTGAGCCCAGCACTCAACACCTTTAAGGTCATCTCTCAAATATCATTTTCTTTCCACATTCAAGGTTAAAGGTACTAGAAAGGAGGTTTTAGATTTCATGTTGTTTTTAATGACTTTGATGTAGTTTCCAGTTGTATTTAGGAGAAATATATTCCAATCTTCCACCTTAAACATATATCATAAAACTTCACAACAGCATTGAATAAAATTTCGTTTCAAAACTTCCATGCAGAGACATCTAAAGTTAAAATACTAACCAACATTTCTCATTGGCAGTATCTAAAGGTCATTGGCTCATATTTAGACTTGAAAAATAAATATAAAAATAAACAATACCAAAGTTATTTAAATTAAACATACTATCTGATAGGGATTACATCTTTGAACACAATTCTTAAAACTTCTGTACAAATATTGGCAGAAATACAGTTACTAATATACTGAATGAATAAGAAGGAATTATATTGTTTTCCTCCTTTTAATTTTTAATCATCTTGAATAAAGCAAATTATGTTTGCTTATGCAAATTTTTTATTCCATTGTGCATAGTCATATCTTTGTGCTGTTGTTGTTCACACGTACTAATATTTATCCATACTGCAATTTTTCTTTTATTTTTCTTTTTTCTATTAAATATTTTTTTTAATTTTATATATACTTTCATATTTTTACACATATATACAATAAGCTACCTCAGCAAGAAGAACCATGACACAATCAGCAATTATATAAATGTTACATTCTTAGTGTTTTGGCCATTTGTATTTGGCAGCCTTAAAGAAAGCATCTTTCCTATCTTGGTGAGTCTAATATTCTGAATGTAAATCAGTATCTATCATATCTCATCTCTGTCTGGTCTTCAACCCCATCAGAGACTTGAGAAGGAATAAAACTGATTACCTGAGTATACAGGCAGTACAGGTTTTTAGCTTCAATACTGCAATTTTTAATTTAAAGGAAAGGCTAGGTGGATGTCTGTGGTCCACACTGTCACCAGATACCAGAAGTCCATGATCCATGCTCCTTCCTGTTGACTGTAGGAGATAAGGATGCTTTTTCTTAATGGTATCAATGACTGCAGACTACAGTTGAGAAAGAGGACATAGAAGTCTTCTTTGAAAACCCCTTCAACTCCCCAAAAGTAACAACCAAAACAGGAGAGAAGCCATTAAAAACAGCTCTTACAAATTGTGATAAGGGTGCTGAAGTGGAGGACTCTCAACAATAGATGCATACTGGCAGGGGTGGGTATAGGGAACTCACTTATCTTTAAGGAGGAGACCACCTGGAGCTTGACCACTCTGCAGTGACTATAGATAACACAAATTGGATTTTTCTCTTCTTTATTTCTTATATTTCTCTTTCTTTCTTTTTCTTTCTTTCTATTTCTTCCTTCCTTCCTTCCTTCTTTCCCCCTTCCTTATTCCGTTCCCTTCTTTTCTTTTCTTCTTTTCTTGATCTTGATGGGGGGTGGCGTGAGCCACAAGGGTCAGGGATGGAACTAGCAGGACATGGAGGTAAGGGTGATTGAGGTGTCTTATGTGAAATTCCTAAATAATTAATTGAAATATTATATACAAAAAAAACTATATAGGATGAGGTAGTGGAGATGTGCCTAGTATGCATATGCACTAAGGTGAAGAATTCCTGAAAAGTCATAGAGTACTAGAGGTATACATAAGTTATAAGTTCTGGAGTGCTGACTGTTAGCTAATATTACTTGAAAGACCTTTATGGAAGAAATTGAAATGAAACATTTAGATGGAAACAGTGGCCAATTAACGTAGGCATTTTCTATATGCCCTCTTTCTTTTCATTTATAGAGTAAGGTATTTTAAGTTCAGCATAAGAATCTGATTTTATAGCACAACACTGGAGGTCAGTGTGTTAAACCACCTAACAAGACAACCTTTGTAAAGCTTTCAAATTTCAAATGCCATAGTTAAGATATGTGCTTTGCTTTTTGATGCACAAGCTGAACTTGGAATTTATTCATATACACACATTGTTCATGCCATTTCAAATAAAGAAAATAAAGAATACCCATCACAGTGTAATTATTTTTTTATTAATTTATTCTTGTTACATCTCAATGGTTATCCCATCCCTTGTATCCTCCCATTCTTCCCTCCCTCCCATTTTCCCCTTATTCCTCTCCCCTATGAATGTTCCTGAGGGGGATTACCTCCCCCTGTATATGCTCATAGGGTATCCAGTCTCTTCTTGGTAACCTGCTGTCCTTCCTCTGAGTGCCACCAGGTCTCCCCCTCCAGGGGACATGGTCAAATGTGAGGCACCAGAGTACGTGAGAAAGTCATATCCCACTCTCCACCCAACTGTGGAGAATGTTCTGACCATTGGCTAGATCTGTGTAGGGGTTTAAGTTTACAGCCTGTATTGTCCTTGGCTGGTGCCTTAGTTTGGTGCCTGGGACCAAATCTGCCTATCATAATGTTCTACTTGTAGATTTCTAGGACCCTCTGGATCCTTCTACTTTGCTATTCTCCCATGCTTCTCTCATCTAGAGTCCCAATAAGATGTCCTCCCCTCTGTCCCAGTTCCCTGGTAAGTGAATGCTTTTGTGGGACATGCCCCTTGGGCTAGTATGCAGATATAAGTGAGTATATACCATTTGAGTCTTTCTGCTTCTGGATTAACTCACTCATTATGATCATTTCTAGCTCAACCCATTTATCCACAAATTTTGGAAATTCCTTGTTTTTAATAGCTGAGTAGTTTTCCATAGTGTATATGTGTAAAAAAAAAAGGCAACTGGACCCATATTTGTCACCTTGCACAAAACTCAAATCCGAGTGGATTAAAGACTTCAACATAAAACCAGAAACACTAAGTCACTTAGAAGAAAAAGTGGGGAAGAGCCTGGAGCATATTGGCACAGGAGACAACTTCCTGAACAGAACACCAACAGCCCAGGCCTTAATGTCAACAATTAATAAATGGGACCTCATGAGGCTGAGAAGCTTCTGTAAGGCTGGAGATACTGTCAAGAGAACAAAGCGACAGCCTACAGACTGGGAAAAGATTTTCACCAGCCCTACATCTGACAAAGGTCTAATATCCAAAATATATAAAGAACCCAAGAAATTAAACACCACCAAACCAAATAACCCAGTTGAGAAATGGGGCTTGGAACTAAACAGAGAATTCTCAACAGAGGAATATCAAATGGCTGAGAAACACTTAAAGAAATGCTCAACCTCCTTAGTCATCAGGGAAATGCAAATCAAAACAACTCTGAGATTCCATCTTTCACCCATCAGAATGGCTAAGATCAAAATCTCAAGGGACACCACATGCTGCTGGGGAGGATGTGGAGAGAGAGGAACACTCCTTCATTGCTGATGGGAATGCAAACTAGTACAACCACTTTGGAAATCTATCTGGTGCTATCTCAGAAAAATGGGAACAGGGCTTCCAGCTATTCCACTCCTTGGAATATACCCAAAAGATGATCCACCACACAACAAGAAAATTTGCTCAACCATGTTCATAGCAGCCTTATTCATAATAGCCAGATCATGGAAACAGCCTACGTGTCCCTCAGTAGAAGACTAGATAAAGAAACTGTGGTACATATACACAGTGTAATTAATATGCTCTCTTTTGTAATGAATGTGTAAATACTTAACTAGAATATGAGAAATCTTTAGGTTAAATTCCAATATAAATTTCTGGAATAAATTTAGATTTAACAATTCTGACAAGCTGTATATTAAGATCTAAGTTAAAGTATACATGAATGAAATGTTAATACTTTTCACTTTACTATGGTCCTGATTATCTAAGATATCCAAAATCGTGATGGTTCTCAAATTAACCATATTTCAAACATAGTGGAAGGGAATGCCTGACATTGGGCATTGCTATTATTTTACCTCTAGTTGTACAAAAATTTCTGCATGTAGATATATGCACAGGAAAGCAGATAATCACTGATGTCAACAGGGTGTTCATTACTTGGATCTGGAGTTATAGACAACTGTGAACTGCAGAAGTTGGGTGCTGAAACAGAACTCAACTTGGGTCCTCTGCAACAGAAGACAGTGCTTGTAAAGCTAAGCCATCTCTGCCACATCAGCTATAGACACTTAAAGAAGTGTTTTGCCAAAAAAGAATTTGATATTATCTACTTTAAATGTGTGATGACTTTTAAAATACTAAATCAAAATAACTTCCTAGACAAAGTGTAGGATTTCGTTACCTGCCTTGCTCTCCAGAAAACTGTGACAGCAAAGATCAGCAGAGTTTACAGTGGCTCCTTTTCTGGACAATGCAAAAATCAACTTCCCCCCCCCCCCAGTGTGTTGGTTTCCACTTGTTCTTGATAGATAGGTGTTACCACCAGAAGGATAATTTAGATTCTGAGTAGATTATATACCGATGTCCAGCTATCTGTGCCCAGAATCAAAAACAAAAACAAAACCTGCCTTTGAAGTCAATGATACATGTGTATAGTAGTTGAACTCTCCTGTTTACACTAATTAATAATTAGACTACAAGCAATATGCTGTGAAACGTCATTTATTGTGAGTAAACTAACAAGCCATCTTGATCCATCAACACAAATATAATTACATCTCTCTTCTTTCATAATTAATTCAATAGACTCTATAAAATAACATGTATTGTTGAAACCAGGGTCCTTGCAAAGTAAATATCCTGAACAAATATAGGATAAGGCAAACTGTAAACACTTACTTTACTTTTTAATTTTAAAATTCATAAAGAAATATTTAGTAGAATTATTCCATATTGCAAAATATTGCATAATCAAATAGAAGTCATACTATATCCTAGTACACATTGAAGAATCTCTTCTAGTCCAAATGTCATCTACTCACAAGTTATCCCTGAGCACCGTCATTTTGAGGGTATTTTGAAGTAACTGCAACACATGACCCTTGTGTAGGTCATGCTGTTGCTGTTTAACCACCTGCTGGGTCTCTGGATTATAGTTGTGTTGCATAATAATGGCATGTGATGAAGATTTAACTGCCACATAAAATGTGGAAGCCATTTTAAAGGCATTATCTGAGACTCTGACTTGGTGCATTTATCTTTGATTGCACTTACAGCATTCACTGTCTTCCAGATAAATATGGGGCTAATGGAACCTGTGGCCAAACTGGAGAGTGTGTTGTCACCATCTATCTTCAGAAAAACACATTTCTTTTATTTACTGTAGGTCTAGATTTTCCAAGGGCCTAAAAATATTTATTAATGGTTAAAGCTCCACAGAGGACATTGTTGACCCTGGAGGTGGCTTCTTCAACGAATGCAACCATAATAAGTGATTTTTACTTTATTGGGACAAAGTTATCTTCTTTAATTATTATACTCATGTAAGTAATTGGGACATGAAACTCTGATGTTCTTGGTTCCTTGATATTTAGGTGTTAGGTTCCATTTTAAATAATGTAACAGAAATCAAAATTCTCCTGCTGAATGGCATTTTTGTTCAGTTTTCTGATAACACAAATACACATCTTCTTGAGGCTTTATTCAGAAAAGATCTGGTATATTCTCTCTCTTGCTCTTCTGTCTCTCTCTCTGTCTCTCTCTGTCTCTCTCTGTCTCTCTCTGTCTCTCT
>OU015752.1:55786040-55853876 GCA_907169655.1 Acomys percivali
CTCTCTCTCTCTCTCTCTCTCTCTCGTGTGTGTGTGTGTGTGTGTGCCTTTTATGACTGTTTGTAAGTATGAATGCAGACCCACTGAAGACTTCTTTTCATACTTCCACACATTCCTCCCTCATGGAAGTAAGTAGAAAAAACTCAGCTGTGATGAGCACACACAATAGTGACATACTGTATTTACTTTGCATGAGATGTGAATTAGGCCTACAGAAATATCTAGATAGTTACATCAAAGTCTTTTGTTTGCCGAGAAGCACGTCACTCACTCTGCCATCTTCCCCGTCCAGTTCCAGGTGTTTTACTTGATCTTAAGCTATGTATAAAAAGCTGATATGAATATTTTCCTAGAAAAGCTTTGTCAAGTCTGGAATAATGTGCTTTGTATTATATGAATGAGACGTTTATGATAGCAGGATATAGACTGTGAAGTGACTGTGAAGTATTCACCACAGGGGAATGAAAAGATAGATCAGATTTAGATGTAGCGCAGAAATCCATATGATAAGAGAAAGAGGAAGTGCAATCTGAATGGTTAATTAATTAAAATATAGCAACAGTTAACTTTATATGAAAATTTTTCATCCAAATCTTCATCCTGCATCTCAAGTCATTCATAACTTATTCTCTAGTACATCCAAAGAAATTACTATGAATGGATGTACAGTTTCTTATATATGCACATAATTAAATAGATAATAAACAGAACCACAATACTGGCAAGAGATTAAAGTAACTTTCAAATTATATTTTGTTTCTTCTTCTTTCTACACACAACATTAAATAAAACCACAGGAGGCACATCATACTTCCTTTAAAAAAAAATCAAAGCAGCTTTTTTTTTTCTGCAGTCAGATATATTCAGCATTAGTTTATTGTGAATTTCGATAGAAAAAATAATATCTCTGTTTTTCCCAGAATGTCAATGATTATAATATCACAGTTTTATGCCATGAAATTATACCTATAAAGACTACTAATCTTAGCTCTATTCTTTCTTTTAGATACAATGGGGCATGAAAATGAATAGAGCAGGTAAAATAAGGCATATAAAATAATCAGGAAACTTATTTTTCAGATGAACTATTATAAGCTGTAACTCCAATGTTAAATATGCTCTGACCTGTCCTGTATTTTGAAAATCCACTGTTCAAATATTTTTCCAAACACCCAAACTCTCTGTCTTCATGTTTGAATTTGATTTTATGATAATAATACATTTTGAATTCTTTTTTATCTTACAAATAATGAATACCCACTTATGTACTGTCATAGTAAATTACTTTTATTTGGTATGTAAAGCTCTCTTTACCCAAAGTTATTTCCCAAAGCTTGGTAATTGTTTCTCATTTTTTTACCACTCTACTAAATATTGAGTCCAAAAAAATTATGTATAAGAATAAAGCTTATACTTCACTATAAGTTGCGTGGAACATTTTAGATGTCAAAACAATTCATATGTTTTAGTGTAAATTATATCTTAATTATATGAAAGAAAAATAGCATGTCAGTCTTCAGACCAGTCCTGGATTAAATTGACAGGTATTTAGAATAAGCACAGGAAAATATCTGACCTAAAAATTACAATAGAGATTTAAAGCTCAAAGCAAGCATGGAGTATGACAGGCAGGTTATTTACTAAAAATTTATCAACTCAATTCTCCTTGACACTATATAAAATACAGAAACACTCTTGTGTTTCATTTGCTTCTAAAAAGAGTATTTCATCAGTTTAATAATTCATGATGCTATTTATTTTATTTCTGTTTATTCAGACTTACTAAGTTAAATTATTCAATATTAAGTTATACTTTCCTTTAGTCTCCACAAGTAACCTGTACCTCATGTTGTCCCAATGCCTTCATTTTGCATATAGTTTACTGACTAATGAAAATCTTCCAATTTACTTTCTCCATTAACATATTTTTGCATATTAAATATACTTCAAAGTAATATAAATAGAATTTCATATTCCTTCCTTATTCCAGATATTTCATAATGCATCTCAGTGGACAACGTTCTCTGCTTCAAGATTTATCCCACAGTTTACTATCCTGCAAAAATGAGTGTAGCCTTGACTGAAAGCTGCACTGATGTGATGTGAAGGTCAGCTTTGTTTTCCCCTGAATTTAGGCTTTTTCTTCAATAATAAAAGAACTTGAGAAAGTTTGTTCTTCAGTTGAACTGGTCCTTGTTTAGTTTTTGCAACCTTGTCATTTTCTGTGATTTCCTTGTCACCTTATTTTTGTCTGATGCAGTCTTATGTGGCACAAGTTGATCACAAACGCACTATGTAGTACAGTCGTGTGTTTCTCTTTCTGACACAGGGTTAAAAACTTACACTGGGTACATAGTGAAGAGTAATCTTGAGCTTCTGATCATACTGTTGAGGCTCACAAGGGCTGGTATGTGAGTTTGTGCTGCCACATAGAGCTTGAGGTCACCCTTGGAAACAATTCCTGTTAAGGAAAGTATTCCTTAATGTCTACTGACTTGAGATACCATAGTGTACCTCATTGTTTCTCCCTACCAAGTAAAAGTTCATATATATGCTCAGTAGAGCTTAATAATATGATCAAATATCTGTGTTTTATCCACTTTCTAAAGATAAATTCATGCCAATTAGCAGTGAGACATCCAAAGATTTCACCATACCACATTTGGATTATGATCGAGTTTTCACAATAAATTTTAGACACTGTACATTACATCTTTTTGTATGCCTTATGATGCATTTGCTGAAATCTGTTAATTGTGTGTAGGACAGGGCAGTAAAAGAATAGATATCTGCACTCATGTGAGAAGGACTGAGCGGATGCTATGCCTACCCAGAATGCAATAGAAATTATAATTCTTCTTATTTTTTCCAATTTTCGAAGTTTTGCATCTTTTGTTTTTTTATGATGTCTGCTCCCCTTTCAGCTTGAGATTTCTCTTCCTGGATTTTCCTTTTTGTTCTGCTCTTTAGAGAGATTCTGTCACTCAGCCCCTCACACTTAGTCATATTTAGAGAGAAGTTGTGCATATGGCTCTTGGAAGAATATGTTCCTAGATGATCCTGCCACTTTCCCAGTGTATCACTGCATCCAGCAGGCAATCTAACCCTGTAACTGTTTTTTTCTTTTTTGGCCTGATGTCATTCCCTAGGATGTTGTGGTTTTTATTGGTACCCTAAGGTGACAGATTGTGTTATCTTTGTCTTCAAATGTAAGGGTTGATTCTATTGTGTTGTTTACATGAATAAGATCTGTTACAAATTTTGTGGATTAAAGCAAAAAATATCTTAGTTTTTTGTTGTCGTTAATTTAAGAATATGGTCTAGTAAATGTTTATCATTGGGCTTGTAGTTATTATGGCGGTATTTTCTATCAATAAAATGCGGGCACCTATTGTATTTTTTAAATAGCCATGGTTCAACTGGGATGGGCAGATATTAATCCCCTAAACTACCTTCCATTATCTCCCAGCCTCCATTCCATGCCATCCACTTCTAATAATAACTATTGGGCTACCTCCTTGTCCATAATCTCAAAATAGTTGTGAATGTTGTCCCTCTCTTCCATCCATGCCAATAAGGCCATGGGTTCTCTCCACACTACTCACTGGGGTTCCTCCTTCCATACCTGTCTGCTTCTTCTTCCTGAGACTCTCTCTCTCTCCTGCCAGACAAAGAACTTTTATTATACCCTGCCCTTCTTCCCTAACTAGATATTGGCTTTTTAATAACCCAATCAGGAATAATTTCTAGACAAGGTTAAAGAGCAATATTTGGTCATAACAGAAAGTATCTCAGGGTCAAGCAACTAACAAGTACAAAGCACCAGACCATATTCTAAGAGTTTCCATTGTTAGAGTTCAGCACAGTACCTTTGGGTCTTTGGGCAGGCTATCACACAAGGTTGAAGTAAATTTTGGAAAGCTGAGTTCTCATTTGAAGGAAGGGGAAAAATATATATTTTTCTAGAGTAATTCTGCCTATACTGAAATCTAGCTGTTGGCAGAGTTCAGTTGTAGTACTGGGGTCTCTTCACTAGCTGATTGGCTGGCAGACTCAATCTCAGAATTTTAAACTTCTTTTTTTCATCATGGGACTCTCTTTTTTCCAAAGCCAATTTGTTGAATCAAACTTCAAATTTCAAAGAGCAGAAGACCACCTTGAAAGGGTATAACTGATTATGCCACACAGGCCTCTAGTATTGTGTTCTTTTAAGATCATATGATGGTTTATCTTCGGAAGAGAAAGTCTAAGCTGAAGAACTGCCTCCATCATATTGTTCTGTGACCATGTCTATGATCCTTTTCTTGAATGCCTATTGATGTTAGAGAGCCCAGACTAGTGTGGGCTGTGTCATCCCTGGAGGAAGGGTGTGGGGTGTATACTAAAGGTATCTGAAAAAAAACCCTGGGATTAAGCTATCAAGTAACCATCTTAGATTGGTTTCTGCTTCATGTTCTTCCTTGGCTTCCCATGATGATGAACTTTAACATAGAATCCAAAATAAACATTTTCCTCCAAGGTTTCTTTAGGTTGTGTTATTTCATTACAGCAACAGAATGAATTCTAGAACAGATAATCTGTGCCTGATTTGAACAGTGAAATGGTTCATAGTCATAATCAAAGGAATGCATAAGATACATATCTTGTGGATCAGTACCCTGGAGCTGAATCATGATACTTCAGTGCTGGAAAAGACAACCTGCCTGGGCTGGGGCTGTTGGTTTCTGCTCCCACATAAGCACCTGCTGCTATAGCTATCTCTGGGAAGTGTGGTTGTAATCACGAAGAAACCTTAGATATGTATGAAGGCCCTTAGGTCTGTGGTCTCCATACCTTCATACTATCACATTAAGTCCCACAACATTTAGCATGAATTTAATTAGACCCTGTGAATAGGTGTGCCAATCTTGTCTATCAGCCCTCATTCTCTCCAGATTTTGAGGCAAACTGTTTACCAAAATATCTGTTTTCTAAAGAGCATAAGAAAGGTGCCAACTTGCTTGTGTTCTGTGTTGTACCCTGTTATAATTGCAGGCTCTCGTCATCCAAATTTCCTTTTGTAAAAGCATGTTGAACATAAGATTTTTGTTTTATTTTGATTTTAGATTATAATATCATTATATAATTTCCCCTTACCTTTTTCCTTCCAAGCACATGCACACACACGCATACAAACATATATGTATATATATCCATATATGTATACATATATATCCTTAAATACAAAAGTATGCCCTGCTCAGTCTATGTAATGTTACTTGTATATATGATTTCAAGTATGAGACTGTTATATACAGTTTGAAATGCCTATGTAACCATTAAGGCATCTGTGTATATATATTGTTTATTGACATCCTATTAGGACCTTAGGTAAGAGAAATATAGGACATGAGGAAATAGAAGGACCCAGAGGGTCCTAGAAACCTACAAGAAGAACATCATGACCGGTGGATCAGGGCCATGGGGGATCTGCTCAAACTATTGCACTAACCAAGGACAATAAAAGTAGTAAACATCAAACCCCTGCTCTGATCTACCCAATGGACAAGACATTCTCCACAGTTATATGGAGAGCAGGGACTGAAACTGCCATGAACTCTGGTGCCCCATACTTGACCACCTCCCCTTGGTGGGGAGTCCTGGTGGCACTCAAAGAAAGAATAAGCAGGCTACCAAGATGAGTCTTGATAGCCTATGACCATATAGTGGGGGAGGAGGTCCCCTCGGTCATAAGCCTAGGGGAGGGGAATAGGGTGAAATGCACATACTTTTCTATTTTCCTCTTTGCCCTCAGCAAGTCTCTTCCTGCTTATTCCTTGGTACCCATGGAGAGTGCATGGGGCCTAAGGGAGATTTAGAAATTTACTTCCTAGTGTCTTTACATTTACCACAAGATAGTGGGAATGCAATTTGACATCTCTCAAAATTAGTTAACTCATCTATATGATGTTGGAAAAAAGTTTCTTCATGTGTCAAACCTCCCACGATGCCCAGCAGTTCTAGATTCCTAATCAGCATGTCTGCTACGTTCTGTTTTCTTTCTTCCTTTACTGTGCCTCATGCACAGAGTAAACATGGTCCTAATAATCATATGTAGAATAAACATATCACAGCAAATATATTCCTGATAAACATTCAGCCAGAAAAACCCCCACAGAAATTATTCATGTATTAATCTCCAGTGGAATAGAAGAGTTCCAAGACTCTGGGTCATTTTGGAAGTTCAGGGAGCCCAGGCCAGCTTGTAGCTAGAATGTACCATGTTGAAAAATGAGTCCAGATCTATCTTTATTCCCAATGGAATGGTTGCTCCAAGCATTAGTGAAGAATTTATGCTGCTTTAAAATATCACCTTCTTGACTATCTCCAAATGAAAATGTGAGAATCAAATGAAAAAAAATAGTTTTAGTCTATGCCTGAACTCTACCTATATTTAATGAAAGTAAATAAAAAAGAATAACTCTGAGACGCTTATGACTACTCTACATGGTTCTCTCTCTAACTCACATGCTTAAATATATTACAATATTTAAGTCTATATTAAAATATTGTTTGTCATCCTGGCTGTTCTGAACTCACTTTGTAGACCAGGATCACAGAGATCTGCCTGCCTCTGCCTCCCAAGTGCTAGGATTAAAGGTGTGCACTGCCATGCCAGGCTAAAACATTTTCTTAATAAAATCTAATGGTACATACCAAAAACATTCAAAGAGGATTTTATTTTTAAAATTCATCCTTTTCAAACTATTTCCTTATTCTTGCTGAAAAAGTTTCTATTTTAATATAGCTAAGGCTAAGATAGAAATTTCAGTGTACAATTGTATAAAACAGATGCAACGTCCATTTCAAACGTTCCTAAAATGAGTTTATATCTTGTATGCATCTCACAATATAATTTTCTAGTTCCCTTCTTTCTATGTCATCCCTTCTTTATTCAAAAAGAGTCCCAAAGGCTCAGATAAGGTGTGCTATGATGCCAGATACATGCTGGCATGGAGGACCGTCCACCAAGCATGCGTCAGGCTTGCTAAGTAGTTGAATATAGTTGGGGATATCAAGATGATGCCATGAGTTGGACAACCTTCCACACTTGCTGAGCCATGACAGGTATCTCTGTGTGGTGGGTTATGGGATGTCAATGCATGCTACTCTGCGTTTTCCAATTTTCATGTTGCTTCATCTGAACTGAGAAGAGAAAACTTCCTGGAAATCCATTACAGTCTGAAACATGCTTGACTCCACAGGAAGTTACAGCTCTTATATTCAGTGACATTTCCTTAGGCTTTAGATAGATTGAATTCCATGAAATATTTGAATAGGCCGATGTTTCATTGACCCAGGCTGAGACACCACTTTGTCTATGAATCCAATATGTTTCAGCCTATAAATCACTTAAGAACCTTATATGCAAATAGATTTGTACTGTCTTATTTCTCACTGTGGAATCCATCCTTCTTCTCTTTTTAATTTCACTTACATGAATTCTCATATGCAGCAAAAATGCTATACTAGTATTTGAATTATCGACTAGGGATAATTGTACAGTAATAGCAGGGACTCAGTTTAATTTTTAAATTCTTTCCTAACTATTTTTTAAAGATTGCTTCTATATTTAAATGACTAAATATACTTATTTTAAAATTAAATATTAAGATAATACTGCCTGGAGCTGAGGATAAATTTCAAATTTTAAAACCATTATGATATAAATTTCATAAAAGTAGGTATAAATATTTGACATAGTAGTCATAATAAAAAGAATTGAGCATGTGTCTCTAATATAAACTTGGAGAAATATCAGAAAAAATCAAAATAAATACTATCAAAGCAAAGGTATATATTTAAATTTGTTATGAGTTTTGGAAGAAAGCCTGTATACTGATATTATTTAAATGCTTTTTTTTTTTTGGTTTTTCGAGACAGGGTTTCTCTGTGTAGCCTTGACTGTCCTGGACTCACTTTGTAGTCCAGGCTGGCCTCGAACTCACAGCGATCCGCCTGCCTCTGCCTCCCGAGTCTTATTCCATCACTCCATGCACTATCTCATTCTGCTACAGATAACACAGAACCTTTTAATCATAAGCTCTTTTGTGCCCCGTAAGTGTGAAGAGTGACAGAAAAAAATGCAATCATGCAACAGGCCATTTTGGGCTGCTTTATTTCCTGTGGGATGGCAGCTTTGTAACTTCAACATAAGAAAACAGACTGAATATGAGTGTTGTAAAATAAAAGGTCAGCAACTGTGGTCATATAATTCATCCACACATCCAAATATTCTATTCATATTTTAATTCATTCATTCATTCATTCATTTAGTTTACATAGAGAGCACAGCCTACTCTCCCTCCTCTTCTCTCAGTGCCCCTCCCCACCTTCCCTCTTTCACATCCACTCCTCCTCTCTTTCTCTTCAGAAAGAGGGAGACTTCCCAATGATGTCGACCAGACTTGGCATATCAAATTATAGTAAGACTAGTTGCAAATTCTTGTATTAAGACTAGACGAGACAGCTTGGTAATGAGAAAGGGTCCCGTAATAGGCAACACAGTCAACGATAGGCCCTGCCTCTGCTTTTAGGGATCCCAAATGAAGACTAAGCTATACAACTATTATATATATGTAAAGGGTCTAAGTCAGTCCCATGCAGAAACTGGTTGGTCTTTCTGTCTGTTAGCACCTATAGGATAAGGTTAGTTGATTCTGTAGGTTATTTGTAGTATCCTTGACCCCTCTGACTTATACAATCCTTCTCCCCCTTGTTCTGCCGGACAGAAGCCTAGAGTAATCATCATCAGAGAGGCTTCACTTAGCAACTGATGGGCTTATACTGAATAAAGGGTTATTCAATGGATAAATACTAGTTATTTTACAGACGGATCAGATGCAGAGATCTACAGCGAAACATTAGGTGGAGCTTCAGGAATCCTGCAGACAACTTGTAGGTTGATGGTTTTGTGGCTGAGTTGGTGTCCCAATCCCTCCATTGGATTATGAATGCCATTTTAAATGAGTTTTATGGCTTCGATTAAAGCATGAATTGAAAAACAAGATCCTGTGTTGTCCAACATACTCAAAGTTCTATTACAAGTGTGTGAGAATAAAAGGGGGAAATGCTTACAGAACAACAGCTAGCTGAAAAAATGAGGTGGGGGGGTTGTTGGAAATAAGCAGCAACAGGTCAAGAAGCAACAAACTGTGAGACAGTGAAAAAGATTGAGGAAGACATCCCAGAACCTTCAGGTCAGTTATACCCTGACCTCAGCAATCTGGCTTCCAGAATTGTGAAGCATACAGTTACCCCACTGTAAGCAGCCATTTTTTTTATGGCAAATGCAATTCAAGATGTCAGCAAAACCACAGCAGGATAGACAAGGGGAGCATGTGACCCACCTAACTCTTCTAAAATCCTTTGGTTATTAACAACATTTAAAAGACCAATGTTTCCCAAATCTTAACTCATATGTCTAATTTCTATGAATGACCTCCTGATTCTATAAACTCAAAATTTTATAGTTATTATTACATGTACGTAATCTTTGGGTTGTTAGATATTATCAATATTTGTCCATTCTCACTCAAAGCTACTCTTTTAGATGTTGTGAGTTTCGGGATGATCCTAGGAATTCTCAGATTTTAACCTGATTTAATATTAATTTTTCTTTGTCTTCCAAATTATTCTATACTACTTAAAGTACAAATGCATAAGCAGGCAAATAAAATATCATCATTACCCCCAAAACATTTATACTTACACTTCCTCAGAGGGGTCTTTTGTGTGTATGCTTATGTACTAAGCATTCCATATTTCTTTTTCTTTTCTTTCTATTTTTTGCTTTTTTCCCAGATGGGGTTTCTTTGTGTAGCCTTGGCTGTCCTGGACTCACTTTATAGACCAGGCTGGCCTCTAATTCACAGTGATCCGCCTGCCTCTGCTTCCCTGGGTGCTGGGATTAAAGGAGTGTGCCACAGTACCCAGCTGCATGCCCCATTTTCTAGTAACAAGCACAAACCAGTTTTCTTCTTCACTACTTTTCCTATCCAAGCCTAGATTATTCTCATCCAACTTGGGGTATGTTTTATTTTCATTTATCTTACTGTGATAAAATATCCTGACCAAAAGAACCTTGGAGGAGAAAGTGTTCATTTTCACTCACAATGGCTGGTTTCAGTTCATCTGGACAGGGAAACTGAAATGGCAGGAATCTAAATCAGCTAATTACATTGCACCCAGTGTAAAGAACAGAGAGAAATGAATTGCACGCATACTTTCATGATTACTTGCTTAGGCTCAGCTTGATTGTACAGTTCAAGACGTTCTTCCTAGGAATTGTGCCTCTCACGGTACGAGGGGTCTTACTATATCAGTTTAATCAAACTAAGATAATACCCTACACGCCAGCCAACAGTTAAACCTAACGTAGACTATTCCACATCAAGACCCACTCGCCAGATGATTGTTGCCTGTATCAAGTTGACAAAGCCAACCACAAGAGAGGATAGGGCGCAGTGCAGCAAACTGTTATTGCAATGTAGAGTCCTACATTGCTAATTTTGAAAGTGTGCTTCCCATTTGTAGTTACCAGTTGTTATATCTATTTTTCTTGCAATTGTTATTATATAAAACAGTATTTCTCAGCATAATTTGAGCAACTGACTCTTTTATACCATCAAAAGTTCTGGCACATTACTGGAAGGTCTCCAGGAGAATAATATAATTCTTTTGAAAAATCCTTAATGTTAATTTGACATAGGTTTAGGTTACCTAGTTTGTTTCATTAATATCTCTTACTGACATGTTCAAGTATGGATATGCACTTTAAATTACACAAATATATTTTAAATTCCTAAAATTATCTCATGCTTTTTTCAAAAAATTGAGATAAGATCTGCGAGTCTATTTTCTTTTAGCTTTTTAAAAACTATGCTTCACTGTTATCACAAAAACAATGTTTCAGTAATAAAACTTTAGCCAATTGACTCTTCTTTCCTTAAAAGGAAATTTCCTCTCTAAATTTTTAATTTTTTATATTTATATATTTTATATTTATAACAGAATAGAGGTTTAATGTTGTGGGGAGCCATGCCAAATTCTGCTATGTCAGAAATCCTGTGCTTAGACTACATGCTGTGACCTTCGAGTTGATGACCTTCGCCTCACGAGGTCTTGTGTTCTAAGCTATCCTTGGACTATTTACCTTTGAAAGATGTAGGGAAGTCCCAATTTAGAACCACCCAGAGGATCAAGGAAGCTCTTACAGGGAGTTACCCAGAGAACTAGGAAATTCTTATAGGTAGTTACCCAGAGAAAGAGGAAGTTCTTACAGGGAGCGATTCAGGCTATTGTACTCTTGCCTGGGGGCTAGGGAGAGTGGAATTAGAACAGATCCTGTTGACCTTGCTATATAAAGTCTTACTCGGTGGCATTAAAGTGAGTCTTGATCAGAAATTTCCAGACTTGACTCATTATTTCTCCCATCTCTGTCTCCCCCCCCTTTCAGGTGAACCCTGGTTCGATTTGTCCTGCCAACAGGGACATGTCAAATGTAGTGTCCACATGTGTGTATAATTTAATCTACAGATTTTTTAATGATAGTTTTCATCCTTGGGGAAAATGTTTTATTATTTATTTATTTATTTATTTATTTATTTATTTGCTTTGTTTTTCTCTGAATACGCCTTGGCTGCTATGAAAAAGTTCATAGTTTGCCCATTTTTAAATTTAAAATGTACAGTATTGTGATTAAAACATCTTTTATATTTTGATGGCTTCTTTTGGAAATTTCTGCATTTTTTGAATGATAAAATTTTATTCTTTGTCATTTCAATTGTAACATTAGTATGGAAATATTCTTTTAATATCCACTCAGTAATCTCCCATACAGAGATAAATTTCCTCACTGTCTTAATTGAGACTGACCATTTTCAGTTTCACAATACACTTTTCCCACTGTCTTAGAAATCTACAGCACTCTTGTAGTTACTTTGACTTTAGAACATCTTGGCACAGCAATCAAAGGAACTCTTCCTTATTTTAAATGTGTTATTTTTTCATTTCTTTAACCCCAGTGTGTTTTATATTTTTCTTTGTTTTTCTTCATTGATGCTTTGGTCACTTTAGAACGTGCTGTTTTAGTCCTGTATATCAATATATTTGTCAAATCTGCTTTTGTTTATGAATTCTGCTCTTATTTTACTTTAGTTAGTGTGTATAGTGTCTACAGTTACTATGCTTTGGATTTATAGAGGCAGAAATTTATTATGCTTCATATAAAACATTCTGTATGACTTTTCAGGTCAGTTTTATATGATGATGAAGCCTATATCCATTGAGTGGCCATCTATCTTTCAGGGCTCAGACTTATGTCAACATTATTTAAGAAGGTAATGACAGTGTAAATATGGCCTTCAAAGTCATGTTGAAGGTTTAATTTCCATTTGATTGATTCATCATTTTCTTAGCCAAATGAGCTCCTAGCATATTTAATGGAATTATATTTCATTACTACTAATATAAGAAAAATTAGATAGCTAATTAAATATTAATTAATTTTATTAGTTTAATTACCTTTTGGAGTAGCAGGTAATATTTATAGCATTAACTTCACATTTGGCATACTTTACCAACCACATAGACTATCCGTTTATCTTGAAAAAAATGTTTTTTCTATGTGTCATTGCATTATTAGACATAAAATTTTATTTTCTCAAAAGATGAAAAGGCTTGAGGTGTGAAGAAGACTGTGCTGAAAACATTGAGTATATTAGTTTCCACACCGCATTTCAATGAACATAAATAAGAAAATGTTCATGATTCCTTACAAATCTCAGAAAGCTTAATCATGGAAACAGTGTGAGTTACTCAAAAGCAGACACAAATCATACTAGCTCTGTAATTTCTAGAGATACCATTTATATAACACCTATATTTTCCAATAAGAGAGAAAGATATTTGTGTTTGCAGCTGTGCCTGGACTGTCACAGATCACCACACATTAGGAAACATATCATTTTATGCACTCTCTACTGACAGAAAATTAATATTTGATGACTGACTGTATACCCCTTAGGAAGTAGAAGTGATACATATCTCTAAATACAAAGATGTTCATTATTAACTGAATGAGATATTTATTTTATACATCACCTATAAGTCTGATAATATGTATACAGTACCTCGTATTCAGTTTGACTATATAATTGCCTATATAACTAACAACCTGTAAATTTTATTTAATTACATATTTCTGCTATTAGGTTCGGTCTGTGGTCACCAATATTATTTATTTTTAAAATAATAATGAATAAATGAATTGATATTATTACACAAAGATCTTTGGAAAGCTTATGTTTCACCCAGAAAATTTGGTTTTTACCTGAACTACTCTATTTAGATGGTAAGATGAAGAACTGCAGAGTCACAAAAGTATTTAGGCATGGTCTATTTCACCATTTTAATCATTTATAGAATTTTATTTTTAAGATTATAATTTATCATCTTAAGTCATATTCCACATGAACACCACTTAAAAATTCATACTTCCTTCTAATGTTCCTCCAGACACTTAAATTTTTCTCACATCAAATTAAAGTACTTGAAATTATTCTTATGGTATACATAACAAAACTCTACCTAAAACTCATATCCGTCTGTAACATCAGAATGTGACATTCTTTGAATATATGCTGATGTAATTTCCTTAGAAACACAGAAGGAAAGAAAAGAAAAAAAAAAAAAAAAAAGCCAGGTGCAGATTGAGCCATAAACATGAGTGATGTATTTATAAGCAAATACAGAGGAAGGGGAAGAGATGACTCCATCCCAGCCTATAGTTTGACTTCAAACATCTGCCCCCATAAATTACCAGGAGCTCAGTTTGTGCTGTTTAAATCCTATTGATTTATGAAAATTTGTTATGAAAGCTATGGGGCCTCATGTCAGTCCACATATTACTAAATTTGATCCTTTTAAATTTGCTTCCTTATCTTTATTTACTATGTCAATGCAATCCTACTTTATGTTTTCACTGGCTTTTTCTAGAATGTAAGTCATAATTTGGGTTGTAATTGGTTTTATTAATAATATAGTCTTAGTTATAGATTGAATCCAAATAATTTTTATGCCACTGATACCTGAGATCAAGAACTATTAGAAAACAAGGAGGAAATGAAAGTTATTGAGGTCTTTAACTATGTAGTTTAAAATTAGACTTTTTATTTTATTGCGTTTTTATTATTTAAAACATTTTTTAAATTTAAATGTATTTTATCATATTTTTCTCCTTCTCCACGTTTGCCCAGATTCGCTCTTCCTTCTTATCTACCTACCCAGCTTAAAATTCCATCTCAAAAGTTTTCTCTTTTAGTATAACACAGAGTAAGTCCATCAGTTCTTTATAATTTATTTGTTTTAATTTCTTCTTGAAGTCATTCAAATTTTACTTCTGCTGGCTGAAGTAAGTCTGTAAGTGTTGTTGTTGAAGCTAGTGTAGATGGTCCTGTTCGAGCGACCATGTCGAAGAGAAGAGACACTGGAGGTGGAAGGCCTCAGGCTCCATGCTGGCTTGCTCCAACTGTGACATGGGGTGAGCCAAGGAGACCTGATCATGTTCTCCTGTTGTAACTAAACCCTTATGGATGATCAAAGTAGTTGTTTAAAGGACTGCTGTCAATACTCAGATTTAGGTGTTATGATAATATTCCCTGACTAACAAAATGTTTAATATTCATTCTGTGAAAGTATTTTAATTTGTGGTAAATGCATACAATCTAGCTTTGGATGAGAGGAGTGATCAAAATACTAATAAAGTTATGCATGGTATGGTAGTATTCAAATTTTATCCCAGAACTTGGTAGGTGAATCTCTTGTTAGTTTGAGACAGGCTAGTCTACATAGTAAATTCCAGCCCAGCCAGGATTTTATATTGAGATTCCACCTAAATGAAACTTAAATTTAAAAACTAAAGTTCTAACTAAAAAAAATAAATATGGTATGGAGCAACAGATGAACCTTTTATATATGTGGGTATTAGTGTTAGTGTGCACATGTGTGTTACATGCGTATGGGTGGATGCAGGTATAAGCACACATATATAGAGAGATAGCTGGAGGCCAGAGGACAATTTTGAAGGTTGTTCCTAAGGTCCCATCCATGTTTAAAACATTTTTGAGACAGGGTTCTCAGTGTTCTGGAATTTGTTTGATAAGCTACTTTTGGCTGTCCAGAAAGCTCCAGGGACCTGTCTTTGCCTACCTAGGTCTGGGATTACAAATTTGCATCAATGCACCAGCTTTGTTAAAGTTATTTTCTGGAGACTGAACTCATGTTCTCCTATTTGCAAAGTAAGCAGTTTTCTGACAGCTATTTCCCCAGTATTCTAAAATGCCAAAGACGGACCTTTTAGTGTCATAATTCCTAAGCTGATTCAGATTGTAACTCCCAAGCTCCATACTTCAATATTACACATTTGGGGAAATCACTTGAATCAGGTTTATGCAAACGCTTCTTCACTGAGTGCATTTTCATAGTTTGTGCATTTTAGTTAAAGTCTATATGTTTGCATTCATTGTGTTCTGTGTCTAAATAGACGCGTACTGCTAAATGTAGGCATAAAGTTTTTGTGTAATTCAAATGCTGATTTCTGTATCTATCTGGTTGCAAGCCTTGTTCTGAAAAACCTCCTGTCTCAATATTGTGTAAACACTGCTTCCCGACTGTCCCCTGGTATTCCAATAAAGCAGCTTACAGACAATCACGGAGCAGGGGAGAGAATAGGGCAGGAGTTCCTGCCAGCCAAGGGAGGTGGGGGCTGGAGGAGGAAGTAGGGGATTCATTGAGTGGATTCAACCTGGAGGATTCAGCAAAGAGGCCGGCAAGCATAGGGAGAGAGGAGCTGGAGCAGCCAAGCTACTAAGTACAAGTATCACTAGGATGTATACTGGGAGGAAACCAAATTAGCTTAGATGGTTAAGAATAGAGTTTCTCCACCGTTAAGTGGAGAAGGGGATCTGACTTTCACACAAACTCTGGTGCCCCATATCGGACCATGTCCCTTGGATGGGGAGGCCTGGTGGCACTCAGAGGAAAGATAATAAGTCACCAAGAAGAGACTCGATACCCTAGGAGCATATACAGAGGGAGGAAGTCCCCCTCAGTCACAGACATAGGGGAAGGGAGTAGAGGGGGAAGCGGGAGGGAGGAAAGAAAGGGAGGATACAAGGGATGGGCTAACAATTGAGATGTAATATGAATAAATTAATAAATAAATTAATTAATTAAAAAAAAGAATAGAGTAAAAACTGCTCAGTTTTTGTGCTGGGAAGCTCATTATTAAGCAAATATAATAGAGCCTCAATTATTTATGTGATAGCCAGGTTGAGAAATAAACTAAGAGAAACAGACACTGTTTTATAAAAGTAATTCTAACAGCTAAACACCTGTTTCCTACCTGAGAATGGTCACACACTGGTGGGCCTATTCTGAACGTAGGTGGCATAATCAACTCCCTAATTTCTGCCTGTCTTTCTCCTGTGTACATGGCAGTACTGGCTGTGATATGTGGAAATCTTTTCATATATTTCAGTATACTTGTATTTATGTATGATATAAATATATTTATATATTTCAAGCTATAATAATTTATCAATAATGTCAGTTACTGATCTTACCTCAGAGTGTTCATTTTATTATTATCTTCAAGCTCTTGTGGTGATGTTTATAAAAATTATCCAAGCATTCAATATTTTAAGGTATTAAATTATCTTTTCTAAGTAAGAAATGTGTGCATATGCTCACCTTGTATCTATGGGCAAAAGTCATGTCTAATTTGATGGCAAACTTCTCTCAATCTCTTATGAATGTAAATACAATCCTGCAGTTGTTGTGCCACAGACATTGTGGGCCAAACTATACTACACAGCAACAGTATTAGCTTGCTGTGGGGTTAAATTTATGAAAAATATTCCAATGATAACTTCAGTGCTTACTCAAACTTCCTACCGATACAAAACAGTATATTCTCTACTAAATGGCTGACTAGGAAAATGCAAACTTTTATTTTATACACTTTCCAATCAGATTTATTAATATTGAAGCAGAACTATAAAGGTAAATTATTAAGAGAGAAAATTACTATTCCTTGCATGTTTATAAGACCAAAAATGTTTTCCATGACGAGTGTACCAGGTGACTTCTAAAGCTAACTTAAAATTCTATAATATCATGCCACAGTTTCAATGTTCTGCTAAATAATTTGATGAGCCTTGTTCTTTACATTATTATGTGTGCTAGTGAGGCTGTCCTTAATTTAGAGCAGAATGAGACTTTTCTGGCCTTATGATTTGCTTTCTTTTCCTTCCTCTTCCCTTTCTCTCTCTCCTTTCTGTTTTGTAAAAGTATGCATTAGTGTTTGTTTGTCTCTGTAAACAATATGATTGATAGAAGCAGCAGAGAAAGCAGAGCAGCTCAGTGAATCTCCGCTGCCTCCTATTACATCTGGGGCTCTGATCCCTAATTGCCTGTCACAGGCACTGAACCGTGCAGGCAGCAGGGCTGCCACCTCCAGTTTGGTCAAGTTGTCATCTCCTATTAATGTGAACCCTGTTGTTTTCCCCTTGCCTCAACTTTTTCACTCTAGATGTGATGAAAATCTATTTTGTACATGTGCTATGAGTGTACTTAAATTTTATTTGTGAAGAAAAAAATGAAAGACAAAGACTTTCACATAGAAAGTGACTTTTCTCACAAGGGCCACACAGTAGTGCCATGATATTTTCTCTACTATGCCAATTTGAGTATCTTGTTTTTCATTTTCTCTATCACTCAATTATGTTTATAGCAACAAGGATCATCTGAAAAAAGTAATAAACCAAAAAGAAAAAACAAAATACAAAATGCAGGGAAAGTACTTGGGGCAAGGTCGAATATACACAAAATATTTGCATACAGAATTGAAGTTCCTGCTCTTTTGTGGCTTTATTCCTTTAGCACAAGCAGCAGATTTCACATTATAATTATAGTCAATAATATAGCTTGTGCTATTATTTTTATTTTATTTTATTTTTCTGTTCTACCATTGAGACAGTTGCAAAACCTTCCTCACTGCAGTTTAACCAGAAGGCCTCATCTATGAGAGAATACAGCCCAAAACTCTGGTCTGGAAAAAGACAAAAAACCAACCAATATTTTACAGGTAGATACTGTCTTGACTGAAATATGAAATTCCTCACTAAAGGTTTAGCTAATGGTGTTAATTGGAAAGGAAATAGAAACATTTAGATAGGGAAAATATCTAGAAATATCAGGTTGCTAGAGGGGGGTGTGGCTTGCGTTTTTGTCCTTACCTTCGTCCTGCCTTCTGCTCTCTTTCCTGTCTAACACTGGCGTGCTGTTTACTTCATCATCTTCTGATCTACTATGATGCAAACAGATCCTTTATGCCTTTGTCAACATAGACAGGCTGAAACATCTGAAAATATGAAATGAAATAAAAATGTATTCCTTTAAGTTATTCTGGAATTAAAGGGAGTGGCGAGAAAAGTAACTGATAAGCAAAACTTTGTTAAAGAGAAGTGATGCGATCATGACCGGTACCTAATAATGTGGCTTAGAAGACTTTTTTTTTTTTTTTTTTTTGGATATGACATTAGTGTTAAATTAATTTTATTGATTTAAAAACAATTTTAATGTTTTTTTTATTTTTTTTATTAATTTATTCTTGTTACATCTCAATGGTTATCCCATCCCTTGTATCCTCCCATTCTCCCCTCCCTCCCATTTCCCCCTTACTCCCCTCCCCTATGACTGTTCCTCAGAGGGATTACCTCCCCCTGTATATGCTCATAGGGTATCAAGTCTCTTCTTGGTAACCTGTTGTCCTTCCTCTGAGTGCCACTAGGTCTCCCCCGCCAGGAGACATAGTCAAATAGTTTTTGGGAGGAAGTTAAATCAATACTTTATGGGTGGTGGTGATGGTGATGGGGTGTGTGTGTGTGTGTGTGTGTGTGTGTGTGTGTGTGTGTGTATGTGTGTATGTGTGTGTGTGTGTGTATACATGACCAGATGACAGGGATGCTTAAGTCCTACTGTAGAAAGCCACAATAGATGAGTAGAACCAGTCTTTTTTTAAAAAAGGACATATGAGCTGCAAATGACAAGAGCAACAGCCTGAGGGGTCCCAACCTATTGGGTTTCACATCAAAATATCATTTGTTCTGATTGCCGGACATGGATTCATAGGATTTTATATTTTTCCCTATGGTTTCCATTCTTTGGCCCAGACCTTCCTTTCTATTTATTATTGCCATTTGCAATGGAAAAAGTTACCCTGTGCTATTTTATATTGGAAGTATGTAGCATGCGTTTTCACAGGGACCCACAGCTGAAGATGAGCCTAAAAAGAGAACCTATGCTTTTGAACGATGTTGCAAAAGTTAAAACTTTGGGACCTCTTAGGGATAAACTAAGTGTATATTGCATTATGAGACAACCAAGAGCCTTTGGATCCATGACACAGCATTAGGGCTTGAGTATGAAGTGCTCTGCAAGATTAACACAGGTTAGTCTCAAGGTTATGATAAACTGTGAGCAAAATAATATATAAAATATGACTTATAGGAAGCTTGCTCATCATATTTCTGTTCTTTCCCTTTTTGTTTCTGGTATTTGAATCTATTTAGTATTTAGACAATTATATTTAATTTCTAGAACATGCATGAGCACCATTTTTATTACATGTGTGATTTTTAGTTGCACTGCCTAGTGTTTCTCAGGTGACTGTGGTCAGTAAGCAGCACAAAAGGAAATTGAGATCAGGTAAGCAAAATATACAAGGATGACTCCCGCAGGCTATCTTGTCTGTTTCATATTCATTCATTGTTCATATAAACAGAAGCTGTATGGTTCCTCAAACTCTTCAAGGAAAAGTATTTTTCTCAGAACAACAGCACCAACAGACGTGTGTGTGTGAGAATTTCAACAGGTGCTCTGTACATTCTACAGGAGGACATTTTGTGAAACTTTCCAGTAGAGTTTACACTGGTGCGTTGCAGAATGTTCATGATGAGGTATCCTTGTAAGGAAGCTTGCCCTGGGCAATCTTGTTTCGAAGATGAGTAGTTCTTCATCCAGTTCCTTTTAAAGATTCACTCTGCAAAGCTTACTTGAGAAAGTAATTTTGCAGTGTGAGATACCCAGCAGCTCTATTTATTCAAGGATGCTTAGAAAGGGAAATGCAGATTGAATTTAGTGCAGGTCTAGAATGACAAGAGCAATTTTCCTTTTTCTTTTTTCTTTTTTTCTTTAAGCAAGAAGAAGGCTTGATGTTTCAGAAGTCCACAGTTTTTACAGCCAGTCATTGTACATAGACAATCCTGTATCTCTTCTCTTTTAGATTCAGTTAGGATTTACATTCAAAATTAATGAAATACACTCAAAGAAATGAATATTGAAAATTTTCCAGTCCAAGTATTTTGACAGAAAAAAAAATTGTTCATTGATAGAGTCATCTACAAATATTTTTCCTTAGTTATTTCCTTTGTATATTACATGAAATACGGATTATAATTTACTGATCTTAATACATACATAAATGTAAAGTCATTCTTTGTATAACAATCTGTCAGTGTTTATCTTTTACTTCTACCTCAATCTACACTTTCTCCAGAAAATACCAAATAAGTCAATTCGCATTTATAGCACCATTTTCACATTGTGTTTATCAACTGGAGTGACTTTATATCACACAAATAGTCATAGCATCCAACTGGCTGGATTACAGAATATTTAGGCACTGTGAGGTACTTTGTTCTTGATTTGACATGTGCTATATTTTAGGTAATATTTTATCTCGATTGGACATAATTTTTTTTTAAAGAGAGAGAAGTTTAGGAGCTGGAGAGAAGGCTCAGAGGTTATGAACATAACCTGCTCTTCCACAAAACTCAAAGTCAATTCCCAGCATCTGTACAGTGTTTTACAACCATATGTAGCTCCAATTTCAGGGTGTCCAATGGCCTCATCTGGGCTTTGAGGGCACTAGACATGCATATGAGTCACATACATATATGCAGGCAAAATATCCATATGCATAAGACAAAAATAAATAAATCTAAAATAATTTTAAAAATAAAAAATATAAGTTTACAGCTTCAGATAAGAAAACAAAACATTCAAGTCTTCCTTTAATAAAAGGGCAATATATTAGAAAGTCGTGTTTCTACAATTTGGAACCATTTTTACCTTCCCAGTGGCAATGTGGGTAACTAATTAAAAAGTATCTCAGAAGTAATGTGAAAATAAAATGTGCATAAACAAGATGAGCGCTCAATCATGGTTTCAGATATGAAAGAGAGAACAGCCTACTGGTTTCTTTGTTAATTACTTTCTAGGGACTGAAGTAATCCAAGTTGAGGTATTCCCAGCTAAACCTGAGATACTGAGACATTTAAAATTAAAAAACCACTTCTGTCTTTGAAAAAAAAAAGTGAGGTAGCTTCTAGAAGATGGAGAGATCTCCTGTGCTAATGAATCAGCAGGATTAACATAGTATGACCATATTACCAAAAGCAGTCTACAGATTCAATATAATTTCTAATAAAATGCTAACACAATTATTTATAGACCTTGCAAGGACAATTCTCAACTGCATATGAAAAAAAAAAACACAAATAGCTAATACATTCCTATAAAATAAAAGAGCTCCCGAGGTATTTCCATTCCTGATCTAAAGCTGTACCATAGAGCAACAGTAATAAAAACTGAGTGTTACTGGCATAGAAACAGACAAGTGGATCAGTGGAATTGAATCGAAGATCCATAAATAAACTCCCCCACACACAGACAATTGTTTTTGTCAAAGAATCCCAAACCATATGATGGAAAAAAGGAAGAATCTTCAACAAATGGTGTTAGGCTCACTGGACCTCTGCATGTAGAAGAATGAAAATAGATCCATATTTATCACCCTGCACAAAACTCAGATCCAAGTGGATCAAAGACCTTAACATAAAACCAGAATCACTATATCTTTTAGAATAGAAAGTGGGGAAGAGCTTTGAATTCATTGGCACAGGAGACAATTTCTTGAACAGGACACCAACATCTTAGCCACCTAGATAAACAATTAATAAATGGGACCTCATGAAACTGAAAAGCTTCTGTAATGCAAAGGACACTGTCAATAGAACAAAATGACAGCCTACAGTTTTGGGGGAATGTCTTCACCAACCGCACATCTGAAAAAAGGCTAATATCCAAAACATATAAAAGAAATCTCAGAAAATTAAACACAAACCACCAAACCAAATAATCTAATTAAAAAATGGGCTACAGAGCTAAACAGAGAATTCTCAACAGTGAAATCTTTAATGGCTGAGAAGCACTTAAGGAAATGGTCAAGTCCTTAGTCATCCAGGAAATGCAAAATGACTCTGAGATTCCATCTTACACCTATCATAATAACTAAGATCAGAAACTTAAGTGATATCACATTCTGGTGAAGACATGGAACAAGGCAAACAATCCTCAATTGCTGGTAGGAGTACAAACTTGTGCAACCACCTTGGAAATCAATCTAGAACTTTCTCATAAAATTGGGACCAGGTCTACCTGACGACCCAGCTATACCACTCCTGGTCCCCAAATTGCTCCACAATAAAAGAAACACAACTATCTTCATAGCAGCTTTATTCATAATAGCCAGAAAATGGAAACAACCCAGATATCCTTCAAATGAAGAATTGATAAAGAAAATATGGTACATGTGCTATTAAAAATAAGGACATCATGAAAATTTCAGGCAAATGGATAGAATTAAATATATCATCCTAAGTGAAGTAACCCAGACCCAGAAAGATATACATGGTATGTGCTCACTTACAGGCAGATATTAGCTATATATTACAGTTTAATCATATCACAATTCATAGAACCCAAGAAGCTGAGTAACAAGGAAAGCCAAAAGAGAATGCTTGATTCTCACCCAGAGTGAGAAGTAGAATAGACAGCAGATGTGGGTGAAGAGAGCTAATAGGTTAGGAAAGGGAGTGCAGAGGGAAATGAGGGTGGGAATCAGATGTAGGGAGAGCATGGGAGAGAGGTCAGAGGGCTTAGAGAGAGAAGAGAAGCATAGGGCGGGCATTGCTGAGACAGTCTGGACGCCTAAGGCAGGAGAGGCTCCTGGGACGATATGGGATTGACGCTAGCTGAGACTTCTAGTAGTAGGAGTCATGGAGTCTGAAGGGCCACCTGTAGAAGAATGTTTATTCCGAACATGGCTGTTCTGGCAACTGATCACATCCAAAGACCTTGTAGGTCTGTGTGATCTGGCTGGAATACAAATACTCCTTTAATCCAAGAGACAGAGGCAAACGGATCTGAGTTCAAGGCCAGCCTGGTATAGAACAAGTATCAGGTACAGAAAAGCTTAGGTTCAGGTGTGGTTGTATATGCTTTTAATCCCAAATGTACTTAAAGTTATTTTGTATAAGGAAGCACCCATGTTTGAAAGGGATGTCTAGTTGAGTGACAGAAAAAGTGATGAATCAGAGACGATTTGACAGAATAGGATAGGCCCAACTCTCAGGAGAAGAGAATAGAGTAGAAAAGGGGCTTCTTAAGAGGCAGTTTGAGAGAGAGAGAGAGAGAGACAGAGAGAGACAGAGAGAGAGAGAGAGAGACAGAGAGAGAGAGAGACAGAGAGAGACAGAGAGAGACAGAGAGAGAGACAGAGAGAGACAGAGAGAGAGACAGAGAGAGACAGAGAGAGAGACAGAGAGAGAGACAGAGAGAGACAGAGAGACAGAGAGAGAGACAGAGAGAGACAGAGAGAGAGACAGAGAGAGACAGAGAGAGAGAGACAGAGAGAGAGAGACAGAGAGACACAGAGACACAGAGAGAGAGAGACAGAGAGAGAGAGAAGAAAGAGATTTACCAGAATAGTAATAGAGACACGGGTTGCAGAGAAATAACTCAGGTAAAGACAAAATGAACCAGAAAATGAGAAGTCAGAAGATTATAGCCGACGGCTAAGTTAGTTTGAGGCCAAGCAGAACAATTCCAGGCCAAGAGAGAAGCCAGATTAAATAAGTCAGCTTCGAGACGAGCTTGGGCCAGAACAGCTGAGTTGAACCAGCCAGCTCACAGCTCAGAAAGAATAAGTAAGTTTGAGTTCATTAAGCAGTAAGTCTAGGCCTAGACTAGAAGCTTCCAGGACTAGGTCTAGGTTAGCAGATGGAGGCAGTTAGCCTGCAGGACAACAATTGGGCCAGGAGAATAATAGTTACTTTTACAGCCACTTTCTACCCAGACAGGACTTCTAATAGAGGGAGGGGAACACCAACCCACCCACGTGACGATGAGCAGCTCAGTCCTCATGCGGATCCCCTAGTTACAGGAGTACCTTCTTTCCTGACATCTGACATCAACTCTGTTGCCTCTAGCAAGACTACCTTGCCTATCTTCAGTGAAAGAGGATGCACTCAGCCCTCATGTAACTTGATGTGCCAAGGGGGGTGGTTGTGTCAGAGGGGTTCCCCTTTCTGAGGAGTGGGGGTTGGGGATGAGGGAAGAGAGAGGGAGGGTGGGACTGGGAGGAGAGGAGAGAGGGGCTACAATCTGTATGTAAAGTAAATAAAAACAAATAAATAAGTAAATAAATAAATAAGGTGGGAAATTACACATAAGGTTTTGTTTTATTTCTTTTTGGATCCTTACCCAATAGTGACTGTGGTAACACAAAACAAGTAACAAATTGATGGCAATGTGGTATGTTGCCTGGCAAGTGTAAAGGATGTAATTTCTTTGGATCTAACCCATAGTCTTTCTGTAATTTCTTTCATTGAGTTTACAAACTGGCAATCTATAAACTAAGTGGGATAATACCCGGAGCCAAATCTATACTTACTCGGATTAGCACAACTGCTTAATGGCTTAAAACCAATCTAAATTTTATCATTGATACCAAGACAGAAATGTGCTCTAGTCCAGTCACTGGGTGATACTTTATTATTTACCTTAAATGTAATACATCATTACTTACTGACTCAGTAGTGACATCCTTGATCTTTCTTGACCATTCAGAAAGATCTCAGATTTATTTACAGTCCCATTGAAAATGAGACTTGTCCCTTTGTTTCAAGCTATAAGATTGTAGGCTTTGAACTATACAATATAGGTATAGCTATACCTATATACTGTCAGAGTCCATACTAGGATGTTTATCAGTTGGGAAAGACCATGTCCCAGCAAGAGGTGGTTCCTTTTCCAGAGATAAACATAACCTGTTCTCTTACAAGTCTGTTTTAAGCTGAAAACTACCGCACATTCTCAAACAAGTCTGTTTCACATCCCACACCTGGATCAAAACAAAAACATGTTTACATGCACTATATTCACCTGCCTTCATTCTGGACTATTTTGTAACCCATCCTGATATATAAATTATCTGTTTGTTGTTTTAGGTGAAAGAGTCACTGCTTTAGGTATGAGGCGTGACCTCTGGATCCCTGCCCTGGCCTTTTCAGAACCTTTCCCCCCAGTTCACCTATGTAGCTATTCCTTTTTATCCATGTTCTTTGTCAATGTTTGCAGCCCTTTTTATGCATGTGAAACCTCAAGTTTCTTCTTCAAAGCCTAACTCAGCATTTATACCCTCAGTTTCCTTGACCTATTTATCAGTTTACAAGACACTGCTTGGAGACTTCTGTCTGTGTAAGTTGATGTCTCTTCCTTTCCCTGTTCAAATCAGCATTTCATCTCGTCTGCTGTTCTCCAATAGTTACACAGTTTCACAACAAAATTACATAGACCTGCCAATAAGAAAAGGAAAGTGTTTTGGGTCAAAAATGCAATATGTTTGTCACACAGAAATGAATATATTTTCTTAAGTTTCAATTTCTCTATTCTTCCATATCTGAATTTGCTAGAAAAGAGGTCAAAAAACAATCTATTTTGTACTTTGCGGTACTCTATTATCTCTACCTGCTGCACAGATAGGTAACAAAACAATACCCTGTCAAGTATTAAAAACTTAGCTAAAAATAGAACAAAAGTTTTTTTAAAAGGCATACACCAGCAAGGACACAGTAAAGGAAAAAGGCTGCTACAAAGTTTAGACACTGAAAAGCAGAAAAACAACATGCTAGGGAGAGCTATACCTAAGACATACCTTAGTGCTGTCCCAAAACATTTAAAGTAACCCAGGAATAAGTCAACCCACAGCAAGGAATCCAGATCAGGTAAAAAAAAAAAAATAGATGCATGAGATCTCTTACAATGAAGTTCCCTAATGGAATAAGGGCAGGAGAATCCATGAAGAAAAGTAGCAAACAGAAGGCACTGTGTCTCTCTCCTAACCTTTGGGCTGGACAAGCAGTAGCTTTAAGGTGAAAACACAGCTTTAATTTGTAAAGAGCCTGGGCTGTTGGTGTTCTGTTCAGGAAGTTGTCTCCTGTACCTATGTGTTCCATACTCTTCCCCACTTTTTCCTCTAATTGGGTTAATGTCTCTGGTTTTAGGTTGAGGTCTTTAATCCACTTGGACTTGATTTTTGTGCATGGCGACAAATAGGGGTCTAATTGCATTTTTCTACATGTAGACATCCAGTTAGACCAGCACCATTTGTTGAAGATGCTGTCGTTTTTCCATTGAATGGATTTGGCTTCTTTGTCAAAAATCAAGTGACCAAATATGTGTGGATTCATCTCTGGGTCTTCAGTTCGATTCCATTGATCAACCAGCCTATTGCTGTGCCAGTACGATGCTGTTTTAATTACTGTTGCTCTATAGTACAGCTTGAGATCAGGTATGGAGATTCCTCCAGAGGATCTTTTAATAAATGGGACCTCATGAGGCTGAGAAGCTTCTGTAAGGCAGGTGACACTGTCAAGAGAACAAAGCGACAGCCTACAGACTGGGAAAAGATCTTCACCAACCCTTCATCTGACAAAGGTCTAATATCCAAAATATATAAAGAATTCAAGAAATTAAACACCACCAAACCAAATAACCCAATAGAGAAATGGGGCTCAGAACTAAACAGAGAATTCTTAACAGAGGACTATCAAATGGCGGAGAAACACTTAAAGAAATGCTCAACCTCCTTAGTCATCAGAGAAACGCAAATCAAAACGACACTGAGATTCCATCTTACACCCATCAGAATGGCTAAGATCAATAACTCAACTGACACCACATGCTGGCAAGGATGTGGAGAGAGAGTTTGGAATGTTAAAATGTGATAAATATGTTGCTTTCTACTCTATGAACATTTCTTTGCCATATTTCTGACTTTGATAATGAAACCCAAGAATTTCTAATATCTTTCCTTAATGTTTTAGATGATATAATGTTTCTGTTTCTGTTCATGGGCTTTTAATTCCTAAAGATGTATCTATAAACTATAAAACATATTTTTTTATCCAAAAGAACACTATTTGTTTATAAAATGCAGTCAGTACAGAAAACTGCCATTGGAGCAATACACAGAGCAGTTACTATATATTTAGACACTCATATATGTATGTGCTTGTTTTTCCTTCCTTATTTTTTAAAGTTACTTTTCTTTTCATTTATTTATATTTAAATACATTTATTTATTATACATGTATAAAACAAACTACAGACATCAGGGATAACCATGTGATAATCATGAGTTCTATAAATGTTGCATTCATAGTGCTTTGGCTCTTTGTATTTGTCTAGCTTGAAGTAAATATCTTTCCTGTCTTATTGGGTCTATTCTGAATGAAATTCAATATGTATCCTATCTCAACTCTAATAATTTAACATTTTTATCTTGGTCTAAAAAGATCTTATCCCCTAACCATGTTTTTTAATTTAAGTCAAGGAGACCTAAAAAACAAATGATGAATAACCATTTCTTAAACTTTTATTTGTGGAGGTTTTTTCTTTCCAGTATTTTTGCTTTTCATTCTTTTTTCAAACTTTTTACTTAATCACTTTACAGCCCAATCCAGCCCCCCTCCCTTCTCTCCTCCCACTCCTGACCTCCTACTGCCTTCCTCCACATTCCCCAGCCCTCTCCTTCTCAGAGAAAGGTGGCCCTTAAGGGGTACCAACCTGCTCTGATACATCAACTCACACATAGACTGAGCATATCTTCTCCCACTGAGGCAGACAAGGCAACCCAGATAGGGGAAAGGAATGCAAAGTCAGGCACCATGGTCGGATAGCCCCAGCTCCCATCGTTAGGGGAGTCGCATAGTGACCATGCTGCATATCTACTACATATGTGTAGGGGGCCGAGGTTTGGCCCATGAAAGATCTTTGGCTGGTGCTTCAGACTCTGTAAGCCCCCATGGGCCAAGGTTAATTTATTCTGTAGGTCCTCTTGTAGTGTGCTTATCCCTCTGGCTCCATCAATCATTCCCTCTACTCTTGAAAACTCCTAAAGCTCAGCCCACGGTTTGGCTGTGGGGATCTCTACATCTCTTTCTATCAGTTGCTGCGTGAAGCCGCTCAGAAGACAGTTATGCTAGGCTCCTGTCTGGAAGCATAGCAGAGTATCATTACTAGTGTCAGGCATTGGCTCTCTTCCGTGGAGTGTACCTCAGGTTGGGCCGGTCACTGCTTAGCTATTCCCTCCATCTCTCCTCAGTCTTTATCCCTGTACTTCTTGTAGGCAAGACTAATTTTTGGTTGAAGGTTTCACAGTTAGGTTGGTTTCAGCCCTCCTCAACTAGAAGTCCTACCTGGTTACAGGAGGTGGTGAATTTAGGCTCCATATCCCCCTTTGCTAGTAGACCCAACGAGGGTCACTCCCATAGACTCCCAGGTGCCTTCCTTTTCCCAGGGAAGCTAACCTCATTTCTGTTCTCCTCCCTGGTTTCCCTCACACATCTGCTCTCCCCACCCCTGATCCCTGTCCTTGTTATTCTCCTCACTCTCTCTCCCACACAGCTCCCTCCCTTCATCCACTTCAGATGTCTATTTTACTTCCTCTTCTGTGTGAGACTCAAACATCCTCCCTGGGGCTTTCCTTGGGTTCTTTCCATCTGTGGGTTGTAGCATGGTAATCCTGTACATTATGGATAATGTCCACTTATAATGATTACATCCCATGCATGTATTTCAGGTCCGAGTTACTTCACTCAGAATGATCTTTACTTTCCATCTATTTCCCTGAAAATTGCATGATGTCTTTGTATTTAATACCCGAGTAGTATTAAGATGTGTAAATGTACCACATTTTCTCTCTCCATTTTTCAGTTGTGGACCATCTAGGTTATTTCTATTTTCTGTGATCTTAATCTTAAGAGTGAAAATTGCTGGTCCTAATTTGTACATGAGTGTGTTTGCACATGCATGTGTGTGCCTGCATGTGTATGTGCCTGCATGCATATGTATGTGAGTGTGACTGTGTATGCATGCGTGTGTGTGTGTGTGTGTGTGTGTGTACTGTGGAAAATCAAAGCAGCTAATCATTTTATTCTTCTGTTTGTAAGTATACATACTTAACTAGGGAGAGTTTGAAGTTGCTGTACAAGGAATGTGGGGTAGCTTGCAAATATTTTAGATTGCAGGTCAGCTGAAAGTGTTTACTTAAAACCAGCAAATGTGTCTGCTGTAACCACATCTCATATATCAGACAGGTGAAAGTATGACCTCAGATTTGTGTTGAGATTCACTTTCTGGGTCTAAAATTATGAGGCTGGTTCTTCTTTGCCTCATAGCTGGGAAAATAAGTATTGAGAATATCATATAGAGATTTAATGAGATAACTAATACTTCATTAAAAGGCATAAGAAAAAGTGTGGTATCTTGCGCATGCTCAGAAAGAATTGTTTTTTTTCCAGGTAAACATCTCTTGTATTCTATTGGTAAATGCAGAAGAACTAGAATTAAACATGTATGATGGGCTATGAACCTCTGTAAGTTGCTTTTCTGACAATCTAACAGTTAGCAGAGCCAATATCACCCTTATTTCCTTAGTATGTTATTGTGGTCCAAAGACTGATGTGAGATTACCAAAGAAAACAGGGCGTGAAGCAACTTCTATTTAAGAAACTTACATTTAGCTCCTCCAGAGATATTTTCATAGTTGATAATGATTTCCAGTCCAGGACAAAAACAGAAATAAAACAAAAAGGATGAATTGAATTTTTTATTGCATTTTATATATTAGTAGCTCAGAGCTCTCACTCATCACCAAAGAATTTTCTTTTTTCAGAACATGGAGATAATTATAGAAATTCTCAACTGGTCAAATTGCAAAAAAACAAAACAAACAAACAGCAACAACAGCAACAAAAACCAATGGACTGTGAGTTGCCCAACCCCAATTGGTACATCTTCAACACAAGCTCTACACCTAAGCTTCAGGGAACTTGGCAGAAGAGGAGGCAGAAATATTGGAAGAACCAGATGGCTATGAAGTAGGCTATACAATTGTGCCTTCTAAGTATACTAGTGGAAGCCATACCCAATATCCAAACAATATTTAAAAAAAAAAACCTACAACAATGACAGTTCCAACTGATGTGCCAGTCTGAATGTAGGAAATATTGCATGGCTCATCCCTTAATGAAGAGCTATTTAGTTAACTAACTAAAGGATAACAGGTCATGATTTTTAATGGAAAAAGGAAGAGAGGAGAGAGTGGAAGGGATAAAGTGAAGCAAGGAGTGATATATTTTAATAAAAAATAAAAGGAAAAAGAAAGCCAACATAATTTTGTAGCAGATTAGATACCTGCTTTTGAATAAATCTAAACTTTTCTTAACGGTGCTTAATGACTATTAAGTGGAGAATACTATCAATCATATTAATTACATGAATGCATGCATATGTATATAAAAAGAAATTTTTATCTGTGTACCCCAACATTTAGAAATCAATATTATTACATCTATTTTCCTCAACTCAGATAAAAGAATAGCAACTGATACGAAATCCTTTTAATACCATTTTATAGAAATTACAAAATGCTAACCTCATTTGGAAAATACATAAATCTGGCACATGACTAAATCTTGTACGTCATTTTCAGCAATATTCCACATTTCTGATATTTTACAAGTTCCATGTAAATGGGACTTGAACATTTAGGATTTTGTAACAAAGCAGACATAAAATTATTATGAATTACACAAAAGAAGAGCAGGAGGGAGAAGAGACAGCAGAGATTCTGATTGTTGCTTTTTTGCTTAAATAATAAGACCATTCAGACAAGGCCAACAGGTAATGAATACCTCCCCTCAACTTACCCATTCATTGTGAGTACACCAACTCTTCCATGTTTGCCTTTGTCTTCTACTGCTGTGTTATGTTAGTTTGTCTGCTTCATTTTCTTCCCCTCTGGACATTGCTAAGACATGTGTCTGGCCTGGATTTACTACATTTCTAAGCCTTGTAAATAAACTGTTCATCTGGGAATGTTCTCTCATTTGTCTTTCTCAATGATAACTGCCTAATGAAAACCCTTGGAAAATGCTGGTCTTGATTGACTTTCACCTGTGACATCACCCAAAGCAGAAATAAAAATAGTTCTTCTTTAAGTGGGGATCAGGAAAGACAAGGTGCTAATGCAGAGTGACCTGTCTATGGCATTCTGTAATGCCTGATGACAGGAAGTGAAATGGAACTGGATGCAGAACAAATTGCTTCATTAGTAACGTAGGTCAGAATAGCTGTGAAACCACAACCTGCACATCCTAATACACGGGCCATGTAATTTGATAATGTAAATCTCACAGTTACAACTAACTACCATTGTCTCCTTAAGCTAGGGGTATTTTCTTTCAATAAGTTCTCTGTTAAAATTCAAAAGATGATGGTGATGAAGAATACAATATATTCCTCATTATGGAAATATGGCATACAGCAGTGGCATAAAGAGAATTGTAACTAAAGATATTAAAATTATTGGCCAAAGAGGGTGCCAGATATCTTGGAACAGGAGTTACACATGTTTGTGAGCCACCACAAGGATGCTGAGAACTGAACCTGGATCCTGGGGAAAGCAGCAAGTGTTTTTAACTTCTGAATATCTCGAGCTCTGAAATTCTTATTTTAGTAGTGAGGAACAGTGGAGTTTGGAAATTAAATAACTCACCATTGAGACATACCCAGTGTTATTTTTACACTCCTCATTTGATTGCTTATGTATATTATATGCATCAAACCATAGACAATTTCTCTCTAAGCCAAGAATTCACAAAAAAATATTTCTTGGTATTTTTTTTACATTGATTTAAAGAAAAGGAAATTAAGCATACCAATGTTTGGATACATTTTTAAATAGTTTATTTTATTTGCATTGGTGTTTTGCCTGCATGTATGTCTGTGACAGGGTGTCAGACCCTCTGAATCTGGAGTTTCAGACAGTTGTGAGCTGCCACATAGGTGCCAGGAATTGATCTTAGGACCTCTGGAAGAGCAGTTAGTGCTCTTAACCACTCAGTCATCCATGATACTTTTTAAAAAGTTGAAAATTTCCTATATTTTCTTGCATGGTCATCTCTCCTCAACATTATACTGCTGGATTTTAGAAACATTACAATTGTGACAATGTCTTATGGATTTATTTATATTCTGGCAATCTATTCATTTCAATAAGAAACAGAGAAATGAAAATATACCCTACCATGGTAATTTATTATCCAGTGTGGACCTACTCAGTGTCTCATCCCACGCTTGAGTGAGGGTCTTACTTCCCTGGCCTGTTTCTTAGTGTGCTACTTTTCTACTTCCCAGCACACTGGATCTAATCTTAAGTTTCCTTACCGATGCCAGGGACCATGAAGAGTGCCACTTCAATTTAGTTGGTGTGTCATCTTAGAAAAAGCTGTTTAGCCATACAGAGAAGCAATTCTCAGTGGTCTCTGGGTATTTCAACCTGCTACTTTCGATTCTAACTAGAAGCATTAACATTAAGGTACAATCTGGTCTAATCATTACCTTGTTTGGCTCAGAGCTTCCCCATAGGAAATCAAATGTAAACATTGCTTTATACCTCCACTCCTTACAGTGAACCTCAGAGTGATGTTAACATTTAAATGCCTTTATTTATTTATTTTCGTTCATGTCCAAATGGGCATCAACATTAGTGTGTGGACACAAATTGAAAGCCAGTTTCAACATCACCAGTTCAGGAATGTAAATATAAAACACACAACTGAGACTTAGATAAGACCTCATAGCATGCCCTGTTCCTGTCCCCTTGCAGGGATGGATAGTGCCATGGAAGGACCCCCAAGGGAATATAAAGTGTGATATCTGCACTGTGATCTTAGTGTCTACTTATGGCATCTGCAGTTTTGATTGCTTTTTCATAGGACACATGGTATTTAAGTGACAGAGCCAATGAGTGCTCTCTCATGCCCTCAGCGAGGTGAAACAGAAAATGCTTGGGAGCTCTCCAGAAAGTGTGTTTATTTTATTTTTACTCATTTTATTTTCAAGATTGTAATATAGTTACACCATTTTCTTCCTTCCTTTCCTCTCTTCAAATATATATATTTGAAGGATATATACATACATTGTTATTACATGCATTTATGTATATATGTATATCTATCTATATGTCACAAACACTCATAGGGAAACCTTATCTCAAACAACATCAGTCTAGGTAAGAGGCATGGAGACCTAACAAACACACAGCATGTTTTCACTGTAGTTGGTAAAGTGAGATATGCTATGATTTAACTTCTGGTAACTGCATGGCTTACTATAATTTAATTAAATATAGTAAAGGTGTCCCTTGCTGTATCTTAAAAGCAGATCACAGCTTAATGGCTACATCAACATTAAGAAAAATGGAAAAATAAATTTACTGATACTTGTTGGCTTCATTCGTGCATATTTAAGGAGACTCAAACTATTCATTCATACTAGTCAGCCCACGTGTAGCCTTCTCAAAATCCTGGGGATGACTTTATAATTTGCAACATATTGGTTTGACTCATGGGACAGCAGAAAGAGTAAAACCAGTTTGAAACTAGAGCAGTTATCATCTGTCTCTGTCTCTTAAAGATCGCCTGGGTGAGACCATTTTACTTATAAAGTACAATCCAATAAAGAACCTAATAGGTTGTTGTTATATATTTAGAAATATATGTATATGTAATGACAAAGGAATTACTGTCTATAAAGGATGCCTGACAGAATTTCTCAAACATTTAGCACATTATTTGTCCCAAACCACAAAACTATGTGTAAGCACTTCCAGAAAGTCTCAGAAGTAAAAGAAAACAACTCCTACTTGTTAAAGAGGGATCTCACGAATCTGTCGCCTTGGAAAATTCTTCTTGCTATCTCCTTTGTACGGCACTTGGTTTTTAAGTATCAAGGGCAGAATTTTCCTTTACAGTCTGTACTTCATGCATGTATCTCTTGTCACATCTACAAAATCCTGCACGAACTGGTGAGTCCAAAGCAGCAAGTAAACCACCTTACAGTCACAGGGCTGAAAATATGATCTCACAGTCAGTGGTGGTACATGCCTTTAATCCCAGCACTCAGAAGGTTGAGGCAGGTAATCCCTGTGAGTTGCACGTTACTTTATTTTCATCTTTAATTATAAATACAAATATTCTGTGATATGTGATTACTAACACTTTACAGAAGACAGTCAATTTCTTTTCATTTTACTTTTTTTCATTCGCACTATTCATACTCAAAGGTATTGCTCAATAATCCTTGATGATTGACTTAAGGTCAAGATATTAAATGACTTCCAGAGAAAGTCTTTCTCCTTCCAGTGTTAGATGACACAGAATGGCTCTTCCTGTCCTTTCACTGCTATCCCAGCATATTAACTACAATTCATGCACATGCCTGTGTGTGAGGAGTGTATACGCACACTCTTCTCTATCAAAACATCAAAGTGTTTATGTTTAGTGATTTGTTTTATTTCCATTTTAGCTGTTTTACTTTATAAATAAAACTCTTCAATGAAAGAGTCAAAAAGAAATCTTTAAAAAAGTGATAAATAAGGAGATCCAAAATGGAGGCGCTGACTGGGCACTGGTCTGATTAGCAGGACAACCAGGATTGCATAGCAACCCAAACACCAAATTGAGATCTACAAAACACCAGTGCTGCTGATTCTCAGGTGAGAGGGATCCACATTGTGTGGAGCACAGGTGGGTCTGGCCCCTGGCCACCCAGCTAATGCACAGAAAAATCCCAGGGTACAGCTCATATTAGCCACCATCATGAGAAAGACTGTGGGACATCGGTGAAGCTTTAGACTCTCACTACCCATCTACTGCTTGCCAGATCAGAACAGGAGAAAATAGGCAGAGCTGAGTCCTGACACCAGAAACAATCCACATTAGTTGCTTCCTGAGAAAGAGTGTGGGGCACCCAAACACCTTTGGGCTCTGATCTCTCTCATTCCCCCAGCTGCTTTCCAGCCAAGCCCAGCTGGGTCACGGAGCAGACAGGGAGAGCTGTGTCATCTCAAGAGGGCCTGTTAAGTGGCTGATCAGCTTTGGGTCCAATCTCTCTCAGTGCCCCAACCACTTACCAAACAAATCCATCTGTGACACAAAACATAAAGGCAGGGCTGAATCCAGGCGCCAACACTGGCCACAATCTGCATTAGCTGCCATCCTATGAATAACTTCAGGCCTAGGATTGTCTCTGCCCATCGCCTGATGAATACTGCTCTGACACAGCTAGGACACAAAGCAGACAGACTGAGCAGAGAGTTGTGTGGGCCCAATCCACATTAGCTGCCACCCTGTGAGCAACTTTGGGCCTGGGTCTGTCTCCACCCACCCACCTGAAGCATACTGCTCTGACACAGCTAGGTCACAAAGCAGTCAAGCTGAGATGGCCACAATCCACATTAGCTGCCATCTTGCTGGCAGCTTCTGGCTCGGATCTCTCCTTTCCCACCTACAGCTCTTGACATGATTCATCTAGGACACAGAGCAGACTGGCAGAGCAGAGGACTGTGTGGGCCATACCCTACATTAGCTGCCATTCCTTGAGCAGCTTTGGGCTCAAATATCTCCCCTAGCTGGCAGCTCACCAGCCTAGACTAACTAAGGCACAGAGTAAATAAGCAGAGCCCTGTCATATTGAGAAGGCCTGTAGAACACTCCAGCAGCTTTGGGTTCTGGTCCCCCTTAGCTCCCTAGTTGCTTACCAGCCTGACCCATCTAGGATATAGAGCAAATAGACAAAGCTGAGTCTGGCACAGACCATGACTCACATTTGCTGACAACTCAAAAACATCTGTGGGGCACCCAAACAGCTTCAAGCTTGAATCTCTCTCAGACCCCTAGCTTCTTACTGATCTAACTAATCTGGAACACAGAGCAGATAGGTAGAGCCCTGCCATCTTGAAAAAGACTAGGTCTTTGGGCTTGGATATCCATCAACCCATTCCTCTCCTGCCTGATCCAACTGGGATCCAGACAGGGAACCCAGCTGAGCTAAGCTGAGTGTGGGCTCTAACACCCACTCTCCAACATCCTCAGGAGGCCTCTGGGGTGCTCTAGCAAACAACCATTGGCTTGTAGCTCTCTTTACTTGTTCCCAACCTGCCTGGCCCATATATGACATAGACAGTGACCTCATTGGTGGAACCTCTAGGCCTGCTAACACCAGAGACAAACAGATGCCTAGAGGACAGTTCAAGAAGACTAGCAATAAAACTCAGAGTCATATAGCTCCACCAGAAATCAGGGATCCTACAACAGCAAGCCTTGGAGAGATGAACACCAATGAAGCACAAGGTGATGAAATCTGAGGTAATGAAACTGATGGAAGCCTTGAAAGAGAAAAATAAATCACTCAAAGAAACATAGGAAAATAAATTCAAATAATTGAAGGAATTGAATATATCATATAAAGAATTACAGGAAAATATATCCAAAGAGATGAAGGACTTGAATAAACCCTGTAAAGAATTACAAGAAAATTCAATAAAATGGGCAAAATAAATAAATAAGACTATTCAAGACCTAAAGAAGGAATTAGAAGCAAACAACAACAACGACAACATAAGCTGAGTCAACCTTAGAGTTGGAAAACATAGGGAAGAAAACAAAAACAAGGGACACAGGCAAGGCCAACTGAATACAAGACACGGAAGAGAGATTGGGTTGAAGATACGATCAAAGTTATCAAAACATCAATCAAAGAAAAAGTTAAAAATGAAAAAGTTCCTGATACAAAACACTCATGAAACCTGGGACACTATAAATAGATTGAATCTGAAAATAATAGGAATAGAAGAAGAAGACTTCAAGATCTAAGGCCTACAAAATATTTTCAACAAAACCATAGAAGAAAACTTCCCAAACCTAAACAAAGGAATGCCCATAACATACAAGAAGCCTACAAAACTCCAAATAGATTGGACCAGAAAAGAAAATCCTCCCACCACATCATAATCAAAACAGTACATGCATATAACAAAGAAAGACTGTTAAAAGCTGCCTGAGAAAAAGGTCAAGTCACATATAAAGGCAAATTCATCAGAATTATACCTGACTTCTCAACAGAGACTATGAAAGCTAGAAGGGCCTGACAGAAGTCGTGCAAACATTAAGAAACCATAGATGGGTGGCTGTTGAGATGGCTCGGAGGTTAAGAGCACTGATTGCTCCTCCAGAGATCTTGAGTTCAATTTCCAGCAATCACACAGTGGCTCACAACCATCTATAATGTGATCTGATACCCTCTTCTGGCATCTTCTGGCATGTACTCCTGTTCATGCAGGCAGAGCACTGTATACATACTAATAAATAAGTAAATCTTAAAAAAAGAAAGAAACCACAGATGTTTGATTCATTAATACGTTGATAGGATTATAATCATCCTTACAGCACTTAGGGAACAAAGTATTATGGGGAAGTTATTCGAGTACAATGTATATGAAGGTAGTTTTTATGTTCTACCTTTCTAAAATATTATATTAAGGCAACTTTCTAAAAATTTTTAAATAATCTGCTGCATTTTACATTGGAAAATGTGGGCTGAGATAGTTACATTTTAACACTTTGCATCATATAAGATATGTGCAGTACTGTTTCCCCACAGCATTCTAATTTGCTACAATAGTGATGAAGGAAGAGCTTCATCTTTTTGTAAATCTGATGGACCCTGAAGGACTTCAAGGTAACATACCTTGGAAAATCCCTAGGCTATAAGTTAATTCTGTCTCCTGTGTGTTTAACAACCTGGAGAACAATATGATCTCAAATCATAATCTTCAAAAGACACCAATTAATGTAGCTGCATCTCATATTTGAGTCTCTATCCACATTTTTCTTCTCCAATTACCGGTATTTCCTATAATCCCTACTCATCATGTCAGTTGGCTGACATTTACCTAACACAGCAATAGAAGGGAGCACTAGGAAGATTTGGTCTTAGGACTAGCCCTCTACAAGTAAAACATCGGATGTAGAGAAACTGAATTATTTAGACGTCCAGCAACCTGAATCTGAAGACGATTTCAAAGTAGGCACAGAACTGGCAACCTAGATTTTGAGAATCGTCCAGGGGCGGAGTGTATATTGAGCAAGTGTAAGCTCCTAGGTTTGATTGCCAGTCCTGGGTCACAAAAAGGAAAGAACTAGGCAACTGTAAACCATCTCAGGCCCTTTTATTTTAATCTTTTCCTTTTGATTAAAGGGGCTTAAACGCAAACACCCGGTTGGATTACAAGTTCTGTAAAAATGTGATTGATTTTAACTCGTGAAAAGAAAAAGCTAAGACCTCACAGAACACTTCTGGGGAAAAGAAAGCAGCAAGAAACAAATAGCTACAGCAATGACTGTTAGAAGCAGGCATGTCTGTTCAAGAGACTTCCTACAACTGCAGCAAGTATGCCTGTGAGGAAAATGTCAGAGCATCATTGCGACCCTCCTCCATGAGAGTGGCAGATCACTCCACTAACACCAGCAAGGCACACTTCAGACATTCCTGAAAAAATAGCCACAAGTAAATAAGGTATTTGCATGCATGCACGTGTATTGTGGGCACTGTTACTGTTACTTTAATTTTAATTTTCTATCTATATAAAGGCTTTTCTTAGAAGTTTTCATTGTTGGGCTGGGAACATACTTCAGCAGTACATGTATTAGCTACTATATGCTAAAATAATAATAACAATAATAAAAAATTTTAAATGATAACAGCAACAGCAATGACAAAAATTTGACCCTGTGGGATTAGACTTGTATGTTTCAAAAGAAAAATGGTCTTCTGCATGTATTATTTCATTGTGACCATGCTATCATTAAAGGCCCTTAGAATAGAATCAACAAGGGAAATAGTATTCCTTAAAGTGTTAGTACAAAGTAATAAATAACACACTAGCTGGGCAATCAAATGACATGGAAAGTCAATGATTCTAAGGATTGATAATCTTAGTCATTTGGATGAGTTTGGAATTCTCTCATACTGGAAACAAAACCAAACCTCTTGGCTATTTCTCCTGTGATAATAACAGAAATAGAATTGCTAAAAAGGGAAATTTCAAGTAGATAAGCTTGACAATTCTATGTATTTTAAACTTTAAAAGCACTGGCAATGTTGATAGCTTCAAGATAGGGCAAGTTTCTGCTTTAGAGGCATCAGAATATTCACTGTGGTATATACGATTTCGTGAGATGGATGTTAATATAGACTGTTTAAAAACAGCCATTTATTAGTGGAAAAAAATTTAAGAAAGGCTAAGAAAACATTAAAAACCAGAGTCTTCTAGCTTACACTCTTTTTCAGTTAAATAGTTTATTCAGATTACATCTCAGTTGTTACCCTCTCATTTTTATCTTACCATTCCCTCCTTTCTTCCCTCCCTCTTTCACCCTATTCCCCTGTCCTGGGCCTGTTACAGCAGGGGACCCGCTCCCCCACAATACGATCACAGCCTATCAGGTCTCATCCAGACAGCCTGATTACCCTTCACCTGAGTGCCCCCAGTCCTTCCCTCCAAGGGGAAATGTTCAAATAGGGGGCACTAGAATTAATGTCAAAGTCAGTCCCTGCTCTCCACACATACGTGGATAATCCACTGTCCGTTGGCTAGATAGGGTTAGGGGCTCTAGGTTTACTGCATGCGTGGTCCTTGGTTGGTACAGTAGTTTGTGCAGGCCCCTGGGTCCACATCTGCCAGCCTTGAAGGTCTTCTTGTAGGGTTCAAGGACCCTCTGGGTCCTTCTATTTCTCCATTCTTCCATACCTCTCTCACCCGGAGTCTCAATAGGAAGCCCCAACATCTGTCCCAATCCCCCACTGAGTGAAGACTTTCAGAAGACTTCCATGTTGTGATAGTGTCTAAGTATAAGTGAGTATATACCATGTGTATCTTTCTAGGTCTGGCTTAGCTCCTTCAGGATGATCATTTCTAGTTCTATCCGTTTGCCTGCAAATTTCATCATTTCCTTGTTTTTAATAGCTGAGTAGTATTTTATAGTGTAAATGTACCACAATTTTTTTTTTATTCATTCTTCAACTTAGAGATATCTAGGTTGTTTCCAGATTCTGGCTATTACAAAGAAGGCTGCTATGAACATGGTTGAGCAAATGTCCTTGTTGTATAGTGGAGCATCTTTTGGGTATATTCCAAGGAGTGCAATAGCTGGATCTTGATATAGCCTTATTCTTAATTTTCTGGGAAAGTGCCAGATTGATTTCCAAAGTGGTTTTGTACAAGTTTGCACTCCCACCAGCAGTGGAAGAGTATTCCTCTTTCTCCACATCCTCGTCAGCATGTGCTGTCACTTGAGGTTTTGATCTTAGTCATTCTGATGGATGTAAGATAGAATCTCAGAGTCATTTTGATTTGCATTTCTCTAATGACTAAGAACACTGAACATTTCTTTAAGTGTTTCTCAGCCATTTGATATTCCTCTGTTGAGAATTCTCTGTTTAGCTCTGAACCCAATTTCTTAACTGGGTTGCTTGTGTATTTGTGTTATATAAAGGGCAATGATTACTTATTCTACAGTAAATAATATCAATAGTTACTATGTAATTTCAAACGAAAATAATGCTTACCACCTATAAAGTCTCTAACCTTTAAGTCTCTTCCAATAGTTGGCTGACCACTGGCAACTAAACAATAAACATTTGATGTTTCTAAATGCCAGTCTCAGAGCTGTAAATAAAATGGAAAAGCATTTTCACTCTGAAAATTGTCTTAAGTAAATTAGAAAAACTGGCCTGGGGAGATAGCTCAGTGGTTAAGAACACCTGTTGCTCTTCCAGAAGACCCAGGTTCCGTTGCCAGAACCCCCATGGTTGCTTAAAAACATCTGAAACTCCATTCTCAGAATGTTTGGCTCCTTTCTGACCCAAGGCATCATGCCTACAGGCAAAATACTTATACACAGCATAAATAAATCTAAAAAAAAACTTCTTTAAAAAAGCTGATAACATGCTTGGGTGTGATGGAGCACACCTGTAACACCAGCACTCAGGAGACAGAGGAAGGTGGATTGCTGTGAGTTCAAGGCCAGCCTGGTCTACAAAGGGAGTCCAGGACAGCCAGGGCTATACAGAGAAATCCTGTCTCAGGAAAAAAAAAAACCAAAAAAACAAAGAAAAGAAAAACTGATAACACTTACTGACAAGTAAAAAGTTTCAAAACTAAATAACACTTTATTCTAATAAAAGACTATCTTGGGGGGGGGCAGTGTGGGGGCAACAGCTCATGCTTTAACACCAAAACTAGTTAAACAACTTCAAGAAACAAGATACACTAAAGATGGTTACTATTGCCACACTATTTTTTCAGAAGTAGCTCAACAATTTTAACTGTTTTCCAAAGAGTGCAGAGAATAGAATTTTCTGTCTGTGCTTTGAATCTCTTCTCCTTTAACCTTTCTCTGAGAAGACAAGCCAGACATCATTTTCAGACAATTGTTATGTGCAGAGAAACACTAAGAACAAATATACATTTGCACTTCAAGTGAAAAGAACATTTTAATGCCATTAAAAATAATTTTGCCTTGTTAGTTTCAAGGATAACAAAAATAGTAAAAGAAAAACAGCCCTGAGAGGTGTTGAAACGGTATTTAGATTTATTGCTGAGCTCCATCTGCAGTTGCTCAGGCCTTTGCTTTCACCAACTGATAATAAATGTCATATATCTTTCATAGTCACATCCCCAAGGAAAAAAAGGATCTTAGAATTGAAGCAAAAGATTTTTTTTTACCTTTTCAAAAATGACAGATAATCCAAATAATAGATTAAAGTACTAAGATGTTAATTTTTCAAAGTTGAATAAAAGTTTCTAAAACTAAGACTTTCCCAATATTAAATCATTTTAATGAGACCAAGATATATTTCATCTTAGCTTTCCAGGTAATAAATTAAATAGAAATAATGCATATTGGTCAATATTTATTCATACCACAAAGCATATGAGGAAAATATGTATTGCATTTTATAGATGCTTGCAGCACCTCATAAGCATTACTACACAATGTTAGATTCACAGAAGAAAAATATGAACAGAAAGGACAGTGATTCCCTCAAGTACTCTAGGCATAACAATCTCATTGTCCCTCTCCAATACTCCTCAGCAAAAAGTACCATTTTACAACCACATAATCAACATTATGCATTTGATCAGTGAAGTCTACAGGCCCTATGAATTCCCTCAAAGTATTATGGATATCATGATTAAGGCAAATGTGATATAAGACGTCCATTTTCAATGCTCATCATCATAATGGCTCATGGAGCATTTTCCCCACCTTAAAAATCCCTAAGTTGCTCTCACTACTAATTCCTGAAAGACACTGATATTTTACTGATTTTAGTATTGCTATTTGTAAGATATTATTCTCTATACTTACAACCATCCAAAATGCAATTTTTTCAGATTGTTTTTTTTTTCCATTTTGTTATAAAATATGTTTCATCTGTGTCTTTTATGGAGTGATAATTAATTTAATATTAGTCCTATGTAATACTCTGTTTTACAGTCAGGATGTACCACAATTTCTTCATCAATTTATTTATTGAAGGATATCTTAATGATTTTATGTTAGATAATTGAACTAAAGTGATATAATCCTCCATGTACAGATTTTGGGCATGATTTTTGTTTCTTTGGGGGACTTATCTTTTTTTTTTGTTTTTTGTTTTTTTTGGATGCCAAGATACACACTCTGATTTTAGAAAGCATAGTATAAAAATAGACATGCTGATCAATAGGGAAGAATTGAAGACCCAGACATAACTCCACACATCTACAGACATTCCTTTTTGTTATGAAAAACATAAAAAATGCACACTGGAAAAAAAGACAGAATCATCAACAAATGATTCTAGTCAAACTGGATAGGTGTATTAAAAGGACTAAAACAAACCCATATCTCCCCCTGAACAAAACTCAACTCTAAATGGATAAAGATTCTCAAAATAGATCAAGTACCTAGAATTTGATGGAAGATAAAGTTGAAAATAAGCTATAAATCATAGGTACAAGGAAGGACATTCTGAACAGAACCCAAAAGCGTTAATAGTAACAATTAGTAATTGAGATGTCATAAATCTTAAAAGTCTCCATACAGCAAGAGATAACATCATTCAAGTAAAACAACAGATTACAGTATGGGAAAAAGTAAAACGTTAACAACTATAAGCAAAACAACAAAATCTCAATGTCATAAAAACAAATAACCCAATTAATGACTTGATGTGCCAGTGTGGGGTGGTATGCATGGGGTCTCTGCTTCTCTGAGGGGAGGAGGAGAGGGAAATAGGGGGAGGTGAGTGCAGGGGTGAGCCTGGGAGGGGAAGAGAGAAGAGGCTGGTCAGCCTGTAAAGTGGTTAAATAAAATAATGGAAGAAAAAAGTTCACAATAAAAAAATGGGATATGGAACTAAACAGACTCCTCAGAAGAAAACACAAATGTCCAAACAACAACAACACACACTTATGAAAAATTTTCAACGTCTTTAGCAATCAGGAAAATGTAAATTAAAACAGCCTTGAAATTTTTGTCTTATATAGTCAGAATGGCCAGGATAAATGAAACAAATGGCAGTGCATGATAGTTAAGATGAAGGAAAAAATACTTATTCATTGCTAATGCAAGTGTAAACTTGTATAGTAACTATAGAAATGAACATGGCATTCATCAAAAAAATTGAAAATAGAACTACCACAATATCAGCTAAACTAATTTTTGCTTTATACTAAAAAAAATTATACCCCTTGCTGCATAAATATTTGCTCATTCCTGTTCAGTGCAGCTCATCTATTCGTAATAGCCAGAATTTGAAAAAAGCCTAGATTATCACAGCCCAATAAATTCACAATGAAATTTGTGAATTTGTACACTTGCATAATGGAATATAATTTAGCAGTTAAGAGAAAAGAAATTTGCATGAAAATGAATGGAACCATAAAGGATAATCCTGAGGTAGCCAAGACCATGGAAGATAAATATTGAATATTTTCTATTATGTGTAAATAATATATTTTAAGCTTTAGATATGTGTGTTTCCTTAAAAATAACCACAGAAAATAGATAGTTTATAAAGGACCAGAGAAGAGGATGATATGAAGAGAAGGGGATGAGGACACAAAGTCCTTCTTCTAACCAGGGAGCTATTTGCTATTGATACCTGCTAGAAAAAAGAAAATCAATGTTCTCTGTGGAGTGACACCGTGCACATCAAACATGCTCCAGGGCAGGTCCCATGTCCAGGAGTAGCTAGACAATGCAAGTGGACTCTGTGCTTTTTGCATGTTGTATTATTTTGGGGGGCATTTATTATCTTTTTAAATTTTATTTTCTTTTTCTAAAAGAGAGAATCTAGAATGATTTTAAGAGAACAAGTATTTTTAAAGTTATTTAGAAAACCAGAAAGAAAAAAAAAAAGGAAAATTTGAACTCTGGCCTACACAATTGAACAGCAAAGCACTTTTAAAAACTTAAAAACCTCTATAGCTTACTGACATAGTTTTAATATACTTTGTGTAACTGTTTAAAAGTCTGACTGCTGAAACAGGTATATGACTATGTTTACTTTTACAGTCTCTGTAGCACTCCCCTCCTCCTCTTAAATTTGTTGGCTACATTGGTCTCTTTCTCACTTCAAACTCAAAATTAGGCTGTGTGTCTCCGCATCTGCTTGGATCTCCTACTGAGTGGAGTCATCAGAGGACATGTACGGTAGGCACCAACATGTTCCCTTTTCAACTGCTGCCAGGGTCTATTCTATTTGCCCTTCTGAATGAGAATTAAGGGATTTCCTTGGGGTCCTCTGTGTTCTATAGCTTCTTTAAGTCTGTGAGTTTATTTCTGTATTGTAACGATGTTACCTTGTATTATGTGGATAATATCCATTTATAAGTGAGTTTGTATCATATATGTGTCTTTCTGGGCCTGGGTTACATCACTTGGGATGATCTTTTCTAGTTCCATCCATTTGCTGGCAAATTTCAAGATATCCTTGTTTTTAATACATTGTGTGAATGTACCAGAGTTTCTTTTTCCATTCTTTCATTGAGGAACATTGATTGTTCCCAGATTCTGGATATTAGGAATAAAGCTGCCATGGACACAGTTGAGCAAATGTCCTTGTTGTATAGTGGAACATCTTTTGGGTATATGCCCAAGAGTGTCGTATCGGGGTCTTAAAGAAGCACCATTCCCAATTTTCTAAGAAAACATCAGACTGAGTTCCAAAGTGGTTGCACAAGTTTGCACTCCCACCAGCAATGGAGGATTGTTCTCTCTCTACATTCTTGCCAGCATGTGCTGTCACTTGAGTTTTAGATCTTAGCCATTCTGATAGGTATAAGAGTCATTTTGATTTGCATTTCCCTGATGACTAGGAACCTTGAGAGTTTCTTTAAGTGTTTCTTGGCCATTCAGTATTTTTCTGTTGAGAATTCTGTTTAGTTCTGGACCCCATTTTTAATTGGATTATTTGATTTGTGTTGGTGTTTAATTTCTTGAGTTCTTTATATACTTTGGATATTAGTACTTTGTCAGATGTAGGGTTGGTGAAGATCTTTTCCCAGTTTTTAGGCTGTTGTTTTGTTCTTTTGACAGTGATCTTTGCCTTACAGAGGATTTTCAGTTTCATGGGGTCATATTTATTAATTGTTGATCTCGATTAATTGTTGAGTCTGGAAGTTGGTGTTCTGTTCAGGAAGTTGTTTCCTGTGCCAATGATCTCAAGGCTCTTCCCTACTTTTTATTCTAAGAGATTTAGTGTGTCCAGTTTTATATTGAAATATTTAACACACTTACACTTTCATTTGTGGAGGGTGATAAGTTAGAGTCTATTTTCATTTTTCTACATGTAGACATCCAGTTAGACAAGAACCATTTGTTGAAGATTTTTCCATTGTATGGTTTTGGCTTCTTTGCCAAAAGTCAAATGTCTATAGATGTGCGGGTTTATTTCTGAGTCTTTGATTCCATTCCATTGAGCCACCTGTCTGTCTCTATGGCAGTACCATGATGTTTTTAATGACTGTTGCTCTATAGTACACCCTGAGATGAAGGGTGGAGATACCTTCAAAAGAATTTTTATTGCATAGGATTGTCTTAGCTATTTGGTTTTTTTTTGGGGGGGGGTTCCATATGAAGTTGAGAATTGCTTCTTTAAGTTCTGTAAAGAAGTATGCTCACATTTTGATGTGAATTGCATTGAATCTGTAGATTGCTTTCGGTAAAATGGCCATTTTTACTACGTTTACCCTACCGATCTATGGGAATGGGAGATCCTTCCATCTTCTCATATCTTCTTCAATTTCTTTCTTCAGAGACTTGAAGGGTTTTTTTTCCAAACAAATATTTAACTTGCTTGGTTAGAGATACACCAAGATACTATTGTGAAGGATGTTTTTTCCCTAATTTCTTTCTCAGCCTGTTTGTCATTGTATAAAGATGGGCTACTGATATTTTTTGAGTTAATTGTGTGTCCAGCCAAATTGCTGAAGGTACTTATCAGCTGTAGGAGATCCTTGGTACAATTTTTGGGGTCACTCATGTATACTATCATATCTATGAAAAGTGATGCTTTGAATTCTTCCTTTCCAATTTGTATCCTGTGATCTTCTTTAGTTATCTCATTGCTCTAGTTAGGGCTTCAAGTACTGTATTGAAGATATACAGTTAGAGTGGACAGCATTGTAATGTCCCTGATTTCAGTGGAATCGATTTAAGTTTTGCTCCATTTAATTTGACATTGACTATAAGTTTGCTGTATATTGCCTTTACTATATTTAGGTATGTGTCTTGTAGTCCCAATCTCTCCAAGACTTTTAACATGAATGGGTATTGGATTTTTGTCAAATGCTTTTTCAGCATTTAAGGGGATCATTATGTGTTTCTTTTTCTTTCAGTTTATTTATATGATGGCTTAGATTGATGGCTATCCATATGTTGAACCACTGTTGCATGCCTGGGATGAAGCCTACTTGGTCATGGTGAATGATATTTTTGTTGTGTTCTTGGATTCTGTCAGAAAGTATTTTGTTGAGTATTTTTGCATCGAAGTTAATAAAGGAAATTGTTCTGAAATTATCTCTTCTTTTTGGGGTTCTTTGTGTGCCTTAGGAGATTTGAACTGTTGTTGGAAGCTCTGAATGTCCCTAGAACTCCTTAAAAATGATGGGATACACAGTGGTGCCATATTTTATTGACTTGTCCACAATTGTAAACTACAAATAGTATTGTTTTATAAAAATGTTTCTCTAACTTCTACATTGAATCCAGATAATTTGATCTGTGATCATATAAGGACACAATTCCCAAACATGCATCAAAGGACATAAGATGGCATTGTAATCTCACAAGGACACAAAGCAATATTTACATTTTCAAAGACAATAGTAATACTTCATAAAATTTATCATAAAATAAAATAATCACTGTTATCAAATTATTAATCAATACTGGTCCTTTGAAGCCTTTTTCCACTTAAGTCTTCATTTAGCTTATTAAGATTTGCTTCTTTTATTTATACATTTTTCATTCAGGTACTCTCTTTTCCTATCTTGGATATCAAATTATCAGGCATTATCACTTATTCTTAAGCTATTTACAAAATCTTTAATTTTCTGCTATCTTTTCCATCATTTTTCTTCTTGCTGATTATTAAAGAAGTCAATGAATTAGTCCTCTGTAAATGGATCACTTTCATTAAGCACCTTTATTTCACCAAGCATCTTTCCATCTGGGAGTTTAACAACAGACTTTACTGGGACTATGCTTTTCTATCACACCAGCACCAGAACTTCCCACCATAGCAGAATTATTAGACAAAGTAGAAAAAGTCTTCAGAAATACAAATCTGAAATTATATGATCTGACTACACTTCTGTTGATGTAACTTTTATTACTGAGGCTTACTGCCTCAGTCTTCTAACCTAGCCCTAGTCCTGGGAACTTCTAGCCTAATTTAGTCTAATTCTAGCCTAGTTTAGTCTAATTTAGGCCTATAATGTTTTCAGCCTTTGAGACTTACTGATGAATAAACTTAGCTTTTAAACTCTGCTTGGCTGCTTCTGCCTGTTCTGGCTCAAACTCTGTAGGCATATGCTCATTGTGTATTTTAAGTTCTGATTTCCTGTCTAAATGTTATATAAACTGTGCTTCCCAATTGTCTCCCTGATATGTCAATAAAGCAGTTTATAGCCAGTTGATGAGCAGGAGACAGAATAGGGCTGCACTTCCTGCCAGCCATGGGAGGAGGATTTAGGATTGGGCCAGAGGATTCATCCATAGGTAGAGGTCCAAGGAAGCTCAAGAGCCGAGGAAAGCTACAAAGTGTATCTCTGAGATGTTTGCTGGCAGTAAGACAAAACAGCACAGAGGGTTAAGAACAGGCTTAAGCTGCTCAGGATTGTGTTGTTGAGCCTTGTATGATAAAAGAGTCTCAATTACTTGTGAGATAGCTGGGTTAAGAAATAAGCTAAGAGAAACAAATACTGTTTTATAAAAATAACTTCAGCAAATTCCTTTCCAAGATAATTAATTTAATTTGACTCTCTAAGTTTCTTACTGAATTGCTCTGCTGGACTTTAACTCTAGCAATCTGTTCTAATCTTCTGGCTCAATCTGTCTTCACCTATGCCTAGCTTTTTCTTTCTTCAACTTATCTCTGTAAAACTCTCCCAGTAAAAATTGCCTCTGTATCCCACAAACTGAACTGCTACAAACTCCACTCCACTTCGCCGTCTTTCAACTCACTGACACAACCAAACTGCCTAAACTGGACTAGAACTCCGAGATCTGCATGCCTCTGTCTCCTGAGTGCAGGCATTAAAAGTGTGTACCACTGTCCTTTTCTTTCCCTGAAACTTGCTGTAAACAAGACTGTCCTTGAGCTCAGAGATCTGCTTGCCTGTCTCCTGGAATTAAAGGCTTCTGTATTTCAGCTGGATCACAAAGACCTAGAAGATCTTTGGATGTGATCCCGTTAATTCAGAGCCATGTTCTGAATTAAAATTTGTCTATACACTTCAACTAGAGCTATGTTTAGAGACAACTTTTAACTGCACCTTCACCCTGCTCCATAAGAATACAAGTCTATCTGAGTACATCTAAACCTATTCTTAGTGATGTTTCTAAATGGATTATTTCAATGCTACTTAGAAACCCCATTAAAAGACTCAAATAAAATTCCAATATATAGAGAAAATAAATAGTATGTATCCATGAAAAGGTACTATGAGCAAATATATATATATATATATGTATATATATATGACAAATGAAACCACATATTTAATAAAGTAGTGTATCATGATGAGTTGAATGAGAAATGTCCCCATAGTTTTAGCATTTAAACATTTGGTCCCTAGTGATGATATTGTTTGGGGAGGTTTTATAGCTATTACATGGTCCATTCTTACTGGAGGAAGTACATAACTGGAGTTACATTTCGATATTAAGATTCTTGTTCTACACCTGGTTTGTTCTGTCTGCTTTGTGCTGCTTCTGCTATGCCTGCTGTTCGCTGCATTGCCTCTCAACCACGATGGACTCTTCCTTGTAGCACTGTAAGCTAAAGTAAACTTTCTTCTATGAGTTGATTTTGGCCATGTGTTTTATCACAGCAACAGAAATGTAACTATGACATATACACCGAACAAAAATATAATAAACTTGGGTTTCCATCCATAAATTATAATTTATAGATCAACCATGTCTTAACACTATCATAACAACAGATATCAGAAAATCATAAAATCAAATTTTGTCACAGAAAAACACTATCAGTTGCAGAAGCTAAATTTTACATGAAGACAAACTTGTAAATCTTTTTACCCCTGTGGCTTGCAAACATTGAGCATTTCCAAAAGTAAAAGCTCTGAATTGTAAGTTTTCCTTTAAAAAAAGATTGGGAGAAATGGAGTGTGGTTAATCCTCTGAAGAGCAAATAAACTAGCTAGGGGTTGGCTAACTTGCCTCAAGATAAAAGTATGTAGGGAGGGATAAAATTTCCTAAACTTCTTACCCCCATATGAAGCTGGCTGTTTTCATGAATGCCCTTACTGTATAGTGTTAGGGAGATCTACTGGGGAACTCAGGAGTATACATTCTCCATCTGGATTATATTGTAGGTGTGAAAGTTTGTAGTTGAAAGACATGGACTTGGCAAAAACCTAAAATTACAGGAAGCTTTCTAAATAAGTGAAAGGTGAGAAATTACTACATTCAGAAGATCTGAATATTTATTTTTCATTTTAAATTTTCACAGTTTATAGATCTTAGAAGCAGAAATGATTCTAAAATCACTATCATTTTTTTATTTATTTAAATAAAAAACCCTCCCTTCCTTGGGTATATTTTGCATGCTGAAATTAAAGAAAATTTCTTTATAAAAATACTACAGAAAATGAGAAAAAAGTTGTATTTTGCAAAATGGACTATGCTAAAAATAAAGATCAAGTGGGGGTGTCAATGTGGATGTATATTTTCAAATTATTTTTCACTACATTTCAAAACTTTAGAGCAAACTGGTTAAGGACAGATCATTCTTACACTAGTTCTGGGGAGACCCTGTCTAGATAAGCTTCCTGGGTCCTGTCCTGCATTCATTCACAGGTCTGTGGGATCCCAGGACTGATTGACAATCACTCCCCCACCTCTAACTAATGATTTTCAATCCACACTGTCAACACATCTCTACCAATAGAATTTTTCCTTATTGGGCATCTTTAATCTGGTTTCTCACAGGAACACTCATAATACATAGCTGAGTCGATTTCTTACACATTTACACTAATCTCCATTACAACGCCCAAAGGAGAGAATCAGTAACTTACGTATCCCCTCAGTCTGTTCTTCTCACAGGTTTCCTAATGGTTATTCCCCACCACAAGCATATTTGAGGGTCATATAAGCTCCTACATATCAACTTTTGAGCCCATCCATGCTTCATAAACTTAAAGGCTTATTTTTCTACTCGATTCTCTGTAAATGAAATTAAAATAGGTCTTCCTGTCTTCAGGTGTTTTTATGTTCCCATAGTGTCATAAACACCACCTAGAAGAAATTATTCTAATGTTAATAAAATAGTGCAGAACTTGGGAGAAAACTCAGCATCTAAAGGGCTTGTTGCTCCAGAACCTACATAAAGCTATTGATGAGTCTGCAATACCAGTGCTCATGGAGAGAGATTGGAGGTAAAGACAGAAGTGTTCTCAGAAGCTTGTGAGACAGCTACTGTGGTGAAAAACAAAACACAAAAAAACACAGACTACGTTCTAAGCAAGGTGGATGAAAAGTTCCAATGCTACACCAAATACTGTCTTGGACCTCCATATGTATGTCTTGGACACACACACACACACACACACACACACACACACACACACACACCATATTGACCCAAATACTGAGAAAGAAAAAAAACTTGTCTAGTTTCTTCCAAGATTGTAAAAATAACCTGAATGCTTTAACACAGCAATATCTTAACCACAAGCACATCTCTTACAAAGTCAGCAATGTTGAAATTCATCAAGGTATCTTCTAGCAAATTCTTTATAAACTTAATATTTACAATTATTATATACAAAAACCATCTATCTTAAAGCATAGTAAATACCGTCTCTGATGAGCTAGTAAGTAACATAATACAACTTGGAAAAGTATTTACCTGTTGTATCCAAGGTTTGAGGATATACTTTCTGTCTTCTGAGAGTGTAATAAAAATTTGGAAAACTATTGTTTGTCTCTCATAAATGAGCTTCAATGAAAATTTAGCAATTTATTTGCCTTTGCAAGAAAGGTATCTTTCAGTTCTTAAAGCTGAAAGATAATTCAATACTGTGCTTAAACATGAAATTAATAGAAAGCACTGAAAAAGAAGTAATGATAATACCAGAAAACAAAGAGTTGAACTCATAATTTAATTGAGCTGTGAATATAAATATTGCTCTTTTTCATGTAACAACATAATATTAGGTCTTAATTTAATATATTTTAATAGACATTAATTCAGCCCAAAGTAGTGGACTTCATTTTAAACAAATGCAAGTAATGCACATCTGATTCCATTTTAAATCTAAACCAAAGCAGCCAGATTTCTACATGAAAGACATCAAATTGGTATGCAAAATGATCTTTGAAATGAATGTAATATATCAAGCTCTGGGAAGCTGAAGTATTACACATAGGGAAAATGTGAAAAAAAAAATCTCATTAAATATTTTTCACTGTGGATTGGGATTTGTCTCTTTTTAATTCTACCTTCAGGTCCTGAAAGAGTGAGCAGGTAATATATGAATGGCAGGGTAAAAATAGCATTCCTCTATCTCTCATCTCCAAGGAGCTAAAATCTTTTGTAGGAGTGATCTTATTAATCCTCACTGTATCCCTGCAAGGTAGATAGTTTAAAAGAACTATATTAACCATCTTATAAATGAAAATTGTGAGAAAGTTACAGTTCCATTAAAATAAAAGTAAGTAGTATCCTTTGACTTTGAGGAAGTTCTTTTGCTGATGGACTTGTTAGTTTGAGATTAATCTAGTTTGAAGTAGACTCATTGATATAGATCACACACACACACACAAAAAAAAAACAGTAAAACCACATATACCAAACTTTATTATTTGTTTATTTATTTTTCAAGATAGGGTTTCTCTGTGTAGCCTTGGTTGTCCTGAACTTGCTTCGTAGGCCAGGCTGGCTCGAACTCACAAAGATCTACCTGCCTCTGCCTCCCTGAGTGCTGGGATAACAGGCATGTATGCCCAGTTTACACCAAACTTTTAATATTCAATGTATTACCATTGTTGTGATTATTAATTAATGGTTATATTGAAATTGTAATTGATATTTTAATCCGTATTTTGACAGTTTCACATATATGTACACATATAACATATTGCCGTTATCTTCACACCCTATTACCCTCGTTCTCTTTCCTTTCTCCCTGAGACTGTTCTTCCCACCCAGTGACTCGTAGCTGCACCGTTAGAGAGAGTGAATCCTCTTCTCCAGCAAGTACTAACAGACACTGTCTCCTAAGGAAGGCATGAGGCTTCCTGGGCATGAACTCTTTGTGATGGAATTATGGGCCTAAATTTGGACAAGTATCTATAACTGGTTTTTGTTTGTGGCTATACTGACAATGTCATGAAAGGTTTCTAAGTAACTAAATCTAAAATGTACAAAGAAATAATGATGCACAAAATTATATCATGACCATAAAATAACTTCAAAACCAGTTATAAGAGAAAGTATATTTCAATGTATAGAATATCTTAGTGCACCTGAAATAGAATTTTTTATCCCCAAGTAAATATCTGCAGAATATGTCAAAAATAATAAAATATCTTATGTCTTCCTAGATATAACTTTTATTTTTATCTGTTAAAACAAGAAATTCATATTAAAATTTGAAAAATAGCAAGATCAATTAGGTAACAAAATTTATAATTATAAAAAGTATAAAAGTTCTCTGTTATGATTAAGAACAATTCTAATACATCTTTATTCTAGATTGATATCCCTATGCATATATTAGCCATGCAGTCAGTAATCTCTCTGTGATTTTGTATGTATATTTTAACCTATAATGATAGGTTAACAGAGAGAGAGAGAGAGATAGATAGAGAGAGATAGATAGAGAGAGAGAGACAGAGAGACAGAGAGAGACAGAGACAGAGAGAACATAGCACACACAATTAAAAAATCTTTCGATGTCATCTATTTTATAAGTTCAGAATGCAAGTTCAGAAGTTCAGAATGACATTAGTTCTGTGTCTGCATCTAACCTTTCTTCCAGCATGGGGGAAGGGGGAACACTTGTCCTACATTTTCCAATAACTGACTGTATCATCCTGCTCCTAACTGCCACAGGATGTCACCTCCACACCCACTGTCAGCACCGCCCTTCCTAGATGGTGTTTTAGCAATGAGAACATATGATCGCCTTTAGACCTTTGAGAATATTTCTATCATGGTGTTTTATTATTAAGGAGATTGAACTTTCCTAGCAGTGCCCAGTGTCTCTCATTTATGATTGTGCATTTTTAATTCTGCTCATGTATTTTTCTTCATTTGTCTACTGTCATTTTTAAAAAATGTTTTCTTCTGTCAGATAGTGCATCCAGACCACAGTTTCCTCCCCCTCAACTCCTCCCAGTTCCTCCAGCTACCTCTTCTGTTCCCCAGGTCCCTCCTGCTCCCATTTCCTTTCAAAAAAGAGCAGGCCTCCCAGCGATACCAGCTGAACAAAGCAAAACAAGTTATAATAAAACTAAATATATTTTGGAAAGAGTGGAATGAATCACCCACATAATTTAAACTGTTGTTTTAAAAGTCAGACCGTTAAAGAGAACAAGCAGAAAAGCAATGAAGCTATCCCAGATAGCACTGAGTGATAGCCTAACTCTTTGGAGGAGATGTGGTAATAGTCAACAAAGAGGCTAAGCATGACCAACAGAAAAGTCCACAGTGACAAAAAATTAAATTAAGCATTATTAAAATAGTAAAATAAATCCTAATTTAATTTAATTTAAGAAAATATATTGACAGGGTTCTGGGATCCTACCTAAATATTGCTTCCTTACAGAATATATTAATTTCTTTAAAATCTCTCAAAACTGAAAAAAATAATCTGATACCTATGTTGAGTTTGAAACCTTCCTGATTTTATTTACTGCACAGGATTATGCTATAATATTATATTAATCCTATGTCGTGTAGATTAACTTTCAGTAACCATGGCTTCCTTCTATCCTCTGTTGTATTCCATTGCTTATTATTTCACTTGGATGTCCATTTACTTGCTTGGTTCTATTGCGCTTGCATCTACTTTAAATGTATCATTTTGATTACTTAGATAAATTAAACTGTCAACCTCTACCACTTTCCCACATATCCTTTCAAGCTCTGTATATTTTGTCTCATCTATAGCTGCATTTCATTATAAAGCTGCTTATTTAGCTGGTATGTAAATAATCCTTCTTGAAAATGCCTTTCCATACTCCAACAGCAGCTTATTTTTGTGTAAGATTCTGAGGTCTGGTTTAAATAACAAAGACTTTTCCCTACAGTCTCATTTCCTGGTTCCAGTCACCTGGACCAGCCCCAAGTCTTCAGTCTCTGTGCTGCTCTTACACTCCAGCTGGTCTGAGATTCTCTTGTTCTCCTGTAAGGCAGTGAGCTGGTGCTCTGGTTTTCTGCTTCCCCAGAATTCTTCCATCCCACTTTGTGTCTCCTTTTGTTATTCTTACTAAACCGAAAGTTATTTTGTCATTCATATTTAAACTCTCCTATTATTTCTGCTGACATAACTTTTTTGAATTATGTTTCTAAGTGGTACAATTTAGCTATTACATATTTTCCTTATGTTTTGTGGCCTTTTCTCATCCTGCCTTTCCCCGTTATTGTTCCTGGAACTGTACTTTAACTGACTTCAGAAGTGTATATCATTTAAAGCACACACCTGTAACTCCAGCACTCAGAGGCAGGAGCATGATTGGAAGGTTGGTGCCACCTTAGTTTACAGAAAGTCCCAGCCTGACCAGAGATACACAGAGGGAGAGATACAGCGATGAAGAGGTAAGGAAGTTTATAAAATACTTTTAAAAAATAAAATACAGCATATTTATATTAGGTTTTCCTGGAATTAAGTTAGTTCACCTCTTTGGTCTTTTGTTAAGACATCCAAGGTTAATTATTTTAGTTGATTTCTTACATTATTTTCTTAAAACTTTGAAATGTTCTCAGAATTTAAAATTTTTAATCAAGTGATATGTAATTGTTTGAAGTTAAATATTTTTCCAGTTTGCATCCATTTAAAGAAAGCTGGGTAGTAATAATTTTTCAAGACAACATTATTTTCAGTCCTCAAGAATTAGGTTTCAGTAGAGAACGGTGATGTATTCTGCTCTGGGAACTCAGAGGCTACGGAAAACCGTGGAGGAAGAGGCCCGTGTGTTAATTATGGCTTTGACGTTGCTCCAGATGTCTACAGCTCCTGATGTGGAAGCCAGATGCCCTGTGTGTCCCACCTGCACCTGTCCACTGCTGCCCCAGAATTAGAACCCCACTGCCACAGGTGGGCCATGGCCAGCTTCCAACATCCGTCTCCTGACACTTTGGCTGCCTCCTGGGAAGATAGTGAGGGTTGCTACACAGAAACATTTATGATTTCATTAAAGAATCAATAACCAAGAGTCAGTAGGGGCCTGCTAATTGACATTTAGAGATATAAATTTAACTACAAATGGAGATTTTTTACTTCTTCTTAACTCACCATTTCAGAAAGTACATAGTTATCATTAAACTTTCTTATTACAGTTGACACATTCAAAGCTTCCTAATGAGTTTTTCTACTTAAAGAAAATATGGTGCATTGGAAAACCATTTTTAAAATGCATATATCCTTTAAGTATTGAATTCTGTCTTCAATACAAATCCTAGAATTTTATTCAGTGATGTAGTGAACTTTTCTTTGTTTAACTGTTTATCAAATCTTCTGGAAAATTGACTTCCAATATATGTTGATTACAGTTAACAAAATTATAATTAATTAATTCTCCCTCCCAAATTTATTTTCTATCAACTACATAAAAAAGTAACATTTTATGGCTTTAAGTTCTTAAGCTGTGGTAATTTTCTGAGGTTATTTACCAACTATAAACCAACAATTTATGAACAATGTAAAGTGTGTTAAATGAAAGTGTTTCTATCACCTTTAAATGTACTATCCACTGAAAAATAAATCAACTATATGACATTTAAAATTTTTTGACTAGAAGAATTCTGTATTTATGATACTTTAACATTTTTATTAGAGTAAACCAATCTCTAACTTCTGATAACAAAATAAAAATAAAAAGATTCTTCATTTCTGAAAAATAAATATTTTCTTTTTCTCTTTGCTAACTAAGCCAGCTTGAAAGGGAATTAAAAATATCTCAAGACTTTAATTATGTGTAAATTTTCCCAATTTCAATTGTATACAGCAAAACTTTTCATGTTTCTTTTTTTTATGTTTCTTATATCTTCATAAATCCATTATAAACGTTCTTGACACTCTGTCTCAGAAAGTCCACATCCACCCTTGAGTGGATAACAGTTTCTCTTGCACCTGTGCTTAAGTTTATATTAAAACCTTTTCGTAATGACCCAGCTTTGCTATAAAAAGTCATCTCATAAATTCACTTATTACCTTTCTAGGTCTCAGCTTGTACCAACTATCATGCCCTGTTATTAAAATCTCAAGTTCTATTCCTGCACAGCTGTAATTCACAAAATAGGGAAAAGAAGAAAAACCCCAAAGTAGAAAAAAATAGATACAATTTTCAAAACACAAAACTGATTTAATATCTACTAAATAAAATCCAACATAGTCATAAAGTTAGAAACTATGCCTCAATGCACATATTTTATTAGCAACTTCATCTTTTTTTTTTTTTTTTTTTTTTTTTTTGGTTTTTTTTTTTTTTTTTTTTGAGGCAGAGTTTCTCAGTGTAGCCTTGGCTGTCCTGGAGCTTACTCTGTAGACTAGGCTGGACAAATCTCATGGAGATCTGCCTGCTTCTGCCTTCAAAGTGCTGGGATTACAGGCATGTACCACCACACCTGGCGTCACTATTTTTGAATTTTACCTCTTTTAATAAAATGTGTATCAGTACAAGATTTTCAGGTATTTATGTATTCACCTGTTTAAATTGTCAAAATTTGTACACATATACCATGTACACATCATAATGGGTTTTGTTGTTTTGAGACACGTATGCATTATGGAACAGTGTGTAAATTCACACTTATTTTTTTACTGAAACATTTAAATTTCAGGACCCCAATACATTTTTATTAAACATGGTTACTGTGTAATCAAATATCACTTCAAATTATCTCTGTGGATGAAGATAAATTTTGCATCTTAGCCAACTTCTCTGAGGTAACCTCAACCTCCTGGTATCTACAGCTCTATGCCCTATTTATATGAGCTTAAATTTTAGATTTCGTCTATAGGTGAAATCATATGATATTCGTCTTTTATGCATGGTTTTTCTCACCATAATGCTCACAGATTGATAAAAGACCCAATTTTCTTCACTCTTAGAACTAAGTAGCCCCAGTGTGTGTGTGTGTGTTGTGTGTCTGTGTGTGTATCTGTGTGTGTGTGTGTGTGTGTTTTCACGCTCATGAGCACACACATGCGCAACCAGTGAAACTTCTGTGACACTTTGATTATTCCGTATACAGGTAACTGTGAATGTTGCAGTAGTAAATACTAGCCTGCAGAGTCTTCTGTATAATAGCAGCTTTATTTTGTTTCACTTTACCAGTAGGGAGATTACCAGATCATGTGGTCACTCTATTTAAAGTTTTTGCCAATCTCCATGTTATTCTCCATAATGTTTTTTCTTACTCCAATACTGTAAAACACTATTTTATATCCGTTCTGAAAATTGTTATCATTTTTTTAAATAATAGGCACTATCACAGGTCTAAGATTAATTAATTAATATTATTTGTGGCTATTATGAAGGGTGTTGTTTCTCTAACTTCTTTCTCAGCCCATTTATTGTTTGTATAAAGGAGGGTATTGATTTTTTAAGTTAATTTTGTATCCAGCCACTTTCTGAACGCATTTATCAGCAGTAGGAGTTCTCTGCTAGAATTTTGGGGGTTACTTACGTATACCATCATATCATCTGTGAATAGCAGTACTTTGACTTCTTTCTTTCTAATTTGTATTTCCATGATCTCCTTTAGTTGTCTTGTTGCTCCAGCTAGAACTTCAAGAGATATGAAAAGAGTGGACAGCCTTGTCTTGTTCTGGATTTTAGAAGAGTTTCTTTAAATTTCTCTCCATTTAACTTTATGTTGGCTACTGGCCTGCTATATATTGCCTTTATTGTGTTTAAGTATATATCCCTGATCTCTCCAAAACGTTTAACAAGAAAGGGTATTGGATTTTGTTAAAGGCTTTTTTAGCAGATAATGAGATGATTATGTGATTTTTCCCCTTTAGTTTGCTTATATGGTGGATTACCTCAATGGATTTTTGTATATTGAACCATCCCTGAATCCCTGTAATGAAGCCTACTTGATCATGCTAGATGATGTTTTTGATGTATTCTTGGATTTTATTTGTGAGTATTCCAATGAGTGTATCTGCATTAATGTTCATGAGTGAAATTGGTAAGAAGTTCTCTTTCTTTGTTGAATTTTTCTGTGATTTATGTATCAGAATGAGTTTGGCAGTGTTCATTCTGTTTCTATTTTGTTAAATAGTTTGAGTAGTATTGGTAGTATCTCTTCTTTGAATGTCTTGTAGATTTCAGTGCAAAAACTATCTGTCCCTGGGCTTTTTTGGTTGGGAGATGTTTATTGCGTACTTCTATTTCCTTATGAGTTCTAGGACTATTTAAATATTTTGTCTGATCCTTATTTAACTTTGGTAAGTGTTATCTATCAAGAGAATAATCCTTTTCATTTAGATTTTTCAATTTTGTGGAGTGCAGGATTTTGAAGTAAGACCTAATGATTCTTTGGATTTCCTCAGTGTCAGTTTTTACGTTGTACATTTATAACATTAGTCGGTTGTTAAAAACAAGGACATCATGAAATTTGCAGGCAAATGTGTGGAACTAGAAAATACCACCCTGAGTGAGGTAAACTCAGATTGAGAAAGACAAGCACAGAACATATACATTTATAATGGATATTAGCCATAAATTGCAGGATAGCCATCCTACAATCCGCAGACCCAAAGAAGCTAAGTAACAAAATAGTGTGTGATATGCAAGTTGTATGACTCTGTAAGTTAGATTTAATTCTCAATCTAACAGATTTATATATAATAAATATTTTAATTAATAAATGTTAATTTTCCCAAAAATATCTAAAATAGTATAAGGGACTAAATAATAAGTAGGATAAAGTAATCTCATGTTGTAATAAGCTTTATAACTCTCTTTCTGCTAACTAATGTCTGCTACTTGAATATAGTTAAAACACCCAATCTACACACTCCTTCCCCTTTTCATCCCAGATGGTGGAAACATCTCTGGGACAAGCTGGAGATCAGATACATGGTAGGCTTCTGGGAAAATATGGGCATGACTCTACCTGAGACTTCTTTCAGCAAGGGATATGAGACTGAGGTGGCCACCTCCTACAGCTTGGCAGGGTTTCCAGTTGAGGAAGGAAGATACCACCCCACTCACAAAACCTTCAACCCAAAACTTACCCTGCCTACCACATGTGCAGGGATAAAGATGGAGCAGAGATTGAGGGAAGTTAAGATTGTGCATGTTTTTTCAGAGGGCCTGAATTCACTTCCCAACATCCATTTTGGGCAGCTCCAAATAGCATATAACTCTAGCTCCAGGGAATGAACACCCTATTCTGCCCTCCAAGGCTCTTGAAAACACATGCGCACACACATATACATAAACATAATTTTAAAATAAAAAATATTATAAAACAACATGATGGCAAACTTGCAGAGACACAAGTGAAAGTAAGCTTTGATAATAAATTTTCTCCCAGTAATTGAAATCTATGACACTGAATTTTTTATGAACTGCAAGAAAAATAAAAACAAATATAAGACATAAATCATTCAAAAGGAAAAATACCATGCAGTGTGCATTTTATCTAATGTGCTACAGCATTCATATAAATTTGTTTCCGTTTAGTGTACAGATTAGTAAATATGGAAAAACCTCACAATTTTGAGGGTAGTTCTAAATTATGTGTGATTTGGCATCATCCTATTCTTGGTTAGTTTTCAAAATTTTTCTTATACTATGTGTGTATTATCCACTTAAGTTTTTATAGCCAGTGTATTCAGTTGATAAGAACAAGTACAAGTGAATTTTAGGCTTGGACTTTGTTTTCTAGATTTGAAAGTTTTATTTAGACAATAATAAATATATATCTTGGTTTATGTTAAACGTGTTTCATAAGAACTACTTAATCAAGGACGTATGGATTTAACAGCCACACTAACCTGAATATCCTGAAGGATTGAATGAGAGTTACGTAACCATTCCATATAAACTGTGAAAGAGAATGTATGTTTCTTTAAAATTCTTCCTTCTCATCATCATAATATAATTTGAAGGTGCCAAAATAGATCTCTCATCAGATATATGTTAAAGAAATGGTAAAGGATAAGGAATAATTTGCAACTAAAGATTTCAATATTTCTTTATCTGTTCTAGAAAGAAAGTAGATAGTGAAGTCATAAACTAAAATGGACATTAAACAGTACTTTTGTTCTGGAACAAGTACATTCACTTTTGAGGACTATTTGATAATTAACTTGTATAGCATGAAGGAGAGATGAGAGGAGAGAGAGAGAGAGAGAGAGAGAGAGAGAGAGAGAGAGAGAGAGAGAGCGCTGCTTACAGACAGAGCGAGCTTACATTTATGGTCAATGAAGAGATAAAGGGAATAGCATGTGAGTGAGTGGCCAAAAGAAAAAAACGTATCATTAAAGGTAGAATTATATTCTCACAGATGTAAAAAATCACATAACACCAATAATTTAAGTGGCAAATGTTATCAGATGCAATGTAGACTTTATGAGTTTTTTTTAATGTACATTAAGAAACATGCATCACCAACAAAGTAAAAGGTAATTTATAGAATAAGTGAACAGACATAGATCTTTAATGTCATAAGAAACAGGTGTTTAGAACCCCAGTAGAACTAAAATATAGAAAAGAAAATGAATATCTGCAAAATAAAATAAGGATCATAACAAGCATTTCTTCAAAGATGTCAAGTATTTTTGATGGCAGAACATGAGTCGTGATAGATGCCAAAATGAGTGTTTAATACCATCAAATGTAGAATGAGAGTAGATCTGGTGACAAATTTTGTTTTATTACAATGAAGAAATGGAGGCAATGTAGGTAGACAGAGAGTTTAGGGAACTGAGAAAAATGATTGGAGGCATTGGTTTGGAAAATAAAATAAAATGACATTAAAACAAAGGAGGAAAAAATGGCAAATAAAAGGAAGGTCTGTGTAACAGTGGAATCAAAATTCAGTGCTACTATCCACATGCAAATATTGATGGGTAAGAAGGGAGACTTCTGCATACTTGACACACATAAGTATTTAGTGATATTTATGCATAAAAATGTTGAATTGTAACCTGATTCACAAATGAATATAGAATACTCTTAATTAATGAGATAACATTTTAACTAACAAATAGCCACAAGTTCCTTTTGCATAGAAAATTATGATTAGAAATACATTTGCTAACTTCCCAAGTAATCAAATCTGAAAGACTTTACGGTAAGAATAATTTTATATAACACAGATAATAAATGGAAGAAAGGCAGGTAGCTAGAACTCAGATGGGAACCTCTGATTAACTCTCAGGAAATGACTGATTTTCCAGTAATCAACATGAAAAAGGCAATCAGGTGAGTGAGCACTGTGTGCCACTGTGAATTCTGTGATGTTCGGGGTTTGTTATTTATCCTTCTTGCTGATTCATTAGCAATGTGAGTACTCAGCATATATTAATGATCTACATGGAAAAGATTAACAGCATTCTACAGGTTCAGAGGCTCTCAGAAGAGCTTAAGCGATAAATATGCAGTGCTATAATCTTCTAGGATAGCACAGCTGTTATAATAGGAGGTTGTGGGAAATAGTGATTGAACACATCATTGAAGCCTCTCTTGTTTCGTTTGGGAGGGAATTGTTCTTAAAGTGGAAGAAGATACTTGAACTCTTCTAGAAAGAAAGACACATATGTAAATGAATGCTTTGAAAGATCAAATACTTAAACAAAATAAAACCTGAACTTCTGTAGCACATTTAAATGACTGACTAATAATAGTGAACAGACTTGGAAAGACCTGGGTGTTGTGTGTGTGTCTTTGTTGGTGGGCCTGGCTGTCCGTGGAGGAAGGTGAGCACGATTCTTGTGTGTGAATCTAAGTTTCATATCAAAGTGGAGGCATAGTGTCTGCATCATTTAAGAAAAGAACCACAAGCTGAAAAGTATTCCATTGTGTAAATGTACCACAATTCCTTTATCCATTCTTCATTTAAGGGACATCTAGGTTGTTTCCAGATTCTGGCTATTACAAATAAAGCTCCTATGAACATAGTTGAGGAAATGTCCTTGTTACATAAGCAAAATGTCCTTGTTCCCACCACAGGCCGAACTCTGCCTAAAAAAGGGCAAGCTTGGATGCAGGCAGAGCCAAACTGCCAAGACAGGGTAAGCAGGTCCTCAATACCTCCTGCCTCACAAACATGTCTGTCAGATATATCCGGCCAGAAGGCTGAAGATGGTGCTCAGACATTATAAGGAGTTTTGGGGAAACGTACGTTCGGGTAGCAAACTGGCTCTGTTATCTTCTCATTTGGAAAGCTGCTAACCTGCATCTCCTGTATACTCAAGTAATTTTATTCCTTCTCATGACTCTGATGGGGTTGAAGACCAGATAGTTTAGTTTTAATATTAAGCTCAGTTGTTTAGGGATTAAGATGCTTCTCGCTCTAGATAGTTGTTTTAAGTTGATAATGTTGAGATATGATAGATATTGATTTACATTCAGAATTTTAGACACACCAAGATAGGAAAAAATGTTTTCTTCAAGGCTATCAAATACAAATAGTCAAAACACTAAGAATGTAACACTTATATAATTCCTGACTGTGTCATGGTTCTTCTTCCTGTATGTAGTTTATTATATATATGTCTAATAATATAAATGTATACATAAAAATATTTAATAAAAAAGAAACCCTAGAAAGAAAGAAAGAAAGAAAGAAAGAAAGAAAGAAAGAAAGAAAGAAAAAAAAAAGAAAAGAAAAGAACCACAAATATGCATAAAATCAAATAGTCATCTTTGGTTATTTTAAAGAAAACTGAAGGTCATTGTTTTATCTAATTTTAGACCACTGTGCTAAGATACCATGACCTGGGCAACTTATAAAGAAAAGTTTTTATTTGGAGTTTATAACTTCAGAGAGTTAGAGCCCATGAGCATTATGGTGGGGAACATGTCAGCAGGCAAGCAGGCATGACACTAGAGAAGTAGCCTTTATTTTACTGATTTTAATAAAATAGTAAAGGTGCAACTGAATTCAACGTAATTACAAAATTACCTTTTTTCCCTAGAATTAGAATAAAAGTGACCAGCTGTGTGAACAGTATGGTTCCTGGAACCACATCATGCAACTATTGATCTTTTCTGCCTTGATACACCAGATCCTTATCTCCAGCAAAGGGTAAAATCATAAATGGGCAGTTCTGGAAAGGCTGCAGCATGCACCATTTTCTCTCTCCATCTAACCTTCTGGGTGGCCAGTGAGCCACTGTGCTTAGGCCAACCTTTGGAACACTAATGTTGAGGGTTCCTCATGCTGGCATATGAATAAGCAAAATGTGCTTTCTGACCCACAACTCCAGATAATGTATTGGTTTCAATGCAAGCGGCATTGTGTTTCTAGGGTAACAGAAGCCCTCACAGCAGGAGTGACAGCATGAAGGGCTAATGGGCTGTCTTAAATATCCTGTTCTGGCTGGAAGGACATTTTCTGTCTGAGACAGGATCTTACACAAGAAGAAAATTCTCCCCAATGAAGTCTTTTGAAGTTAGAGTTTTTAAAAAAAAATTACAATTCAACACATAAAATATAGTCTACATAAGTTTTTGATACTTCATGTTTTCTAGATGGTAAAAATTAACAAAGACATTTGTTTCTATCTTCTCTCTCTCTCTCTCTCTCTCTCTCTCTCTCTCTCTCTCTCTCTCTCTCTCTCCCTGTCTCTTTAACCAAACCTTGACAAATTGCTCTTTTGTTATCATGTATTTGAAATATATTTGTAGAAGGAATGTTTTCATCTGCCCAAAAGAAAAACTTCCACATTTGGTAGCAGCATTGGCACACTGCATTTGTATGTATCAAAAAAAATTCACCAAATATCTGTTCTTGATATTTCACGATGTAGTCCACCTTCATACACCAGGGACTGGACCTTTTGTATAGACTCAGGATGCCCCTAAGTCTTCCCGTCTGAACCTTTGAGCCTTTCTTCATGATCCATTTCCATTAATTTGTCTTCCAATGACCAGAAGAACTGTTCTCTACAAGGGAGCCACAGCACCACACAATGTTGGTAGTGAAGAGAGTCAACTTTGTCCTTTATACTGTCCTCCATTCTCATCACTCCATGCTTACTCTTAGTCATGCAGCATCCTGCCATCCTGAACAGAATTGAAGAACCAGACATAATCCTAGTTGCATACAGAGACCTGAATTTGGAAAAAGAAAAAAAACATAGGCACTGGAGAAAAGATAGTACCTTGAGCAAACTGGATAGCAACATGAGAAAGAATGCAGATAATAAACTAATGTTTACCACCCTGCACAAAATTCAACTCCAAGTGCTTCAAAGATGTCAATGTAAAAACAGACATCTGGAATCTGATAGGAAACAAAACTAAGCAGTAGGCTTGAAATTATTGGCATAGGAAAGAATTTTCTGAAAAGGATACCAATGGTGTAGGCATTTAGACTAATAATAAATTGGTTATCATATGCCAAAAAGTTTCTGCATAGCAAGGAACACCATTACTCAAGCAAAGCAGTGGTCTGCAGTATTTACTAAATACAAACCAAAGATAGGTTTATCATTTAGAATGTATAAAGAACTATCACAACTGAACATCAGGAAAACAAATAACCCAATAGAAAAATGGGATATAGATCTAAACAGAGAGTTCTCAAAAGATGAAACACATATGGTTAACAAACACTTTAAAATTTGTCAACATCCTTAGTCGTGAAGAAAATGTAAATTAAAACTTCATTGAGATTATTCTCCCATCTCAGTCAGAATGAACAAAAGACAGCATGTGCTGGCCAGAATGAGGGAAAAACTCTTTCATTGCTGGAGGGAAAGCAAACCTTGTACTTCCACTAGGGAAATCTGTGGAGATTCCTCAAGAAGCTTAAAAATGCCCTACCTTAAGGACTAACTATATCACTCTTAGGCATATAGTAAAAAGCCTCTATATTTTCCTCCAGGGATACTAGCTCATTAGTGTAGAAGCTTTCTAAATTATATACAAATTTGGCTTTCAACCCCCTTAATGCTGCAACACTTTAATATAATTCCTCATGTTGTGGTGACCCCCAAGAATAAAATTATTTTTGTTGCTACTTTGTGACTGTAATTTTTCTACTGTTATGAATCATAATGTAAAGATCTAATATGTAGGATATCTAATATGTGACTCACATGAAAAGGTTGTTGGACCCCCAAGACAGTCATGACCTTGTGAATCAATGGTATACACACATTAAAGGAATTTAAATTAAGTCACAATATAATGAGAGAGAAAATGTCCCAAACAGATATCTTGTACCCCAAGTAAAATTTCAAGTTCCTGAAATGGTTTTTATCTTCTTGAAGTATTGGCCAAAGGGGTCTTACGGACACTCCCAATGATTATATATTATTACTAAAACCATTAGTTACCTTCTACAAGCTGATACTAAACCCCTAGTGCTGAAGACAGCACCAATTTATATCACTAAACATGGAGAAATCAGACAGGTTCCCAACTAGAAGTTTCACCCATGCTAACTAGCGTTTATGGTACTGGGAGGCAATATGCAGCCTAACAGAAAAGAAAATAATTATCAATCTCATCCAGCTATGAAGCCTATTACTTACAGCAGAGATCTATCTGCAAGGTACTACAACAGTGGCACGTATGTTATAGAAGTAACTAAGTATTTTTTAAATTGGATTTAAGATCCATACTATGAGATAGAAACCGTATCTGACAGTGTTAATGTGGCCAAGAACTTGAGACTAGATAATGGTTCCTAGAGGAAAATTTACTAATATTATTCTGCTAAAGAAACATAGCAATAAAATGGCTTCTAATAATATAGTGCTAAACATACTGCGTAATTCATCAGAGAAACTTCTTCTTCTTAGTAATTAACACAAGGACTCACAGCTGGACAATGTTAAGAGCAAAAGACATGTGTAGTATATACCAACCACATTCCAGGGAAATCTCCATGCCCAACATGAAGTAGACTCCATGTTTTGTGTCGGGGGCAGTGTTTGTTTTGGTATTTGTATTTGCTTGTTTATTTTTTATTTTGCTTTTCATCTTGGTTTTTTTAACAGAATGAGAGAGAAAAAAACTAAATAACAAAAATTAATAATATGGATATCAATATGCCCTTTTATACTGTATAGAAACTAAAGAACAGAGAAAATATTGTTTCCCAAAAATATTAGTTAATAAACAGTAGGCATTGAGAAGGCTCAAACCTGGGTAAAGTGGATAACAATAAGTGGACCAAAAATTAAATCAAAAGTATAAATAATCTATGCAAAGAAAGGAAAAAAAATACATGCAAGAGGGAGGGAGACAGACAAGG
>OU015752.1:55853886-55881332 GCA_907169655.1 Acomys percivali
AGAGAGAGAGAGAGAGAGAGAGAGAGAGAGAGAGAGAGAGAGAGGGATGTTCAGCCTTATATGTGCTAAGTGAAATACTAATATTTTTAGGAAAAATAGCTATATTTTTATAATTAGTCTTGAAAAGTTGTTTCAGGTAAATAATTACTTTTATACAGATTTGGGTCATCTAACACCATCCTTCAGAACAGCTTGGACGTGCTAACAATGAAGGTCTAAGGATTCACCTGCACAAAGTGACACCATGTATGCTCACAAGTGAAGAAATCTTTATTTATATCAACAGCACAGAACCAAATGATTAATAAATTGTGTCAATACCTCACAAGATTAAAAGTAAAAGAATAAAATAACTATGATCACGGCTGTCAAGAGGACTCAGCAGGTAAGGATGCTTGCAGTGATGGATGGTGGAAGGGAAGAACCAATTTCATAAGCGCTGACTTTAAAATTTATATTTGAATGTGACAAGATTTATTCCGCAAATACTGCAAAGAATGCACAAATGTTAAAACATATGTTTAGTAAGTTGCACATATTGCATGGACATACAAAAAGAAAATGAAAGTACACATGTACACACTTATATATATTGCACCTAAAAAAATAAAACTGGAAGTCAGCACAAAGAAGTGATGACCTTGTATTTTGAGAATAGATGTTCAGAATTATGATGTCATCTTGGTTGACCATGTCCCCTGAATGGTGAGACCTGGTGGCACTCAGAGGAAGGATATCAGGCTACCAAGAAGAGACTTGATACCCTATGAGCATATGCAGGGGGAGGAGGTCCCTCTCAGTCACAGTCTTAGGGGAGGGGAGTAAGGAGAAAATGGGAGGGAGGGAGGAATGGGAGGATACAAGGGAGGGATAACCATTGAGATGTAATATGAATAAATTAATAAAAAAAGAGGAAAAAAAAAAGAAGTGATGACCACAGTCGCTGACATTAGTGTGAAAGGGAGGGCTGTACAGATAGGCTGGGACTAAGACTCCCAGATCACTCTTCCAATAAATTATTATAACATTTGATTTTTGCATTCAAACTCTTTGATCACATATTCAATTTCTTTAATCATAAGAAGAGTAGCAGAGCAAGTAAAAGTTAAAACATATATATTCATTTATTCTAAAAATGTTTATTCAACAACCTAGCGTGGCAGAAGCTGCATCAGGCAAAGGAGAATAAAGAATGGTAATCCCAGTACTCAGGGAGCATAGAGCCTGTTGAAAGAAGCCGACAGGCAATCATGACCTAGATTTAAAACCTGAGTGACTTAGCAAAGAAAACTGCACCAGTAGAAAGCAAAGTCAAAAGGGAAAGCCACTTTAAGAAATAATGCCCTTGATAGGCTGCAATTTTATGGAATGAAGGCTTTATGCAAAGTGAAACGTCATCAGTGTGAGCTTAAACAACTGACTTTTAGGAAGGAGTCCCAATCTGCAGTTTAGATGTTCTTTTTAGCCCAAAAGTCTAGCAGAGAAAACAAAAAGAGTCACAAGGAATCATTAGCACTGTCCACTTTGGTTGGATTTAGAACATGTTTTGTTTTATAAGAAGTTTCTATTCAAGATTCATCTGGTATTCTCTGTAAAGAGGAGAATGGACTATTTTCTACATTAGCAAAGCAAATTATTGATAACATAAAAAGTTCTTGGAAAAATATGATCATATAAATAGAAAGCTATAGTTAAATAACCTTACTGAGAGATGTAATGCCGCTGAAGTTGAATATCTGACATTAGGTGACTTGTCTAAGGTCATATTATGATGTATTTCACAGCAACAAGACCTCAATACACTATTACTCAAGTTAAAAAAAAAAAAAAAACGCTTAGATTTAAACCCACTTTCTTTTACTTTGATCATTTAGAGAAATAAGTCGATGTTGAATGTTAATTCCTCCCAGAATCAGCTGGGAGAACTTCATGTTAATGAGGCCAATGTATTGCCTTTTTGGTCCTGCTAATGACAGGCTCCACATATGAAAAAGTGTGCACATGGTAGAGGGGGATGAATGTTGTTGAACTTCTAATCAAATCCAGATGTCTTCCGAGTTTGGTGTCAGTCACAGAGGGAACACATGTGAGAGTAAATGAATCCTGATGAGAAATCACTATCTAGGGAATGTAGGAGAAGTTCTGAGTTGATCTGAATTTTATAATATGACAGAGTATGGGCTTGATTATCTGTTTGTGTCATTGAAGACTTTTCTTTTCTTTCTTTCTTTCTTTCTTTCTTTCTTTCTTTCTTTCTCTTTCTTTCATAGAAGACATGATGATTCAAAAAACAAACATGCCACAAATTCAACCAAGATACAAGAAACTCCAAGGTGATGTATGTTTAGTGCGATTGAATACCTCCAGTTTCTCATAAGTGTTCTTGTCAAGCAGACAACATTGAGTTGGTCCTGTTTTGATTCCCAGCATAATGTTGCCATGCAGAAGAAAGTCACAAACAAAAACTACATTTTTAGACTCCATCACCAGCTCTGCCAAGCATGAAGTGTACAATGGCAGCTGTCTGGACTAGTAAGAACAGGTGGGAAAAGTGAAAGCAGAAGCATTATCTTACAGATTATGGTCTGTTGGAACAGTGCCCAAAATACCAACATAGAGGCTGAGTGACAGTGGTTAGTGCCTGATAGCCCCTTTTATATTTATGTTTCATTAACAGTATTACATATGCAAAAACAAACAAAACATTCAAAATTATTACAACAATTGAGATGTAAATTTGCTTGTGAGATACTTTAAAATATATATATTAAAGATCAGCATATATGTTAGTCACTTCATTTCCCCCAAAGGTCACAAATAAAAGAAGCTGGCATTTGGAAAGAAGAAAAATAAAATTGCTATACTCTTCAAATTATCCCTTTGCATATAATCCCGTTTTAATCATTTGATGTATTCACAGTTATAAATAGGAATGACAATGTCCAAATGATCAAGGAAAGTAAAAAGGCTGACTTTATACACTTAAGCTTAGTTTAGTAAATAAATTCAAGAAGCAGGATAAAATTTCCAGCCATTTATGTATATGGAAGATCAAACATTTATGTCGCTTTGCAGGAAGCAGGTAAATGTAAAATATTAAAGACGTGACTTTGTTCCCTGTCTATGCAGAAATATCTAAAAGATTGTAGAAGTAATGAGACAACTGAATAAGAGTATAGTATGGAAACGTTTAAAAAAAGAAAGAAAGAAACTAAGAAGACTCCGCAGTGGACAACAAAATGTGATGGACGGCTCTCTCACACTATATCGGCCTTAACCATTTCTATGAAGATGTGAGCATGCAAGTATAAATGGTTTGAGCATGACTGCATCGTGCGTTAAGGAAAACACTAAAAAGAATGAAGTAAGAAAAAGAATCATAAAACATGGCAATAGATTGTGTACTGCAAAGGATGTTCATTTTGTCTTCTCAGGAACAGCATGAAGCGAAGATCAGACAATCCAACAACAGATTGTTGCAGAGATGACTTTCAGCCCTGGGGAACAGGTGCATTAGAAGACATGTTCTCAGAATTTTAAATTGAGGGAGGTAAGACTCAAACTGAAGTATAGAATGAGGAAAAAATCAGATAATGTTTGTAACTATCACTTACACATTTCTGTTCATGGAGTCCTATACCTAATTGAAGTTTTCTATTAATTCAAACACTCTGGACTAGTATTTCAATAACATTAATTAGGTTTCAATGAGCCAGGTGCTGTCGCACACACCTATAATCCCAGCACTCAAAGGCTTGAGGCAGGCGGATATCTGTAAATCTGAGGCCAGCTTGTTCTACAAAATGAGTACAGGAAAGCCAAGGCTACCCTTTTGGTTGTCTTGAATAACAAACGAACAAACAAAACCACACAAAACTCCTAAAGAGAAAAACAGCAACAACAAACAAAAACAAAAAACAAAAACATTCAATGCATCATGATATAATAAAAAAAAAAAAAAAAAATAGGAGACTTAGAACCAGGCAGAGTCTAGAACTGACAGTGAACCATGATAGTTTGTGCTCTTCATGCAGTTCTCTATGCAAAGGAACTGTATACAGGAAGTTCCTGGACCATTTTCTCATGAAATCAACTATATTACAAACCTGTATTATCTAAAAGGACCTTCAACCCCACAACTGTTAACTCATCCAAGGCCACAAATAAAGTGAGTGGAAAAGCTTGCCCGTATGTAAAGCTTCTCATGCTTCCCAGCGCATCACTACTGGTTCTACGAACTCATTGCATTTTAGGGATCATGCAGAATCATAGCTTTCTGTAGATCTGCAGATCCATTCAAGATTGAAGATTTTCTTTGGAAAACTTAGGAAAGAATAAAGGACCAAGACGTTACTTTCACACTGAAATTGAAGCAAATTCTGATCATTCATTGAGAGGTGGGAAACTTTACTTTCTCTGAGTTACATACCTGCCAGATGCTATGGCTTGACTGTCATCATGTGATTTTCCCCATTACTTCATTAATAAAATAAACATGGGAAGCCCTACAGCCAGAGGTGTCAAACAACAGGGATACTACTCTAATGGAGGACATGGGGATGAGACTAGATGGCTGTGAAATAAAATTGTCAATGACTGTATTTCTGCCTTTGGCCTACCTACATGTGATCAGATTTATTCCTGACACTATACTCCCGATAGCCCTTTTCACAGAATAACTTTAGAAAACTTATGAGCATAAATTATTTTTCTGCCTCCCAGCCTTTTACTAGATGGACAATGAGAAACATCTTTGTAGAAGACCTCGGAGCCATTTCAGAAACACAGTTGTTAGAGTTCTTTCCTAACAGAGGGGTTAGCCTAACTTTCCTAAGAAGTAACAGCATAAAGAGGTCAATCACACCAATCAACCTCCCATTAATACGTCTAGCAATTTTCCTAAGCTTACACTAGCGCCTAGAATTCACCCCCATTTTGTTAAAAGAGTTGAGATCAGCCTCTTTCCTTTATTTCGCTAACCTTCAAGTCTTTCTTTTTTCTCTAACTCTGTCTTATACCATTTATCCTTGTCAGCAATAGAAAGTAATTGCTAAGGAGGATAGGCATTAGTCAGAAAGGGAAGACAAGCTTGTAATGAATTTGCTGATGGAAAAAAAGAACGGATAGTCAGGCAGGCAAGATAGTAAAGAAGCATATAAGCCTGAGTTTCTAAGTTCAGTCCATTGATCCCAGTGTACAAGAAGAGAACAGGATCCCAAAAGTTGTCTTCTGACCTGCATGCCAACTCTCTCTCCTCTCTCTCTCTCTCTCTCTCTCTCTCTCTCTCTCTCTCTCTCTCTCTCTCTCTCTATCTATCTCTCTCTCTCTCTCTCTCTCTCACACACACACACACACACACATCAAAATAAAATAAAGAAAATGATGGAGAGAATTCTTGAGGAGAGGTCTGCGTGTAAACAATGCCAGAACCTCCATTACACCTTGGTTACATCACCCAAGGAAGCTTCCCAGTGATTGCATATACCTGGCAAGGATTGAAAGAAGTAAGGGGGCGTGGCTTCCCATGAAAAATAAATGACAGCTTTAAAAGAAGAACAATTATAAAATTTATAGTCTTAAGACATAATAATAGGCTTTTATGCAGATTAAAATGCATTTGAATGCAAATTCAAAGCATATGTTATGCAAATCGATATGTGGCTCTCCTGACTGTTTCACATATTTGGCTGTGACCTTGGGGAGACCTTAGCAACAATTCCTTTCTTCTGTTTTAGAACTGTTAGGTATAGGAAGAATCTAATGTGAGCTTCTCTCCATATAACTGAGCGAAGTTTCAGGAGAGACAAAAGTAACTTCATAATAATCTGAAATATTTAGGCCAGAAGAATGTATTTAGGCTTAAATACCAAAGTCTCTAAGATAACTTGATAGACTCCCAATGAATGCCAGAGCTAGCAAAAGATATCAAGGCTAATATAGACTCAAGAGCTTTGACCAGGCATGTGGAACAGAAATAACCTTTCTTAAGGTTGGTAGATCTTTGGAATAAATCCACTACCTACTACATGAACAGCAGGTGTCTATGAGATTCTGTTGGCTCACAGTTTTATGTTTGAGTTCAGATACATTTATTCTTAAAATCTAGCTGGGAGAGCTTCAGCAAATAAAAGGCTTAACTTCTCTGAGTTTCAGGTTCACAACTATAACAGAAAAAATAGCTTGTTAAAAGAGAAGTATTATAATATATAATGTTATAACTGCCACAGAATAGTGCTCATCATCACCAAAAATGGTATAATCATCTTCTTCATTTTCATCTTCTTTTTCATCATCTTCATCTTCTTCATCATCATCATCATCACTACTATGACTTCTCCTAATATTTAAATCCCTACCTCTAATCTTAAAAGTCATTACCACTAATTTTAGTGTCCTTTGAGTATGTCTTGTGTATTCCCCCTGCCTCTGTCTGTCTGTCTGTCTGCCTGTCTGTCTGTCTCTCTCTGTCTGTCTCTCTCTCTCTCTCTGTCTCTCTCTCTCTCTCTCTCTCTCTCTCTCTCTCTCTCTCTCTCTCTGTCTTTCTGTCTCTCTGTCTCTGTCTCTGTCTCTCTGTCTCTGTCTCTCTCTCTCTCTCTCTCTCTGTGTATGTGTGTGTGTGTGTGTATTTCATGTATTCATAGGGTCACTTTATTTCTCTGAGAAATAAGTTTCAAGCCCCTTACAGTCTAGAAAAATTAATTTCTACTGCACAGCTACTATAATGGTGGAATTACATTACTTACTCAGCAGCTGTCTTTTATTGGCTTTTCAAATCTAATACTTTATCAATTTTCTTGGGCTACTGTAACAAATCACAGACTAGGTAGCTTAAACAATATAAATAAATTTTATAACAATCAGTGGTTGTGCACCCATGGTCATGAAATTGTCAGGATGGTTCCCCTGGACGTGTAGATGGTCATTGTCTCCATGCCTTCATATTGCCTTTATTTTCCAAGTGTCTGTGTCCAAACACTTCCTTGGAAGGACTCACATCTAAGAAGACTACATGTACTACAACAATCTTATTTTAATTCAATTCATTCTAGTCAAGAGTCTCCATATACCTCCACTTCTTGAAGCCTTAGGTGTTAGAATCTCATCATAGGGATCAGTGGCAAATACTATCAGCCTGCATTCGCCGTCCCTTCGTAACTTTTTATTTTGTATTATTATCTTCACTAGTGTTTTTGCCATTAGCCTTTGTGTTATTCATTACAGCTTTTTCATAATTATAATTGTTGAACATTTCTTAGTTATTAAAAAGTTCTTTTAATTTACTTGAATGCCAATAGGCCCTCGTCAGGCCCTAGGGAATTCAGGATCATTCTGCTTTTCAAGACAAAAGGAACTAGGAGCTTGTATAAGAAGCAAAAATCTTAATTCCAAGTGGATCAAAGCCCTGAACATAAAACTGGATACACAAAATGTAATAGAAAAAAAGTGAACAATAGCCTTAAACTCATTGGTACAGGAGACAACTTCCTGAGCAGAGCACCAACAGCTCATGCTCTATGATTGACAATTAATAAACAGGACCCCATGAAACTGAAAAGCTTCTGAAAGGCAAAGGACACTATCAATAGAACACAATGGCAGCCTACAGATTGGGAAAGAATCTTCACCAACCCAACATCTGACAGAGGATGTGTGTGTGTGTGTGTGTGTGTGTGTGTGTGTGTGTGTGTGTGTATCCAAAATATCTAAGGAACTCAAGAAATTAAACACCAACACACTAAATCATCCAGTTTAAAAATGAGGTGCAGAGCCAGGTCATCAGGGAAATGTAAATCAAAATGAATCTTAGATTTCATCTTATATCTATGAGAATGGCTAACATCAAAAATTCAAGTATCAGTACATGTTGGTAAGGATGTAGAGCAAGGGGAATAATCGTCCATTACTAGTGGGAGTTAAAATTTGTCCTATCACTTTGGAAATCAATCTGGTGCTTTCTCAAAAAAGTGGGAATACTACCTCAAGACCCAGCTTTACCACACCTGGGCATATACCCAAATAATGTTCCACCATACAAGAAGGACATTTGCTCAACTATGTTCATAGTATCTTTAATCATAATAGCCAGTAACTGAAAACAACCCAAAAATCCCTCAATCAAAGAATAGATAAAGAAAATATGGGGCTGAGAGATGACTGAGGTTAAGAGCATTGTCTGCTCTTCCAAAGGTCCTGAGTTTAATAGCCAGCAACCACATGGTGGTGTATAACAATCTATAATGAGAACCTGGTGCCCTCTTCTGGCACGCAGGCAGAATACTATATACATAATAAATAAATAAATACTATAAAAAGGAAAATGTGGTACATTTATATGATGCAATATTACTCAGCCATTAAAAACAAGGAAACAATGCAATTTGCAGACAAATAGATGGCAGTAGAAAAGATCACCCTGAACGAGGTAACCCAGACACAGAAAGAGATACATGGTATGCACTCATTTATAAATGGATTTTAGCCATATAGTAAAGGATAACCATTCTACAATCCACAGACCCAAAGAAGCTAAGTAACAAGGAGGGTCCAAGTGAGGAGATGCTTGATTATCTCTCATAGAGAGAAATAAAGAGACATCAGAAGTGAATGAAGAGAGAGAACTGTGTGGCAGAGAGTAAAAGAAGGGGAAGGAGGGGGGGTGATGTTGGAGAGAGAGGGGGTGGCGAGTGAGAGGGCTGGGAAAGAGAAGGGAAACTGATGGGGGGCTTCTCTGGGACAAGTTGGAGACTCCTGGGGGAGGCTGCTGGGAAGATATGGGTGTGATTCTAGCTGATACTCTTAGTTAGCAGAGTGGGATATGGAGATTGAGGAGAGTCACCTCCTATAGCCATGCAGGGTTTCCAGTGGAAGGAAGGGGATATCAACCCACCCACAAAAGCTTCCACCCAAAATTTACCCTGACTACAAGATGTCCAGGGATAAATAAAGAACAGATACAGAGAGAAGGGACTAAACAGTATTTGGTCCAACTTGAGACCCACTCCAAAGAAGAGAGCCAACTGGAGACACTATTAGTTATACTCTGCTATGCTTACAGACAGGAAGCTAGCATAACTGTCCTCTGAGATCCTCCACCCAGCAGCATATTGAAACAGATGATTGGTTACATGGTCAACTAACCAAGGACCATGGAGCCCAGAGAGACTGAACCACAAACTCATGGGTTGGGCCTAGGTCCCCTACACATATGTAGTTGATGGGTAGCTTGGTCTTCATGAAGATCCTTAAGAATTAGACTGGAAGTTGTCTCTGATGTGGACTCTGTTGACTCATTTTGGATCACATTCCCCTAACTGAGATGCCTTCTTGGGCCTCATTGGAAAGGATGTACTTAGTCCTTAGGTAACTGATGGCCATGGCCAGTTGGTGAGGGTGGGGAGCTTCCTTTTCTGAGGAAAAGGGGAAGGGAAAAGTGGGAAGAGTGTAGGTGGTGGGACGGAGAGAAGAGAAGGAGTTTTTGACAGGCATACAGAGTAAATAGATTAATTAATTTAAAAAAAAAATAACAAGAAAAAAATAACCCTTCCTTTTTACTTCAGAGGACTAAGACCTAAGGATTCCATGTCTTTGTAAAATCCAAGCAGGCATCCAACATAACAGCAAACATCCATTGAAATAATAAGTACATCAGTGAATATTCAAGTAAGCCTGTGGTTCTCAATCTTCCTAATGATGCAACCCTTCAATACCTCATGTTGTAGTGACCCCAATCATAAAATTATTTTCGTTGCTACTTGCTAAACTGTAATTTTGCTACTTTTATGAGTTGTGATATAAATATCTAATACATAGGATATTGGATATACAACTCCTTTCAAGTGGTTACTACCCATTGGTTGAGAATTACTGATAAACAGAAGTCAGGGAATCACAGCTAGTATTTATAATCTGCTCCTTCTAATGGCTCACAGAATATTCACGCTGCTTAATCAGACTTTCAAGAGCTGCTGAGCTGGGAATTTTTACTGTGTTTCATGGTGTGGGAGTAATACTAATCTACCCATTCTACTTGTTGAAATTTTCCAGTGTTTCCAGCGCTGTCAAAACTTACTCCTTGTTGTGCAAGTTAAGAGAAGTAAGGAGCTAATATTTTGAGCAGACCCAGGAGAGAGGAAGATAAGAATGCCTCGTAGATTAAATAACCAAAAGTAAGAAATGTGCTCCTGAGAACTGGCAGCATTGTGTTTCTTCTCTGAGATAACCAGTCTTGTACACTTTGACAAAATAGCATGATTAATTTACAAATTCTCTGATTATCCAATTTATGCTAAAATGTCTGCCATTTTAGGCAATGAAGTATATTAGCCCTTCAGACATAAATAATCTTACCAATATACTAACCACTATGCTGTATGTACAAAGAGAAATCTTATTTCTAAAGAGAAAACTTTATTATTTTATAAATAAAACCATTTAGCTTGCTTACACTATAATGTTCTTTTATAAAAGCAAAATATCCTAATTGATTTTACCAATAAAGACTCATGAGCCAATGCTAAGGAGAAAACCTACTAGCTCAGAGAGGCTTAGAAAGCATCCAGCTGACCTTCCTACTCAGCTGAAGTCCCAGAAGGAAAAAGGCTTTCTACTCAGCTCACATTCCAGATGGAAAAAAACAAAAAAAAACGAAGCATAAAGCCAAAAGCTTGATAGCTCAGCTGACAGCCCGGGAGAAAAGGGCCAAAAGCTCTTTCTTCTTATTGCTGTCTTAAATACCCTTCTTTCTTTTTTTTTTTTTTAAATTAATTAATTTATTTATTAATTTATTCATATTACATCTCAATTGTTAGCCCATCCCTTGTATCCTCCCCTTCCTTCCTCCCTCCCGTTTCCCCCTCTATTCCCTTCCCCTATGTCTGTGACTGAGGGGGACCTCCTCCCCCTGTATATGCTCCTAGGGTATTGAGTCTCTTCTTGGTGACTTATTATCTTTCCTCTGAGTGCCACCAGGCCTCCCCATCCAAGGGACATGGTCCGATATGGGGCACCAGAGTTTGTGTGAAAGTCAGATCCCCTTCTCCACTTAACGGTGGAGAGTGTCCTGTCCATCGGCTAGACTGGGTAGGGGTTCGAAGTTTACTGCTATATTTTCCTTGGCTGGTTCCATAGTTTGAGGAGGACTAGAGGGCCCAGACCCGCCTGTATTTTTCCAGGACCCACTGGATCCCTCTATTTCCTCATTCTTCCCGGCTTCTCACCCCTAAAGTCTCAATAGGATTTTCTCCCCTCTGACCCACTTTCTTGGTAGGTAAAGTTTATCATGGGGGCGTACCCCTTGGCCTAGTGTCTCGATATGTCTCTCCTCTCTGTTTACTCCCTGCAGCTGGTTTCTTGCTCCACTTCTTTGTTAACCTTATTTAACTCTTGGCTTAAAGATGTGTACTAGGGCTGAGCCAAAACCACAACTACTTGTGTACAGTAAACAGAAAGCTCTTGGTGTTAGAGGTAGGCTTTCCAGCTGAGCCACTGCAAAACTAGAAACAGGTTTTCACAGTTCACAATCGCGGGGTTCACAATGGGATCACACATCCTCCCAGACTATTTTATTGTATTTCACTCTGTTTCATTTATTTTTTTTTTGTCTATTATAAAATTGCATAATAATGGTTAAAGATAAATGGGTAGTGTGTTTGTCAGTTTACTCATATTATAACAAAAATACCTGAGACAATCAACTTTTGAAGAGGAATCATTTTGGTTCATTGTTTCATTCAGCGTTTGATTGGCTTACAATGAGTCAGTCCATCACGGAAGATGTATGTGGCAGAGAAAAATTAATCATCCTATAGTGTCAGACAGCTAAAGAAAAAAGAGAGAGAGAGAGACGATATTCCTGACAACCTTATCAAAGTCAAAGGCATGCCCTCAGTGGCCTCACTTTCTTCTTCTGAGCTCTAAGTCTTTAAAAGTTCCACTTCTTCCCAATACCATATAGTTTGAATAAGGCTTTAGCAGGTGACTTTTGTCTCTTATGGGGGACACTTAAGATGTAGACCATATGGAGCTGGAGACTAGGCTCAATAATTAAAAGTACATTTTGCCCTTGCAGAAGAACTGGGTTCTACTTCCATCACCCACTTGGCAGCTTGCAACCATCTAAAACTCCCCTTTTAGGTTATGGGACACTTCCTTTGGCCCTCCATGTGCACCAGAAATGCATGTGGTGCACAGTTGTACAAGCAGGCAAAACACTATATGTATAAAATAAATAAATAAATCTAAAAATTAATATCTACATCATAATAGCTGGATACACACAGCAGACTGTAAAGATAATAAACACAGATGATAATGTAGATATATAGATTATATGATAGAAATTCTAAGACTCTGATAAGAAAATATGTCTGCTCCCACTTTTACTGAGATTTCATGGGAGTTAACTAGCCTTTATTTTATTTTTAACAAATACAAAGGGGAGTAGAGACAAGTGCACATTTCTACGTGTTTTGTCAGAACTTGAATTTGTAGGTTGTATTTCAGTCCCCAGTGGAAATGTATTTTCATCACAAACCACCTCACAGTGTGATACAATTTATCATGATTGTCATCTGTGACACAAGAGAGACAGAAATAGAATACTGGGGACTCTGGGATTAAGAACCTGTGTGCTCAAGTGCACTGTTATATCTCAGGAGAGTCATGCTCATCATGATGTGAGCAGCTGTCTACTTGCTATCACAAGGCAGGATTTGGTTCAAATAGCCAACATGTACTCTTAAGTGGGTTAATACAAGTACACTTCAATTAATAGATCACCTTCGTAAAAACTATTTGATTTTATAAACATTAATTCTCAGACTTAGCAACTTTAATATTGTGTGCAGTTCTATGTTTTTAGTATGGAAAATAATTTATGATCACTTATTATTTTCTTTTTTAACTGCCTTACAATGCCAGATGTATGTTCAAAGTCAACTAAACTGTTGACTAGGACTAAGGTTTTATTTTTGACCCCAGGAATCCGTGGTATCTAATACCATATAAAGAAGATAGAGATTCAGTGACTTTTCTGAGATAAATACTACAGAAAGGACTTTAAGATGCCTTCTGGAACTTTCTAATAGATAGGAGTATGTTAGAATGATAGCAGGCAGGAAATGAAAGTAGCTCTTAGCAAATTAGGAATCCCTTTTGTGTGATATCCTATCTCCTAAGCAGCCATTTGTCTTTCTTGAAACACAGATAGCATGCTTTTATTTTATCTAATTTTTATCATTAGCACAACTGCACATACAGAACTGTTGTAAGTTAAATAAATTTTTGGCTGAATTCACGTCTTCTTATTTACCCTCTTCTTCCTCAAGCTCTTTCAGAAATTCTATCTCTTTCCTTGGAGGAACACAGAAATAAAGAGATATAAAGGAAGCTGCCCAAATTTTGAAATTATTCTGCTTCTCTATCTCACCATTCTTACTAACAACTAAAGCTCAACTGATTGTCAACCATTGATCATTACGTTCCATTAATTATGTTTAGACCTCCAGTCAATTTCTCCAACTAATGTCTCCCTGTAGATTAGATTTCTTCATTCAAGTGTCTAAAGGGTAGCCACCTATCTAAAATGTATATATTTGCATCTTCAACTAGAGACCATAATTTTTCCTAAAAGAGATGTCCTATTTCCAATGTTTTGTAACTTTAAAAATCATTAAATACTTGGTTATCTTTGATTCCTATGCATCGATGTTTTACTTCCCTATTTTGCAATGCCATCACTTCTCCAGTCACCAAGCTCTCCCAACAGTCTTTGATGTTCTTGTACCAACCTATTCTTCTCCCAATAGGCCAGCTTCACTCAGTAAAAGCCTGTCACTCCTCATCCAAATTACTGCAGCAGCAGGGCTTATGATTCTAAACTATTCTAAGACATTAATTTTGCTGCATCTATTCACATTTGTGATATGCAAATCTCAGCAGGTCCCTATTGTGGGTCACCTAAATAAGAAACTCCAGAGGACAAATCCCTACTGGTGTGTTCTGTCAAACTTTCCCAGTCTCATCTGTGATCTTATCCTCTAAGCTTGGGGTCCAAGATTCAGTTATACTCACTGCTCTCTGAACCCATGATTCTTTTCCCTCCAGTCATTTTCATCCCTTGGCATTCCCAGACCTCCCTCTGTTTGAGGTTCTTTTCTAGATTATATAGAGGGCATTTCTATTCTGAAAGCATGTGACACTTCTCCTTTACCCCAAGAAAGATGCTATACAACTTGTTTAATATAGACAGAGCATAATGAAATAGACTTACTCTTATAACCCATTTCGCTTTACTTTAATCTCCTTAAGAGCGGGCAGTTATCTTGGAAAATATCATTTGTGACTGAAGGCTATGTACATATTGTAATACTATAACGACAGAAAGTTAATTATTAATAAATATTACTTAATCTATGAATATAGAGACAGTGGAAAATGGAGTCTAGCACCTTCATATCAAGTCCGCCGCTGTTGCTTTAGGAAGAACTTTAGTAGAGATTCAGTTTGGTTGGAGACAAAGATAAGCTGTATCTTTGGAGTGAGAATTGAGTGGACAGTGTCACTTCCTAACTGAATGATAGTCATACGAAAGCAAGACTTACATACATGTTTTTATATTGCAGCATTTTGATGACGAGTGAATTCAATAATTTTCTTAATATAAATAGAAATCCAATAACCAATTTTCTAACAAAAAAATTGATATGCTTAGAAATTATAATAATGCCTTTTTAAAAACCATGCACTATTCAACCCTGAAAATGAGGAGTGGTTTTTAGTGTGTAAGTTGTTAAGCAAAAGTTAGCTCTTCTAAATGTGTTATGTTCCACAGTGAAGTAAATGCCATATATTTTCCCTGGGTACTGTACTAATACACACTGTACTATAAAGAGTTTTCTCTAAGAATTAAAAGATTGATTTATTAAACTTTCCACCAGCTACTGTATATGATTCTTGACCTTTCTACTTCATCTATGTAAAGACCTAATCCATACCACTCTTGTGCCATCTAATTTTTCCCATGTCTCTCAAAGACATCTGTCTCCTCTTGAGCAGATATTCCTCACTATATGACTGCCTGACAGAGCCTAAAATATGCTGGAGATTTCACGGACTATAAGGCCTACCACATTTATTCAAGAAGCAAAGCAAGACTTTAAAATGTCAAGTGCCTGCAAAATCTGCTTCCAATTTACTAAGGAAAAGGGAGGAGAGAATAAAAGATGATTCAGGTATAGATATTGTGTACCCATAAAAAAAAAGTGAAGAAAAAAAAAAGAAATTGAATTTATTGAAACTAGAATTTTTGTAAGAAGGGATTAACTCTAGTTATGCATAAAGCATTCTATTCTCTGTCCCAAATTCTTTAGATGAAAATGAAATTAATGATGGCATTTATAAACTGCAAGTTTGTAAGTTATACTCAGAATTATACTCAGAATCTTTTAGTTTTATATCTGTAAAAGCAATTCTAAATATGCCAATCCCTTTGTGGAGTTCATATTTAACACCTTTTTCTTTTGTTTTTACTACAAATGTGATTATGAGGTAAGTATACATGAGGTTTCTATGAATCACCATTTAGTTTTTATTCATGATTTAATCATTAACTTGCTTATAATCTAACTGATGAAATAGTTTACACCTACAGTGACCACTGTATATAAAAGCTATTAGGTCAAAGAGTTGGACAAATAATAATGTCATTCCCTCTCTTATCCAAAACATAATAGCAGCCAAAACTCATTTATTAATCTATTGTTAAGCAAATCTAGTATGCTTATCAGACTGTGAATACTGTATTAAATATTGATCAAGTATTCCTAATGTTTTCATATTAAATTAGTGTGACAGAATATGTCTCCTAATATGTACTCCCTGTAGACATTACTGGTTAAAATGACATGCTTAGAGTTAAATAGAACTGATGTCAAACTCTAGCCTGAATTTTAGAATTTAGGCAAACAAGATCACATATGTATTGGGAATATTATTTACTTCCTTTGTAGATAGAACAATGTGGTGATATGGTTATAACACATGTTACTATCTCTTCAGTTGACTCTGGACAATTTTCAGCCCATGAATTTGAAATGTATTATTTTATAAGAAATATTAGGAAGAAATGTACTAGCAGTTAAGAGCACTTGTTACTCTCACAGAGGACCAGAGGTTAGTTCCTAGATTGAGGAATGGAGGAGAGAAGAAATATTGAGGCCCAGGAATTAGTTGTGGTGCAAATTCAAAAGGTCTTATAGCCCAGGAGAACTTTATTTTCCTTCTGTTCTTCTATTCCTCCTGCACCAACCCCAGTACTTCATTCAAAGTGAAGTTCAATTTTTTTCATTACAGATTACATTATGATTTTCCCATCTTTTACACTCAATAGACCATTTGAAAATCAACAGAGCAAGAAAACAATCTAACAAAGAAATGCAAATGGTTCTGTACAACCTACAATAAAGCATATAATTAATTAAAGGAAAATCAATTAATTTCCAAGCAATGATCAGCATGACCTGATTATTATTTCTTAAACAATACTCGGTAAAGTTTAATAAGAAATTTCCCTGGGCTTTAAGACATTGTGTTTATATTATTGTCATAGCTCAAAACTTGAAACTATATATCCTTAACACACACACACACAAAAAAATGTTTGACCTACTTCTAATCCCAAATCAACAGATGAGCTATCCATCTTTATCCAAGCCTAGGCTAACTCCTAAGAAGTACTCTTTTGTAAAATATCTGTGAAGCATGACCTTCCAAGCCCACTTTCTATTTCTCTCACAGCAGATTTAAAGAAATTCTTGATTTATTATAAGAACAAGTTCCACTTTTCTACAGCTAACAATATTTAACAAGGCACTGTTATGTCAAAGTCCTAACTTTCTTTTCATGTAGTTTCTGCCTGATGCTTACAGTAGTCACAGCCAAAACATTCTCATTGTCTCAAGTCTTTGGCTAGATGCCTTCTTTCTTTCTTTCTTTCTTTCTTTCTTTCTTTCTTTCTTTCTTTCTTTCTTTCTTTCTTAACTTTTAGAGACTTCATTTTCCTTCCATTTCTCCCTTTGCTCAGGTGTCTGCAGAGCAGCTCAGGACCACTCAGTGGTGGCTCCAACCCATTCCGTGGCCTGTGCTGTGGGAGCTGCTGACCAGTCCTCAGTGGTTGGCTGGGAGCTCCAGTCCTCAGTAGGGAACTGCTGGATGGGTACAGAGGGCACCTGCACACCCGCAGACCAGTCTGCCACCTCTGGCTGCGCAGCGGTGAACTCAGGAGCTGGTGCAGTCCATTCGCCCTGGAATTCCTCCTTGGTCACAGCCTTCTCAGCAGCAGCCTGTTCCTCCTTCTCAATCTCCTCTGGGTCTCTGTAGAAGTAAAGATCAAGCATCACCTCCCATGGGTGCTCACGCGAGATAGTGCCATGCATGCAGAGTACTTCCCGGGCCAGCATCCACCACATCAGACCCACTGAGTGAGCTCCCTTGTTGTTGCATGGGATGACAATGTCAACATAGCGCAGAGGAGAATCCGTGTTGCACAGAGCGATGGTGGGCAGGTTGACGTAAGAGGCCTCTGTGAGGGGCTGGTGGTCAGCCCTGGGGTCAGTCACCACTAGAAGCCGTGGCTCCCTGAAGGCTGCTTGGATCTGGTTGCCTTCTTTCAACATCCTCTGCTGGAGAAAGTTTTCCAGTGTATATTTCATAAGGGCCAGACTCAAAGTGAGAAATAGAAAGGCAGTTTTGACAAAAAAAAAAGATTTCAAAGTTTTTATGCAAAATTAGACATGGACCATAGACAATATTTAAAGGCAGTGGTGATCAGCTGGAGGTTTTGGGAACTTTGTCAAACAAAGCCTCAACAGCTGTTCTGTATGTCTAAAGATCATGCTGGGAAGTCAGAGGTCTTTGGAACTTTGTCAAGCATAGCCTCTATGTCTTGTCCTCATATCTCTGACACCTGTATTTACGTCTGTGGCACAACATCATTTTACACCAGCTTCAATAAACCTGACATCTATATATATATATATTTCTCTCTCTCTCTCTCTCTCTCTCTCTCTCTCTCTCTCTCTCTCTCTCTCTCTCTCTCTCTCACACACACACACACACACATATACACACACACACACAAAAGAAGGAAAAATAATTGTATTTTTCCAGAATTCTCTCAGTTTGTGTGTTTTGTTTTGTTTCTGTGGTTTGAATAGATATGACCCCCATAGACTCAAATGCTTGAATGTTTGACCAATAGGGAGTGGCAGTATTAGGAAGTGTGGCTTTGTTGGAATAGATGTGGCCTTGTTGGAGAAAGTGCAGCAGTGTGGGAACAGGCTTTGAGGTCTCTGACGTTCAAGCTATGCTGCCTGATGATCAAGATGTAGAACTCTCAGTTCCTTCTCTAGCACCATGTTCACCTTCACAATGCTATAGCTCCTGCCATAATAATAATGGGATAAACTTTTGAAACTGTAAGCCAGCCTCAATTAAATGTCTTCCTTTATAAGAGTTGCTGTGATCATTGTGTTTCTTCACAGCAATAGAAGCCCTAACTAAGACAGTTTCTGTTTCCATTTCAGCTCTTGAACATTTTATGATTCCTCTAACTCTTAGTGGTTTGCTGTTGTTGTTATTGGTTTTTTTTTTTTTTCTTGATTTTCTTGGCTTTCTTTCAAGGATTTACTTATTTCCTCAAATTGTTTATTTGTATTAAATGGACTTATTTACTTTATTATGTATTTATTTATTTATTCAATTTAAGGGATGTATTCACTTTTTAAAGGACCTCTTTCATCTTCATAATGTAGATTTTAAGGTCTTTTTACTGTGCTTCAGTTGTCTTGGGATATTCAACGCTTTCTGTAGTATGATAGCTCTGGTGGTGACATATTTCCCTGGCTGTTGTTGATTGCTTTCTTTTGCTGGCATCTAGGAATCTGGGTTTATGATGATTATATGCCAATTCAGAAATTGGTTTGTCTTTGTTGTATGGGTATTTTGTTCTTTTGTTTGTGTTATCCCACACATCTTCTAGCTTGTGTGGCCTATGGTTGAGTTGATAGTCTCAATCCAAGTTTGGGGCTGGACTTCTGAGTCTCCTGTAGAGAAAGGGATCTCTTCCCAAGTTTGGGGGCAGGAGTTCTGGTAGGCTGCTTACTTTCTGATCCAGCAAGGAATCTCCACCCATGTTAGAGTCTGCAGCTCTAGTGACCTTTGCTGCCTATGGTCCAGTAGGGAATGTTCTTCCAAGTTTGAGGCTGCGATATGGAAACAAGGAGGGAAGGGGGTACTGGAAATGAGGTGGGTGGTCCACCTGATCTTCTAACAGGTGTGGCTTGTAGTTGGTCATGGGGTATCTGCCTGAGGGAGCTGAGAAGGTAAGGTATCTGTTGTCAGTGTGACAACCTGGTCTTCTGGCAGGTAGACAAGTGTTGGGAAGGAGTGTCTACTCGAGGGAACTGAAATAGTGTATGGGGTTAGCAGGTGGTATGCTTACCTGTTCTGTCAGGTGGGGCCTCTGGTTTCGGGGGAGGTGTTTGCCAGAGGGAACCTGTTCTTCTGGGAGGCGGGGCCTGTACTTCTATGAGGTAGGAACTAACAAAACAAAACTAAACTAAACAAAAAGCCAAAGAAATAATTCTTAATGATACACAGAAAAAGCTTGTCTCAAAAAAAAAAGAAACCCTGCAAATAGATAAATAAATAATATAAGAAATTACCAAAAGTTATTGGTTATTATCAAGAATTTGTGATAGAAAAGAATATACACTTGTAAAGCCTATATGTTTTCTAAAAAATTATGAGCTCGGGGAGTCCTATGGAAGAGTTGGGAGAACAATTGAGGGAGCTGGAGTGGCCAGGGACTCCATAAGAAGACCCAAAAGTCAACTAACCTGTGCCCATGGACGCTCATAGAGACTGAAGCGCCAACCAAAGAGCATGCGTAGGCTGATCTTAGGACCGCCGCACATATGTAGCAGATGTGCAGCTTGGTCTTCATGTGGATCACCCAACAACTGGAGCGAGGCTCTCTCTCACTCTGCTGCCTCCCTTTGTATTCCTGTTCCTCAAATGTGCTTCCTTGTCTGGCCTCAGTGCAACAGAATGTGCCTAGTTCCCGCAGTGACTTAATGTGCCAGTGTGGGTTAACACCCATGAGGAGCCTCCCCTTTCTCTGAGGAAAAGGAGAGGAGAGAATTGGGGGTAGGGTAGGCAACGTATAGGGGGTACTAGAAGAAAAGGGGGGCTACAATCAGTATGTAAAGTGAATTTTTAATGACTACATAAATAATTATCACTGGTGGTAGAAATCAAGATATTATAGTAGCAGGTTGATAGCTATTAAATGATAAGGTTTAGTTGTAGTGTGGAAAGTAAAGATACTGATATGATGAAAAGAGACTGAAGGAAAGATAAACCTGTTTTTGTTATGATCCCAAGTGTGGCATGGGGAACAGTCCTGTGAGGACAAGTGAGGTTAATCCACTAGAAGACAAACCACTTCATGTGGAAACTTGATTGTGTCCAGCTGAAAAGAGCCATGAACAGACTCTGGGAGCAGATATATAAATAAGGCCAAAACTGGAGGCGGAGCTTTTGGAGACTTGGGATAGTTTTGGCTGTTCGTTGCTCCACTTCGAAACACTCCTAGAGAAGGCTTGGGGCTCCAGGCTCCTGCTGAGGTTCCAGGTTCTGGTTACTCCAGGTTCCAGCAGAGGAAATCCTGCTGGCAATGCCAGGAGAATCGTTCCTCTGAACTGATACCCTTACGGTTTTGTTATTCTTTAATCCTCTTTTCCTATTGTTTCAGTTAGTCAGGTTATAAGGGACGTACACTCGGTTAATAAGTTCATAATAAAATATATTGGTTAAGAAAACTGAATCTACAAGAGACTTACCAAGTTTTGCACATTTTGTATGAACATTTTTTAAGCATATACTTTCACTTCAATGTTTATTATATTTTCCACTATATTTATGGAACCAGCCTTGGTGTCCATAATTATAAAAATGGATAAAAAATAAGATCTATTTTCACAATAGATTTTTTTAGCAATAATGAAGAATGAGATCATAGTATCCACAGGAGAATTAATACAGCTAAAGAAATCATATTGAGTTAACTCAACATCAGAAATAAGTGAATTAACTCAACATGAGAAAGACACGTACCATATGTCTTTTCATGTGTGAAGGTCTTAGATTTTATAGAGATGCATAAAAAAACACATGTACAAATAATATCAGTGTAAAACCAAAACTGTCTAGAGAAACTATGAGGCTAGTGGGAAGGTGGGAGGTGAAGGAAATTAATATACTCAAATAACATGATATACCTATATGAAAATGGACTTTGTAACCAAGTATATAAGAAAAATTTGGGACAGAGAATATAGAGTGCATACTTAGCATGTGCTAGGAATCCCAGTTCCAATTCCAAGCATTGCAAAAAATAAATCCTATTTATAATCCAGAGATGTGGTAGCACACACCTGTAATCCCAGCACTCAGGGAGACAGAAACAGGTGGATCTCTGAGTTTGAGTCCAGCCTGGTTTACAAAGTAAGTTTAGGACAGCCAAGGCAACAGATAAACCCTGTCTAGAAACAAACAAACAACAACAACAAAAAAGCCTGGAGAATATTATAGTAATAGAGTAAGAAAGTTAATTGAAAACGCCCTTTGTAATCTTGTTATATTTTACTGGTGCTAAACATACCTTTGGAAATGAAGTGTGCCACACACTGGCACAATAACCAGTTCCTTTTTTTAATGTTAAAAACATCAAGATAGACATCATATCTCCTGAGGTGGATTTCATGGGAAAGAGTAGATGGGTTTTAATATCATCTTAGCAACATTTGTGCTCTATGATATTTATTACTTTGGATCAAGTAATAAAAAAGGAAAATATTAGAACCCACTGAGGTTTTATAGTTTGACTAAAAGCATGCCATGATAAGTGGCTGCAAAACGAATGACTCTCAGCCTGATAGTCTGTAATGCTCACATTTGTTTGGCATATTTGTCGCCCAGATCTCTTGGTGAAGTTTACTTGCCATACCCTAAATAAATAAAAAAACGATTCAAGATGAGAGTAACTAATAAAATCTTCTGCTTGTTATTTTAAGAGGGTGTCGCTAACAGACCAGAAATGTCACTTCATCAGGCTTGAAGCCTTTAACAGATCAGTAAAATAAATAAAAAACTAATGCATGCAGTGCAGTCATGTTTTTCCCTCTAATGCATTCAGAAGACTGCAGTTCCATTACTCAGATGTGCTATGAGCATTTAATTAAAACAAAGAGTTTGGGGGTGTGGCTGTTTCAGGGAGTTGGGTGATTAGTTTCAAGTATAGGCACATTTCGGTGATAATGCTTGTGGCTGTTATGGTCCTGGTAGAAACATTTCCCAAATATCTGACTTTATTTTTTACATACTGAAATTCACTTTAGGAATAAGAAGCATTACACATAAAAACCCTCATTTATCTTAAGGTAACGAGTGGGGAGATTTATAAATACATATTTGGGGACTGCAGAGATGGCTCATTAGACTTGGGTTCAATTTCCTGCACCCACATGATGGATCAAAACCATCTGTAACTCTAGTTTAAGGCGAGTCTAGCACCATTTTCTGGCCTTTGTGGGCACTGCACATGTATGGCTCACAGATATAAAAGAACACCAAAACATATAAAAATTAAAATAAGTGTTTAAAAAATACTGAGTCAATGTTTCTAATTTTCTCCAATGCCATTCTTTTTAAATGTTGAGAATTTTCACTGTCCTTGAGTCAGGGCAATGAGACAGAGTTACCCTGTACTTAGAAACAGAAAACAGACATGCAATTTAGATTTTAAAAAATCCAAGCTAATTAGGAAAAATAATCTGTATACATATAATTAATATCTGTGTGTGTGTGTGTGTGTGTGTGTGTGTGTGTGTGTGTGTGTGTGTGTGTGTGTGCCAGCATATGTGAGCCTATTGGAATTTGGAGAAGGGTGTAGGTCTGATAGATGGGCATTCTGTTTTCTGTTCACTTACTATGTAAATAAAGATTAACTTTGATGTAGTCCAGGTAATCCAATTAAGAGAGGTAACTGGAAACACATGTTGAAAACAGCCACTGGTCCGTTACCCACCTAACAATCAAAAGCAAGGCTCTGCTAATCTTTTCTATCCCAAACACTTGCAGATTGATTATGTAAGGCTGAGAAGAAACCAGATGAATGCATAACTTTCCAAACTACTAGTTCTCAGCACGAACACATGAGAAGTGGGAAATAAAGAAAAAGAAGAGGAGGAAAAAACTTTCTCCATTTTCACCCCATGTTAAGTCAACCTACCTGTACTAAAACAAGGCTAACCAAAATAGAATGTGCCTCAGGAGAGTTCATTTGACTTCTAGCAGGAAAACCAAAGCTAATCATCAGTAGCCTAGCTTCTCTACTTTATAGGCTTTTCTTCTATTTCTCAAAACTGCTGAAGATGCTGGAGAAAGCACTAATTTCATCTTTTACTCCACTGTCTAATCAGGCCTAATGATTTTCTGTCTTAAAGATAGTTAAGAAAATGACAAAAGGAGAAAAAAATAAGAAAGATAGTAAATGTGGAGGAAAACAGTGTCCATTTACTATTAATAGGTAAATAGAAAAGATCATAAACTCATCTAATAGCAAAGAAAAAATAAGAATACAGAGATTAAAAGAATTTATTCTTTCCTCCCAAAATTAGTTTGAATAAAGTTTTAAATAGAATACATCACATGTTAGTGTTTGGGAGCATAAACTGGTAGTGATCAAATGTAAAACAAAGGCTCCCTTTAATTCAACAGTTCCATGTCTCAAGAGATTGCCCTGAAGAAACACAAACATTTGCCTGTAAGATTCACTTTTACCTTGGATTTAAATTTTCAAAACTGGAAACAATTCCAATGTCAACACTGGAATAATCAATAAGTGTGGTATGTTGCTTCTACTTACATAATCATTATGAAGAATGAAATCGATTTAAATAGCAAATCATAAATGTATCCAACCATACTTTGCACAGTACTTATCTAAATGTGAAATCCATGGATATGTGTTTATGGCTGTATACCTCTGCATACATGTGTAAATACACGGAAAATCTATTGGAAGGCTCCATCTAAATGATATAAAATGATTTTCCTTAGGTGTGTAGGAACAGAGAGACAGAAGGATGAGAGAGAATTATTTACTTACTACTAGATAATATATTCAGAGACATTTTTCCTTTTTTACCTTTTTGGTTTTATGAGACAGAATTTCTCTGTGTATCCCTGTCTGAACTCACTCACCAGGTTGCCTTCAAACTCAGAGATCCACCTTGCACTGCCACCATCTGGCTTCAGGGACTTTTTAACACATAGTAAGAACCTTCACCGTGCAGTTTCACAGAGCGTCTGTGTCTGCTGTTCTTACTGAAGTTGGGAAATGTTGCCACTGACCTGCTCAGCTTTAAACTACTTATGCTCTCCCTGCTCCTAAACTAAATTGTGGTCAGTGAGTAACATTTGGACTAGTTCCAGACCTAAATTTTTAAAAATTATGTAATTTTGATGACAATTTCCACCACAGGTTTCTATTACATTATTTTTAATAAGAAACTTTGTTTTATGCATCTCCTAATCTTCACTACTTATTTATTAATGGTTATCACTGCTTACACTAAAAAAAATCATCAATACTGTGAAAAATAATTCATAATTGAAGCTTTGTACAGCAAAGTGCCTATCAACCAAATGGTGCATAATTTAACACTGGCACTTCCATTGTTATAATTGCTAGCTACTAAAAGACGAAAGGACACATTACATTAGCCAAGATTACTTTGCCATGTATATGTCTATGTCACTTGTTGTTTATGTTCCGAAAATGATGTTTGTATACAACTTCACATTGAAATGAGCTCTGCAAAGCTTGTATTTCTAAATGATGAGCATTTAGGAAGCATTTATTGAGGACCTATATATAAATATGTTCTAATTATGCCATAAATGTTAACAAAAAAGGTAATCCTTGACCTCGAACAAGTACAAATTCACACAGATATAGATTATTGATATCAAAAAGACAATCCTTTACTAAAATTTGTTTTCCTGTATTTTCAAAACATTCAGTAAAGCCTTATCATGAGTTATTTACAATTCTAGGCCTTTGGAAAGAATAAGCCTTTGGAAAAATAGGGAAGTTTAATAACAATGACTCTATGTCTTTCTTCATTTCCTATTGTCTAGTGGATGGAGGGTAAACAAATGAATAGTAAAATAATAAAAATTAATTATCCACATATGTGAAACTATCAAAAATGCAAAATGACTGAAATTATTCATAACATGATAATCAGTAAAACAAAAGACAACAGATAAGTGATCAGCTTTAGAAGCACAGGCAGAGCCAGGCTGTTCTGGACAATGGATGCAGTTTTAGCATGGCGAGGGTAACTATCAGTGAGGTAGTAGCATTCGGGTTTGCCTGGAGGATCTGTAGAACATAGCTACATGGCTGTCTTTAATAGGTGATTGGGGCTAAGACAGCTGATGAAAAAAAATATCCAAAATTATACATGCAGATACAACATTGTATACATAATAAATAAATAATAAATATTTAAAAATATCCAAAGCCAATTTTGTTCTTAGAATGTTTAAGAAAGATCGTGAAGGCTTGTGATACAACGTACAGAGGATAATCAATGGTTATGGAAAATGACAGAGGTAGGAAAAAGATGAGCTCTAGATAGGTAGATCCCTAATAGCTATTGTAAGAACATGGGGATTTATTCTGAGGGATAAAACAGTTTGAGATGATAATATGATTTGAGTGTGTCTGCCCAGATCCACATGCAGGCAGCTGACTCCCCACAGACACAGTATTGAGAATGGGATCTTTAATAAATGGTACTTAGCGGGATGGAACTCCTTCATGCATGGATTCAGGCTACTCTCACACAGTGACTTAGGACTTGCAGAAGAAAGTTAATTTTGGGATAGGTTTTGAAATGGTATTATGTGTGCTGGTATTTTGCCTGGATGTATTTTTGTGCATCATTTGTGTGTCTGGTGACCTGGGAGACTAAAGAGTATATCTCTCCTCCTTCAACTGAAGAAACAGTTTTTAGGCAGTGTGTGGGCTCTAGGAATCCAATCCAGTGTTCTTAACTGCCCATGGCTTTCCAAAATCATGACTTGATCTCTTTCATATCCAGCTATTTCTCTTTCTGATTCATCATTACTGAATTCATCACCACAGTGAGTGGTCCTTTGCTAAGATTCTGGCACATTCTATTCTCATAGTCACACAAAGTAGAATAAAACAGAAGAGGGGGATAATTTCCAAACACATTCTTAAATGAAATGTTCTGAACACTGCAATAACAGCCTGCAACTGGGAACTAATGGTAAAGTTATGAAGGTCAAGAAATTGTTAGAATGTTCCAAATGAAAGGTAGCTCTGAGTAGGCTATGATGGTTATAATATTAATAAGCAATCCATATTCTGAAATTTTTATAAAGAAAGACTTCCTGAGGATTAAAATAGGCAAAAGAAAAGTATTCAATGCCCCACTGACCAAAGCATGAGAGAGAGAAAAGGTGAAGGATCTGGACCAAGGCATTTGGAAAGATGGGATTGCCATTTGCATGGGCAAGGGAAACCGTAGGTGTATCTTGTGCAACCGAGTGGATCAAGATTCATTCTGGAATTACTGAATTTGTGACTGTCATTGATGATAGTCAAGGAGGAAATGCACATTTCTGAGATGGAAATCTGAAATTCAAATTCAGTTATGAATATGCACATGGCAAGATTCACCACTTACACTATATGCCGAGCAAAAAAACATAAAACAATTAGTTACAGAAGAAAAGAATATTTCATAAGCTCTTGTAAGCTCTTGTGTCCTTTTGAGTATAAATGGTGGTAGGATGAGAAATAACAAATAAGTAAAGATAGAAGCACTTCATGAAAAAAGAGACTCTATAAGCCAACTGAAGAAAATATTCCAAAAGAGTAAAAAGTGGCAAATTGTTTTATACCCTGCTAGTTGTATGAGAAAGGGAACAAAGTTACTGTTATATGTAGCCAGAGGACAGCCATTGGTACCTTTAACAAGAGTAATTTGAGTGGTGTGTCAAAGCCCACACCTGGTTACCCTGAACCTGGAAGCATCCTCAGAGCCAAAAAAGTTATTCCACAGTCAATGCTGATGAGTCTCCATCTTCAGGGTAATGCTTTTGTGTTCAGAAATAATGGAAGTCTTTTAGAGCCAAATCTAGTGAATTAAGTGAATGATCAAGCTATGTAATTCTATTCGGGGTTGAAATGAGGTGTGATTACAAAGTAATGAGACCTATTTCCTTGAATGACTCATAAACTGGCTCTGAAGAAAATTCCAGAGAAAGAGTTACTCAAACTGGGG
>OU015752.1:55885637-55916777 GCA_907169655.1 Acomys percivali
TCTCTCTCTCTCTCTCTCTCTCTCTCTCTCTCTCTCTCTCTCTCTCTCTCTCTCTCTCTCTCTCCTCTCTCATATTCAATGTGTCAAGTATTTAGCACAAATGAAAGTAGAAACTTTTGAAAACTGACATACAAATAAAAGAAGCTAAACTCCTTGCTTCCTTCCATAATCTCTCATTTCCCATATTTCCTGAACATATGCCGACCTCGCTGGAGACAGTGCTCTGGATATAATGGATTGTTTATGTTTTCCAAATGTGTTTTTCTGTGTTCCTGTACCAATGTGAAGTTCATAAAGCAAGAGCACACTCATCACTTGGGTCTATTAGGGATGCAAAGCCAGTTGCAGATTCCACTGCCTACCTCCTCTACATACTGTGTTTGAATAAGATCTAGCTGATTGATGGGTTTAGATACAGAATCTCTCCAAATATGCTTCTTCACTCAGCATAAAGAATGCTCGCCCTCAAGGCTTAGTAGCATGCAATATTATCCGTTGCCTGGCATTTTATTCACCATATGGTGTCCTTACAGAGTTGGATTCAGCTGCATTGCTGATCCTAGGTAACTTAAGGTGACCCTAAGATACTGACAACTCAGAGAGAGGTACTCTTGATCATGTTAGTCAGTCTCCTTGAAGCTCCGCAATATTCACTGCAATAAAAATTCAAGGGAACCTATTGTCAAATAAATGAGACAAAGTGTTTGGAGAGATGCACATTTATTTATTCATTTATTCCAGAAACATTGCTTAGGGAGCCAACAGATGTTGGAAGAATTCCCAGGCAAGACCATGAAGAAAGCTAAGACACAGCCCTGCCTTCAGAACCTCAGAATAGCAAAGAGTCCGGATTTTCATCTTCTTTTCTTGGCTATCCCTGGACTCTCAGCCGAAGGAATTTCAGAGAGCAAAGAGTATTTTGCTCTTGAAACTCAGGTGTTTACTCTCAGCATAGCTTTTGTCCAGGGAAGATAGTTTGGGGACCTTTGAATAGTTCACATGCTATAAACCATCTCTCCAGTCACCTGCCCATGGGATTATGGTCTTTGTTCTCAACTGAGCTATTTCCAGCTGCAAAACAAATAGAAATGTATTTACATTTTCAGTAGGGAATCAAATAAATAGATTCAAAAATTGGATGAATAAAATTACAGAACAATGTAGTAGAGGCAACATGAGCTGCACAAAATTCTATCTTTGATACATCTTTACAATCATGTCTATATAATACTTAAATCACTTATACCACTTATACGTAAAATTATCCACTCACAATTATTGTGGTAAAGAAATTCTAAACACCTGGTATCATGACCAACCTAAATAAAAAACAGAGGTTTAGAAATTAGGTTCTAAAAAGCAGACAACACCATCATTGGTAGACCATCTATCATGCCAGAAGAGTTAATATCTAAATAAATACATCTCATTAACTCCAAAAGTTTGGATACATCTTGTCAAATTCCCACCCCAGACACTGAGGAGTATTTACATCATGGTCACAAAGAGGAGTGAAGTATAGGGTAATGGTGTACTTCCTTCTGAACCTGTACCCTTCCACCAGCACTCGCTGTGATCTTTCATTTGTTCAGTTATCGGCTCCTTATATGTCACTTATGGAAGCTTCTTCTCTGATCTCACCAACCAAATTCAGTAGTCAGTATCTTAGAGAAATTGTCTTTTAAGTTTTGCCAGGCATTTAAAATGTTACATAATATTTCTAGAAAGAAAATGTATCCATAAATTAATCTTTAGCCTGTCATAAAGGTATTTTCATTCCTAAGCTGCTTCAGTGGTTTAATCTTGTAAAGAATGTGGGAACGTGATATGTGTCATGTATTTAGCAAATGCTTCTACTAAAAAGCATTAACTTTTCTCTTAGGCTTACATGAGTGATTCCCAATCTGTTGGTTGTGACCCCTTTGTTGGTTGAATTACCCTTTCATAGGTGTTGCCTAAGACCATTGGGAGAAAAAAGAATATTTATATTAAGATTCATAACAATAGTAATTATAGTTATGATATAGTAATGAAATAACTCCATGGTTGGGAGTTACAACAACAGGAGGAACTGTAATAAAGGGCTTCAGGATTAGACAGGTTGAGAACCAGTGCCTAGATGATAGTTAAAAGAGGACAAGGTGTGTTTCTTGTATGCAGCAGAATCTTGGGCCCTGATTATTGATCCATTCTTTTAGTCTGTGTCTTTTTATGGGAGAATTGAGTCCAATGATGTTGATAGATACTAGTGACAGATGATTATTCCTTTATTATGATGCTGGTGGTGATAGTGTATTTATGTGCTTCTTTTGGTTTCACTGTTGTGAAGTTACATATATTCTGTGTTTTCCTCACTGTAGTTGACATCGTTGGGTATTAGTTTTTCCTCTTTGATCTTCTGTAGAGCTGGTTTTGTTCATAGAATTTGTTTATATTTGGTTTTGTCACGGAGTATTTTGTTTTCTTCCTCTATGGTAATTGAAATTTTGTTGGATATAATAATCTGGTGTGGCATCTGTGGTCTCTTAGGGTCTGCAAGATATCACTCCAGGCACTTATGGCTTTCATGGTCTCTGTTAAGAAGTTGGGTGTGACTCTGCTAGATCTGCATTTATGTTACTTGGCTTTGCCCCCATGCTGCTCTTAATATTTTTCTTCATTCTGTAGATTTAGTGTTTTGATTATTATGTGGCAGGAGAAATTTTTTGGGGTCTAATCTATTTGGTGTTCTGTCAGTCCCTTGTCTATTTAAAGGCATCTCTTTAGGTTGGGGAAATTTTCTTCTATGATTTTCTTGAAAATATTTTCTGGTCCTTAGAGCTGGTCTCTTTCTCCTATTCCTATTATTCTTAGGTTTCATCTTTTTATCATGTCTTTGATTTCTCTGGTATTTTGTTTCAGTATTTTTTATTTAAAATTTTCTTTGACAGAAGTATAGATTTCTTCAATTTTATCTTCTATGCCTCAGATTCTTTCCTCAATCTCTTGTATTCTGTTAATGATACTTATCCCTGTTGCTCTCTTCTCTTCTCTAAGTTTTCCATCTCCAGGTGTGCCTCAGATTGTGTTTCTTATTGATTCTATTTCCATTTTCAGGACATGAACTGTTTTATTCATTTTCCTCACTTGTTTGATTGTATTTTCCTGTGTTTCCTTGAGAGATGTATTCATTTCCTCTTTAAAGGCCTTTATTTACTTGATTGTACATCCCTGTATTTCTTTGAGTACTTTATTCATTTCCTCATTAAATGCATCTAACATCATCATAAGCATAGATTTAAGGTCATTTTCCTGTGTTTCATCTGAATTATGATATCCAGTGTTTGTTGGAGGTTCTGGTAGAACCATATTGTCCTAGTTTTTGTAGACTGTCTTCTTACACTGGCCTTTAGCTATCTGGTTGCCCCTGTTTCTTTGGCTAGTTGTTCCGGGAACCTGCTGAGTTTTTCAGGCATGCAAGAGGAGCCTTAGGTCATGGGCTGGGAGCTCACTTTCCTCCTATAACCTACAGCTCTTCTTTGCTGGTTGTGTCACAGTTGAATCTTTTCACAGGGAATTTGAGTGTGCATTTTTAATATGTGTGACCTTGTGAGGTCCTACAGATCTCAAGTCAGCTAGTAGAGCCATGAACTCCTAGGTAGATATGCACAGTCTTCAGAATGACAGGGGTAGTTGGGAAGTATGAGATGGTACTGTGTGTGTCTGACAGCCAGGGAACTTGAGACAGCAGCACAAAAACTTCCTCATCCAGCTCACCCAGCAGTCACTGTATTCTTTATACTCAGACTCCATTGGGTTCTCTCACATCTTGAAATGGTTTCCTGAATATTCCTATTATTTAGCAAGTCTCCACAGGGGGACCAGTAGAACTGTGGAGCAGAGGCTGGGACCCTGTCCCTGGTATTCAGGAATTGTCCTTTGTGAGGTGGGAGGAGTCTGAGGTCCAGGTGCTGGAGTCACAAGTTGTGTTCTAGTAGGTAGAGGCATCAGATGCCCCACCCCAGGACTTTGTGGGACTCAGGAATCAGGGAGTGGGGGTAGGATGGGACTGCAACTATGCATCCCTAGCTCCTAGAATACCTCCTCTTGTCCAGAAAACACAGACATTGGCATTTTGGAGTCAGAAGTCAGGTCACATAGTGGGTCCAAAGTCTCTGATCTTCTGATATTCAGATATGGTATGCATTGGGCACCACCATGTTAGAATTTGCTCTAAAAATTGGGAGGATTAACATAGTAAAATGGCCATTTTACCAATTGCATCTCTGTGACAAGCTGAACACCTAATTCAGGATAGGCTTCTGGGAGGACAAGGGGGATCCTAGCTGAGATTTCTAGTAGCAAGAGCCATGGAGATTGAAGAGGATACCCTCTCAGTAGAGAAGACTCCTAGTGGAAGGAAAAGAATGCCAATCTGCCCACAAAAGCTTCAACCCAATGTTTGCCCTGCCTATAAGATGTGCTGGCATAAAGATAAAGCAGACAGAGCAGAGGTTAAGGGAATATCCAACCAATGCCTAGCCCAAGCCAAAACCCATGCCATAGGAGAGAAACCAACCCCTGGCGCTATTAATGATACTCTGTTATGCTTGCAGATGGGAGCCTAGCAGAGTTGTCTTCTGAGGGGCTCCATCCACCAGTGGTTTGAAACAGGTGCTGAGACTCAGAGCCAAACATTATTGGACCGTGCATAGGGAGTCTTATGGAAAAGTGTTGGGGAGGATAAAAATACCTTGGTGGTGACAAGAGCTCCACAAAAAGACCAACAGAGCCAACTAACCTGGGCCCAGAAGGGCTTGTGTAGACTGAGGTACCAACCAAGGACCATGCACAAACTGATCTAAGGGCCCTTACACTGATGTGGCCAATGGGCAGCTCAGACTTCATTATGATCCTCTAGTAATGGAAGTTGGGGCTATCTCTGACATGGACTCTGTTGCGTGTTTTGTTTTTGTTTTTGTTTTTAAATTACTTTATCCTGTCTGGACTACCTTACCAGGCCACACCGGAAGAGAATGACCTGGGTGGATGGGTAGGGGGTCTCCCATTTTCTGAGTCTGCAACTAGCCTGGAATTCATGAAGTATATAGCTCAGCCTAAAACTTGAAGAGATCCCACTACCTTAATTTTTCCAGTGCAAGAATTACAGGCATGCCTCCTCAAGAATAGAGGAGGCATCTTTTTGTCCCTTCTCCAAATTCTTCCTGTAATTAAACCTAAAGTCCATGTCACTACAGGAAAGCCTGACTTAGGGCCCCTTATCTGTTCTTTCCAATACGTCCACATTGATTAAATCTCTTTGATTTTCATGTTTACTCATCTCTTTAATTGGCTTTTGGTCTTAAGTGGCTGAGCCTAGGCTCCTAGGCACTCCAGTCTAGAGCTTTTATCATAAAACTCTGGCTACATATGAATAAATCTATGGACGTGGCATTTTCAGAATTTTTCCCATCTACAGCTCACACTACACTACCATATGGTAACCCTGTTTTCAAGCTTAAGATTTTCATTATTGGTTTTTATCTTTTCCCATTTAAACTTGTAGACTGTTTCTATAGATGAATGACTAGTTTTCTAATAGAAATGCTTAGCCATAATAATATGAGTGTTGTCACTATAATTACAATTTTTAAAAGAGCAGAATATGAGCTGGAAGGATAGACTCATTAATTCCTCTGACTCTAACCACAAGTATTCAGATACAGCACAGAGAGAAAGGCCAAAAGTCAAATCAATCTAGCGATGAATGTTTAGTGCAGTGAAATGGATTGTCACAAAGCAAATAAAAGAACAGGCGGCTGGGCCACCATGTTGACCCCAAAGCAACAAAATAAAAATGTTAATTACCATTCAGATTATCATTTCATAGTAATGTCTTTATTATGGTAATGACTAAATTTTAAATAGAGTTAAATGCATTGTCAGATTTTGGCTTATTTCATTGCTGGAATTTGTCTAGATGTTTCTTTTAAATGTGCCTTGGAGAGTAAAATACTTTTGGATTTTTATATTAATGTATATTGTGCATAAATAAATCTGTCATATAACATGTAGAAGTTACATTCTTATTCTTTTGTTAAAAAATAATGTTCAAACCTCACACCGTAAATGAGAGTTGGCTCAGTGGCTAAGACTGCTTACCGACAAACTTGAGGACTTGGTTTTCATCACCTGAGACTCAAATGGTACAAAGAAAAAACTATTCCTATAATTTATCCTCTTGACTTCTACAGAAGAGCAGTGGTATATGTTCCCAGACACACTTGATCACAATATGTAATGGTTCTTTAAGAAACATCTCACACTACACGAATAACTTTCTCTAGAAAACAGAAAGAATATATTTGAAATACTCTGGAAATTACAAACATCATCAATATAGAAATTTTTTTGAAAATATCCTACATTTATAAACTGTATTTTGAAGATGTCTACCCACCACTACTTTACTCTAAATCTGCTCAGTGCCCCAACTCCACTTCCCTACCAACGTCAACTCTCAATAGCTTCTTATCAAATATGTATGTAAGGTTGAAGCGCAGTACATGCCAATATTTAAACAGCCTTGGAAACAGAACTAGGTCCAGAATGTTACCCCCAGAATTTTATTTTTTAAATTTATGGGTAAGTAAAATATATAATAGAGTTTTTTTCTTCTGTTACTACATTTATGTATATATATATATATAAATGTTAAGAAACGTCTTGAAATTTGAAACTCCGATAAAGCCATAAACATAAAGAATAAAGATTGGGATTACGGATCTTACGAAAAAAGAACAATATACTTATTCCTTAGTTATAAAGTCACAATAAAGACATGTGCACGGAGAGGGAGAATTGAGCAGAGGAAGTAAATTCTGTATAGCTTTAAGTGCATATTCCTTTCTTCTATAGATGGTCTCTGCTAGGGTGGAGGGTGAAGTTCCAAGATATATAGATAAATCCCTTTTCTTCATACCAGTTTCCAGCAGATTTTCAACCTTTCCTCTGCCCAGCTCTGCTTCTTGGCTCATGTCCTTTGGTGCTGAAGGACAGCCATGCTTCCATCATCCTTTAAAATCTCAAACTAGGAATTGACTACTCGAAGTAAGAAGTAGAGCAGAGTTCTGATGCACTAACTTTGTTAGAAAAAAAAAGAGGAAAAAATGGTGGAAAACTTTTTGTAAGACTATTTGAGCCAAAGAACAGTTTCACAAAGCCATGTTGTTGAAGACTTGAGGGACACTGACACAGGCTGAGGACAGCTCAGCCATACACAGGATGCAGTTATTCCACATTCTATACACTTTTGTATAGCTTCTTAGTAATGTCCCATTGTTTAAATTTTTCTTCTTCTATAGTTATGTTTTCCTTCTTTTCTTACTTATTTTTCTCATTTTACATGAATCTTATACATAAATAATCTCCTTACATTATCCCCTTTCTTCTTCCTATCCCCTAATTCTCTCAAATGAATAATCCCTTCTTCAATACTAATTATTGCTCATTATTGTTGCATACAAACACAACCATGCACTTATGCATAAAAATGACTGACTTTCTGAACTGATTTACTGTTGATCTTATGTACATGCATTTAGGTCTGGCCACTAGGCAATAGATAACCTGTGAGCAGGTTCCTCTGGATGAAGAACTGCAGGCAACCAATGGTAGAAAAGATTGGGAAAATCATGTTGATAAACTTTATGGAACAAGGTTTGACATCATAACCTCTCTTAGTATATAAATTAGAAATACTGAGAACAGTGAGATTACTACATAGCCAATATCCAGAACTATTAATCTTGTAAAATTGGATCACCATTTCTTCTTGATTCTGCCTGAATATGCAGTGATGTAAAACAGGTAGTTTGACTGAAGTAAGTTAATGAAGTATTATAATACTTAAAGTGAATGTATCTTATATGATATCAACACTGAGCATTCACCATGGTCCTGTGCATTGTTTTAAGATTCACAGGTGTCACTGATACTAATATCACTAATATTCATATAATTTTAAGATGAAGGAACACTCCCAAAGAAGTACATAGAGAATGGTGATTGTAAGGACTTTCTACTAATTCACTCATCTTTAGGTGCTGGCCTGGTCACTTTCATCCTTCTGGAAGTTGCACACACGTGAGTAGCACACATGCACAAATACTTGCCTTTTTGTGCCTTTAATTCATTTATCATGATACCCAAATTCATTCACACTGCAACACATGACAAGACTTCATTGATTTTATGGATGAATAGTGTTCCTTTGTGCTTAGAAAATAATCCCTTAAATATGTTCTATTCCATTTTGCTCTTTTTGTAAGAAAAACTGTAAGGATATTGATTAATCAAAATTGATACCTACTGTGCAACATTATTTTTTTGGGGGGATTTAAAAGTTATAGTCCTAAAAATGAGGCAATATTCACTGTCTATAAAAGACTTTAAAACATAAATATATTTACTGTGACTGTTAATTTAAAATTATAGCCTAAATAACGTTTATTATTAGCTTATCACCTTTATCTCAGTATTATCTATTTAACACATTTGTATAGAATTCAAATTTAAGGTTATCTTCGAATATACCTTTTTTATGCCCTAGTATGACATATTGTACCCATACCACTCATTTATAATGTAAGGTTTACTTCCAATACTTTTAAAACTGCTATTGTAGGCTGTTGAGGATAAGTAATGCAAGTTAATGGAGAGTCATGGTCATGTCAAGGAATAGTCTAATTTAGCACAGAAATATACACACTAGGTTTAATAGACAGATATGATTTTATAGATAGAATATATAAAAATATATAGATCAACAAGGTCTTGAAAAAACTCACAGACCTACAGAATATGGCATTTCAAGATGTTTTATTATTGTAAGGACTCTTTAGCAAGAAAGGTCGATTAGTAGCAGCACCTAGGGTACTTAAAGATGATGAGCGCCAAAGAACCTCCTCATGGAGATAGCTTCAAATGTGGCAAAGACACTAGGCAAATGTGTCCTAAACTTCTGCCTAAAATGGGCAAGGTTGGATGCAGGTTGAATTGATTGCCAAACTCTGCCAAGACAGGGCAAGCAAGTCCTTAATAGTTCCTGCCTCACAAATATGTCTGTCAGCTATCCTGGGCGGCCAGAAGGCTAAAGATGATGCTCCAATGTTATAGTGAGTTTTAGGTGGCTGTCTAGTAAGCAAACTCTTTCTGTCATTTTTTCTTTTCATTTTTTTTTAAATTTTGGAAGTTGTTAACCCATGCTTCTTGTTTACTCTGGTAATTAATTTTGTTGCTTCTTAAGTCTTTGATGTTTAAAGATCTAGATAGATGTTTTAGGCTAATAAATTGATATAAAATAATTTAGATACAGAACTTTAAACTCTCATAGATAAGATAGATAATATTTTCTTCAAAGTTGCCAAATACATTTAGACCAGACATTATATAAGTCTTACCTATTTTTTTATAATTGTTTCACTATTTTTCTTACTATATATTGTATTTATTTAGGCTGACAAGGGGAATTGTTGGGGCATGGTCTACTGCCTTGTATTTGATTGTTTATTATACTGCCTAGGTCTGCTTGCTGTCATTTATGAGCAGACACTCACATACCTCAAAACGATGTTTGTAACTTTGTCTAAGATATTATTCCTGATTGGTTGATTAAAAAGCCTAAACCTGGGCAGGGAAAAAACGGGTGTAGATGTGGCCAAAGTTTTTGATCCTTGAGGTGATAAGGATCTTTGGAAGAAGGACAGGTACCAGAGTAGGAAGAGGGAAGAGGATCGCCATGGGATAGGAAAGACCCAGGTTGGCCAAGAAGAGCACCTCTGAAGTTCCACAAGGAAAGAAGTGGTCCAGATGTACAACATTAGCAAATATTTTGGGATTATGGATGGGAGGCAGTCCAGATAAAATGACTAAAGCAGATGGCATGGGATAGAGGATGGGAGATAATGGAAGGTAATTTAGAGAGTTAATATCTTCGAAGCCCTAGGCGAAATAAGGCTATTAAAAATTATATCAGGTATCTTTGTCTTTACTGATTGTGAAAGTGGGTTTGATAGTACTGATAATAATTCTAAGTCTAAGAATAAATATTATTTAGGCTATATTTTAAAATCAATATCAACAATCTATGGTTATAGTCATACATTTTATTTTGTATTGTAATAATGTTAAAATAATTCTTTAATTTCTGTAGCATGTCACATCTATCCTGAAGAAGAGAACTTTTTCAAAGATGCCATATGAACTTACAGTTATATGAAAGACTTCCTCTTTGCCATGGCAACTACTCAAACTATACATTCTGCCAACTACCCTGTTCACATACTCTGAACACTGTAGCGCCACCTCAGCTGGAAGACTTTCTTGCTTTTCACGACTACGTTTTTATTTCCAAATGCCCATTTCCCTCCTACTTCTGGTGTATTGTATAACTAAGAAATATATTAAATTATAAGCATAAAACATTATAACTCTCTTGCTTGTTCCAGAAACCCAACTAGACATTTTGTTTCTCCGTGAATTGTGAGTATGTCCACAGTAGACACACCTGTGAGGAGACAATGACCCATCTGGCTACTTAGCAATATCCTTGGCAATAAATGTAACTATAAGTACAATAATTCTGTGTTTTAGGAAAAGGAATATATACTGCAAGGCAGTTTTGTTCAATTTATAGCGCAACAGATTACCTGGGCCTGTGGCTATCCAGTATGCATCACTGAATTGTTAGACATTTGTGAGCACTTTGGAAATGATTAAATATTTTAAATACCCCCTTATCTTTTTATGAAATTGATTCACACATGATTTTTAAAGTGGTTTTCATATCCACTTTGAAACCAGGAGTCTGTTTGAGGTCAAATTGAGTTTGGTATTTCATGGTACTGAAAAAGAAAATGAACTTTAAAAGAGAAAAAGAAAAATTAGGATGCTAGTTCCTGCTGCTAATGGTACTCAAACCGCCAGCACTCAGGGGTATTACATACGATCTGAACGATACATTTAACTGACGTATTTTACAGCTGAACATTAATGTTAACATGGATTCTGAGACTCTAGCATTTCACAAGCCTAAATTTGTAATTGAGAGGCAGAATATTTAAAACAGGCAGAGACCATGTATAGCCTCACTGATGGTTTAGGCACTAGCAAATAGCTAAGTAGAATTTACCAGGCAAACAAGGAAAAACCACTCCAAATGAAGCCATGCAGTTCTACATAGATAAGGCACAGGCACAGTCTTTCCTGTGTTTATATTAATTGCTACCGCAATTGCACTGATTCACAGAGATCATTTTGTCAACAACTAACAGCCTCATTTCTCTGAAAGGCAGAATCAGAGAGGAAGTTTTGATACAAGCATGTGAGGAGACATGACAAAACATTCTCACTCATCAGTGTAGCCACAAGTACTTGAAAATTGTGCTGCCAAACAAAGTTTTCACGTATAGAGTAGAAATTGCTTCCTTAACAGAAACATATGCACATCATGGGACACAAATTATGGAATTTTTTCAGAAAACTGACCATCCTATGCGACACATGACAGAAATATCAAGTGTGGCAATGAGCATATTACAGTAAGGGCAACTGGGAAAATGGATGGACGATCAGTCCAGTTTGTAATGATTTCCAGAGCGTCAAAGTTAAAATAGATTGAAGATTATATAAATCCCATCAGAGAGTGAATAAACACAATGAGCTCTCAGAGGCAAATGAGTGAAAGAATTAGAGTCACTGCACCGTATATCCCTTCAGTATCTGCTTCCAAGGAGAGTGTTCCATCATATAGAATGATCTTTCTATATGCGATTCTATAATACAATCTGTAAGCCACTTGTTACTAAGGATGCTTCTGAGTAAATGCCTTGTGTATCTACAAATAATGGAAACATACTATAAAACATAAGAACAGAAAAACATAATCAGTAACTCTGCATTCAAGATAGCACCCTCCAATGAATGTTTGACTGATGCCACAGCCGCCTGTACCTCCAGTCCAAGGATAGGGACATATTGACAATAACTGTGCCTCTGTCTCAGACTATATCATTGGAGAGTCATATTTCCATGGACATACACTTCATTTTTTCCTACCCTCCTCATCTAATCTGTATTGATCTCTACAACCACAAGTTTCTTTGCTCCTCATTTCTTCTTTCTTTTGCAAATATTAACAACATTAACTATACCCTGTTAGATCTCTACTTGGAAATCGGTATTTTGGTTACATTTTTAGTATCTTCAAACTTTCCCCAATATTCTTTCAGTTCCACTTGTGCTATAGAAAGTTAATCTGTTCTGGTGATGACTTTACTTCTTCCAATTTAAGGTTAAGGTTCTTTATTTTTTCCCCCCACGCGATGAGGAAGAAGATAAGTTCTTGCTTTTCTAATCTCTAAGGTTACATGTAAGTCTTTTCCACTCAATGAAACTATTTTCTGAGCTCATGCCTAGCCACTGTTCTTTCATCTTCTCAGTCACTTCATTACAACCATTCACAGACTTACAGATACTCCTCTCTATTTCATGATTATCCTTCCTTGTAGATCACAGCTATACTTTCACACTCTCTCTGGCTGTGATTCAAGGCTGGAAAGGGACCATAACGACAAGGCTTTTGCTTGATAATTGTCACATCTAATAACTTCCCAGACTAAAATTATCTTCTCATTCTATGACAACTATCCTCTTCCACTGTCATACACAGAACTACCTCACATCTAAATTATCAGTCAAAACATTCTACTTTCTAGGCCTTCATTTCATTAGTTTCTCTAACATTTATTTATTGTCATTTTTAGAAATTTTCAGACATGATCAGTGTAAACGCATCATTTCATTCTACACTTTCTCCCTCCAATGCCTGCCATGCCCTTTCAACTTTATGATCACTTGTTCTTTAATTATTTCTTATACAAAAATTGTTGACCAAGATGATGCTTCAATATCGTTGGCAACTTCCTTCTTCACTCCTCTGCTGTCTGTCTCTGCAACACATCTTAAATGTTGTTCCTTCCTTTTTATTCAGCTAGGCTGTTATTTTTGTCTAGTATTTGTAAATATTCCTTATATATTTGATTTTATATTTCTTTTGAACCTACTGATTAACCCACCAGTCCTCCTTATATGAGCCTACACAGCTGGACATTTTGTTGTCACAATAAATTTAGATCCATCACTTAAAACTTGAAACTTATTTGTTTGGGTTTGCTGTTATTCAATAGAATATTGTTATATAGATCAAGATGCTTTCCAACATGCTAAGTAAAATGGGCTGATTTCAGAATTCCATCCTCCTGATTCAACTTCTCAAGTTCTAGATTTAAAATTGTGTACTACCATCTTTCAATGTTTTTCCCAAAGTCCTGTTTATTAAAATGCTAATCTTCCCTCTCAGTCCTTTGTTAGGAAGTGATTAATGAAAAAAACACCATCTAACCCATCATCTAATGGTGCTTTTGACTGTCTCTCACAAGTTCAGCAAGCCACCAGAGTTAACATTATCCTTGACCCAAGTAGAGAATTGCATGGCTCATTGTCTTTACATGGTCCCTTGCAGATACAGAGAAAAGAAGAGTTATCAGGTGAGTTTGAATAAATGTAACATATTCTCTCCATTGTTTGAAATTGAAGCAATATTTTAGAAAAAGCCTTTTATTGACTCAAATATGAGTTTTATAGAAGGAAATAGGGTTTTAAGTCTTTAATTAGAGGACAGTAGTCCAGACTTGAAACACCTGGAACTTGTAGAAAGCAGTAACAGAAAGGAGACAGGTAGTTAGATTTGGTGGAACAATAAGATTTCAACAGCCAGGTCCTGATAATTATTTAAATGTAGCCAACTCAAAACATATCCGTATCCATTTATTTCAATCTGCTGATTTTCTGAATCATAAAGTATAATTCTTACTTTATCAGCTGCTTTCTCATTACATATTATATTCTTTAGTTTAATGACTAAATTATATATTAACTCTCAATTTTATGGATATATTAAAGACCCATAAACAATTACAGAGGATGAGTCCTGTAGCATTTAAAACATAGACTGATGTTTTAGCAAACTCATTAAAGTAGAAGAGTTTTCGACAAATGTTATTTTAGCGGCTTAAAAAAAGTAGGAAGAAACTCATTACAACCATTGTTCATAAGTATATAATGACAACAATTTCAGGATAGAAAACAGGAGATCAAGTGAAAGAAGTTCACACCCACAAAGTCAAGTTACCTTTGTTGATAATCATTAATGCTTCTCATAAGATTGAGAGGGTGTTCAGGCTGCTCCTTGGCTATTCACTCATTATCAAAGAGATGCAGGACTCTAACTCTCTAAATCATCAAAAGGAAAACTAGTCAACTGGAAGAATCATGAGAATAATATTAAAAGTAATAGCCAGATGAATAAGAAGCTAAAAATTATTAACAAAACAGACCACCTCATATTTCTCATTATTGAAAATCTCATCCAAGTTTCTGTTGTACCATAACATTCTCTACTAAAAACAGATTTCATAAAGATCCAAAAGTTTTGGAAAAGAAAACCCCAAATAATAGAGACTATTACAGTATCAAGGTCTAATGACAGTGAAACTAATAACAATTAGATCCACGGCTGTTTGTGAAAGGTTACAGAAGGTTAATCTATAAAATCCAGTGTAAAATACTACTTAGACATCAAAGCATCTTATTATGACTGTCTATATTAACTATTATGTTTAGAGTAATAGTCTTTAAAGAAAACATTTTTACACTTATCCTATAACCGTGTAAGTTATAAAAGCAACATACTTTCTAACCATGAGATAAGTTTAACTTTAACATTACCTTAGACCTACCAAATGTATGCTCACATCCTCAAATGTGTTCTTTTGCAGAATCATGTACATACTTTCTAACTACTCCTTTGTCTTGAGCTACTCTGTCACAAGACTATCATGATCTTCACTAACAAAATGCATCTATATCTGGTGATTTTGATAAACTATCTTTATTAGCTCTTTATTCATCATGCCAAAATACCTAACAAGAAATAATTTAAGGCCAAAAGGATTTGTTATGGCTTATACTTTGAGGAGATGCATCCCATTGTATTGGGAAAGGCATGTCAGAAGAAGTGGAAGACACCTGGTAACATCACATGCACACACAGGAAGCAGGAAGTGAACAAAAAGTTAAGCCAGTTTATTAAAACTCACACTACCATCTCTTCCAGTAACCCACTTCCTCCAGAAATGCTCTACTTCCTAAAGGTTTTCCAAACTTCCCGAATGGCAACACAAACTGAGGCCCAAGTGGTCAAATATATGAGACCATGGGGGAAGTTTCATATTCAAGCCATAGAATTATCATATACTACAATGGAATGTTTCAATCCAATTTATGACCAATTTTTTTTTTATAAGCTGATGTTGGCATTATGTATAGGTGACCAGAATGGATTTGGAAGGAATAAGAATGTAATGTTTCATCTTATTGAGAAAGCTCAACTGACCTAACCAAATGGTGTCCCTTAAGAGCCTCATAAACACAGTTCCTTCATGGGTGGTGGTCTTTCGTCCTCTTATGATACTCTGGTGCAGCATGATTCTTGACACCATCTCCTCCATGTCCTTCAATTAAATTGCAGTATATATGGTCTTAATCTCTTCCATGTGAAGGGAAATACCATTTATAAGTGTATTGGGGACTTCTACATCATATGTAACAGCAGCTGGAATCTTTAATTTTCCCTACACAAAACATACGCACTATGGGTGTGAAATTACAGAGAGGTGTATTAAATTCCAAATGCTGACACTTCATTAAACACTTTGAAATGTATACTTGATTTAAGGAAACAAAGAAAAAATGACTGCATGAATTCTAGTACCTGCATACATGAACTTAGTGTTATGATGGGCATTCTTCTCATTTTAGCCACTTAAATCTTAGGTTTTATTAGACAAGAAAACAAATTATGGGGTTAAGATGAAAGGGTTTAGATCATCCCTAGTACTGAATATCATAGCAAGAATGGTGCTAGTTGTTTAGACCCTTAAATTAAAAGTGATTTCATATAGTTTTTAAAGTTCCAATATCTGATTTAAAATACATATTTCTCAACTACCAATAGCTATTCATTACCCACCAACTACACTTTGGTCAAAAACATGGCCAAATTAATGAAGCTATCATGTTAATAGAGATTAGGGCTGTTAAAACAGTATGATGGTGTCCAAACACCTGAAGCTGTACCCTTTGAGAATTATGCTCTCTGTTCTATCTGAGAGAATGACTGGAGACAGCGTGGTAACATTTTCCATTTTTGTCCTCAAGAAATACTTGTCTTGAGTGTAAATGTAAAGGTTCCCTGCCTGGCAGCTTCTCTATGGCTGTCCCATTACAGTCATTTCCTCTTCAATCAACTCATTGAAAGTGGACCATTCAATCAGCTAAAGAGCAGGGATTTCATATAATTCTGGAAAAGGAAATCTCTAAACCTTCCTCTCTGCAGGACATTCCTGAGGGATTTTTTTTGAGAGTACTTTTATTGATATGAGTTATTTCCTTGAGGTGTAAGTTGTAAAAACCAGTTCCCATGGAAGAAGAACTAAACAGTGTAAAAGTCCAGGACCCAAAACACAGCTGGATCATTGTGACTTTCTCTATAGCTGAATTCCCAACAGAGGATGGAAAGAGGCTAAATGGACAGCACATAAAGCTTCCATGCATTTTCTGAATGATTTTTTAATGAACTGACCTGTATAAAGATATTCATTTTATTAGTTTTCTGGATTGCAAAAGTAAAAACTGCTCATCTTTGAAAGCTTAGAATTCACCAGGAAGAAAAGGCTTCATCAATTCAGACTGTAAATTATTAGCAGTTTGGTACATTGGTTTTCAATATGACAATATACTGCACACATTACTGCATGACTTGGCATTTTTAAGACAACTGTATACACTGGATTTTTTAAATTCAGGCTACTAAGACTCAAGGTGATTTTCATAACTTCCTAATAATACATATTAAGGGCACTTGTATTTATATAATAAATTTCTACTGTACTTTTGAAATATTTATTTTGAATTTTTATTTAAGATGAGGAAGTAATTTTGATACATATTTCTATGTTTTAGAAACCCTCCCCAGGTATTTCTTTTTTTATTTAATTTTTTTTATTAAGTTATTCTTGTTACATCTCTATGGTTATCCCATCCCTTGTATCCTCCCATTCTCCCCTCCCTCCCATTTTCCCCTTATTCCCCTCCCCATGACTGTTCCTGAGAGGGATTACCTACCCCTGTATATGCTCATAGGGTATCAGGTCTCTTCTCGGTGACCTGCTGTCCTTCCTCTGAGTGCCCCTAGGTCTCCCCCTCCAGGGGACATAGTCAAATGTGAGGCACCAGAGTACATGAGAAAGTCATATCCCACTCTCCACTCAAGTGTGGGGACTGTCCTGTCCATTGGCTAGATCTGGGTAGGGGTTTAAATTTTACCGCCTGTATTGTCCTTGGCCAGAGCCTGGTATTTCTTTAACACTAATTCTTAGAAGTGAAATTGCTGGTTCACTAGAAACAGACATTACTTTTTCTAGTGATGATTGAAATGTTGCGTCATTCCAGGGGGAGCTGTGATATTTAGAGTCACAATACCACAGTTTATGATAGTGTTTCACTTCCATGACTAGGGCATTTTAATTATTTAAAATTACTTTCAGTGATATGTATTATATTCAGGAAGACCCCAATACATTTAACAGGAATACAATCACTTATGTATATATGTGAGCCAAATGAATTAGCTAACTGGTGTAACAAAATCACAGTGACTTTACACAGGGAAAGCTCAGTTGTTGCTAATACTAGCTCAAGGATTGTGTCCTGTGGAAGGGCCACAAATACATTTATGGATGTGGGTTCTATCCTTCTTTTCTCCTGTAATGATTCCTACTAGGGCTCCCAGAGCTACTGCTGGATACTCTGTATCAGCCCAGTGAGCATGGAAATTGTATCGGGCAGGGATCTCTACAGAAGTAGAATCAATGCAATTGAAACCTACTGATTTTCTTCATACAATGATGGGGCAGGTGAATCCAACAATGACTATGTACATGGTGTAGAATCAGAGAACCAGGTTCCCATTTTAGAAATCAAAATGTTTAAACCAAGCCATACTATGGGATGATGAAAACTTTTCTCTACTGATTCCTTATTGAAAGATGAAGAAGTTGGAATTTCAAACAGCAAATGAAAAAAAAAACAAGAAATACAGTCACTCAGCCAAAAAAAAAAAAAAAAAAAAAAAAAAAAAGAGGCGGGGGGCTTGTAGCTTCCTTTTGGACTGATTTCCTTTCTTCATCTAGGCCAACACTTTGACCAATGCCACTTCTGGTTTGAGCAGAACTCTTCTCCCCAGACTCACTGTCCTACATGTTAATGTCTCTGGGAACACTTCTAATGATACACAGGAATGTTTTCACCAGTTAAAGGCATCTCTTAAGGCCATCAAGTTGAACACCAAACCAATCGTCTCAGGAAGAAAGAGGAACTGACAAGTGGAGAATGTATCTGGTCAAGAACCAGAAGTCTCACCATAGCTGCTCATGGCTCCATTAGATAGATCTTGGACTTAGGGACAAACTCATATTCAGGGCCTTTGCATATAGTTAGATTGTGTGCTTCAGAAGACATTACATAGATATATTGAATATCAAACCACATCTGTAACCAATATTAAAATACTCTGACTGGAGGATTTCTATGTTCTGTTCAAAGAATCTAGTCCATTTACTCTTACAAGTAACTCTCATCATAGGCACACTTCTCTAAACTTCTCTTTCATCAGTCTGCTGTATCCATTTTTCTATTTTTGTCCTCCTGTTTGAATCAGGCTTCTATATACTCAATCCCTACCCCTTTATTCTATTTGAAACCAGTGACTTTTTAATTATAGTAATAGCTACTATTCATATACAAAAGACTCAAAAGATTTCTTTGTCTATTTCCCCAGAATGGCTTTCAGAATTACTTATACCAACATCAAAAAACCTGCAGGATGAGATTGTTAGATTTCTTCCCCTTTATCTTTATATTATTCCATTTTTGTCTCTTTTCCTGAAAGCTTAGAAATATTTTTTCTTCTTTATCTCTACTTCTACCTACTCAAATATTTTAATGAAAAAAAACAGAAATAATTAGGATATATATCATTCTTCACAGTTGAGTGGAGAGTGGGGTCTTTCACACAAACACTGGTGCTCCATATTTGACCATGTTCCCTGGATGGGGAGGCCTGGTGGCACTCAGAGGAAGGATAGCAGGTCACCAAGAAGAGACTTGATACTCTATGAGCATATACAGGAGGAGGAGGTCCCCCTCAGTCACAGTCATAGGGGAGGGGAGTAAGGGGAAAATGGGAGGGAGGGAGGAAACAAGGGATGGGATAACAATTTAGATGTAATATGAATAAATTAATAAAATATATTAAAAAAATAAAAAAGAAAGAATCATCTTAATTCTAAAGAATTATTGTATTATATATCTCACAAGTATATTCTCAGATTTTTTTTCAAATCTGTATTATAAATTCATGGACTAATACATGAATAGATGTTCTTGAAGCATTTGTTCTGGACAATTTATTAAACATTAACATTATATTAAAATTTTTCTCAAGTTATGTTTCATGTTAAATAGAAGCAGATTCCCCACAATTAATTTCTTTGCTCTCAAGTTGTACATTTTTTATACCTTCCTGTGACATCTGATCTGTGCTGGTTTGAATAAGAATTAGCCGCCCCCCCCCAATTTGTTCATATGTTTAAATACTTGGTTCCCAGTTGGTGGAATTGTTTGAGAAGAGTAGGGTATGTAGCATGGCTGGAGGTGGGATGCCACAGTGGGTGGGCTTTGGAGTTTAAAAAAAAGCCCAAGGCATTCTCAGTTCACACTCTCTGCCTTCTACTTATGGATAAGGGTGTAAGCTCTCAGCTACTTCAACAGTGCCATGTCTGACTTCCTGCTGCCATGCTTCCTGTTCTGACTGTCATGCACTCCAACTCTTTGGAACTGTGAAACACAAATAATTATTTCTTTTACAAGTTCTCTTGCTTATAGCATCTTAGCACAGAATAGAAAAGTAACCAAAATGTGATATTACAGATAAAGGCTCTTAGATCACTCTGATTCTTCTCCCATTGTAGGAATTTATCCTTTATCTCCAGCACAGAGCTTCTCAAACTTGGCATTATTGACAACTTGGTTGTCTAACTCCTCATGATGGAGGACACTCTACACGTTGTAACCTACTAGATGCCAGAAGCATCACAACTGTTTGTGACAGATAAAGACAATTCCAGATGTTGCTAAATTCTCAGTGGGTCAAAATGGTTCTATTCACTAACCTACAAGATTATAAATTTCATTTTTATAAGAAGAATAAATATCCCATTAAAAGAAATTTTATCAGCAGTTGTTTACTTATGTGTTCTCTTTCTATAAAATTGTCTTAGGTCCTTAAGTTTAGAGAATCTCTAAAATTATCTCTCCCCCTATAGATAAGGGTTTTTGTTGACCCTGAGCTTCTAACTGAGCCTTGAAATAAAGATGCTCAAACGTTTATCTCTCTATCACCCCCCACATCATCCCAAATACAAAAATGTAAAAACTCAATCTTCAGATTCAGCCCATTGTGTCCTTTTTAGGATCTGTAAAACTTAGATGCTTTCCCTCTAAGTTCCTTCCCTGACTTCCTTCAATGATGTACTGTGACCTGGAAGTGTAATCGAGAATAAATCCTTTTCCCGCTTATTGCTTTTGTTCAAAGTATTTGAGCAGAGCAAGAAAATGAAACTTGAATATCCTTCTCTTGTTTTTTGTTTGGTTTGCCACAGATAAGTACAAATATCACACATTTCTCAGACCAATAATTCTCTGCCTTGTGTCTTAATGGGAAATTAAAAAATACATAGCTGTGAAACTACTTATATATCATTTCCTTACGGCAGTGGTTCTCAACCTTCCTAATGCTATAACCCTTTGATACAGAGGAACTCTTCATGTAGTTGTAACCACTAACCATAAAATTATTTTCTTTGTCGCTACTTCATAACTGTAATTTTGCTATTGTTATGGATTGTTATGTAAATATCTATGTTGTCTGATGATCTTAGGTGACCCTGTGAAAAGGTCCTTGAACCCCAAAAGGGCTAAAATCCACAAATCGAGCAGCACAATCTCACATGAAAGAAGAATTATAAGCAGACACATAAAATACACAGCATCATTCATTCTTTAGCAGCCACAGATAAAATTCAGAAGCTAGAGTTGGGGAAGAGGCAGTTACTATGGGAGAACCCAGAAGCCTTTCTTCTTCAGAGGGATGGACTAGTTTGCTTCTCTCAGCTGTTTGAACAAATTCCAAATTAAAGCCACCTGAACACAAAAGCCAAGCTCTATGATGTCTCAGCCAAGTTACTCAGCCTAAGTTCATCCTATAAATGACTACACCAATCTACCCTGCATGTTATCTGAAAACAAAGTGCATGCCTATTATCAACTCCACTATATGAGCAATGAACTAATATAGATTGTGAAATATTTTACAGATTTCTATGAATGTTAATCATTATACCTCACCTACCATTATCTATCTGGCATAAAGATGAAATATAATGCATATCAGAGAAAGAATAAATAATCAAGGGAATTTGCCATACTACACTGGAAACATGTGTTTGCACTCATTAGTAAGCATCAATCAACAAATTGGTTGTGCTTTTAACTTACCAAAATTTCCCTATCTACTTTCTCAGTAATATTAATGTAGACATTGTATTTTTCGCTGTGTAAAGTTATATTATCTGTGGAAGCTCACTTTTTTTAGTAGATAAAAACACAACACAGTTGTACAATGCAGGTTTTAGTCACAAAGAGAGAAATAATAATTACATGCTCCCTTGCAAACACACTCAAACTCATACAAATGTATTCTAGATGAGCCAGGTTACCAGATTCTCGCTAGTCAACAAAACATACTTGCTATCCAAACTGTCTTCTCTCCAAAAAGTACCGTTATGTCCTTACTAAGGTAGCCAAGAAATAAAACAAGCAGTTCCCTAAAAAGCTGGTACTCATTGTTGGCATATAAATGGCCTGCCTCTCAGTTGCTTAGTAATATTTGATGTCATCATCTGGAGATGTGTAGCAGAGGCACCAGATATAAAGGGCCAACCTGCTACCTCTCTCTCTTTCTTGCACTTTCTCTGTTTGTCTTTCTTAGATGTTCTTCCCCATGCTTCCACAGTAAATCTTATATCATACATGTTGTGTGCCACATATTTAATGGGCTCTGATGGGCTCTTCCATTTCCTTTTCTCCAGAATACTATGCAAAGAACTTCCTTATCTATATCCCTTCATCTTTGTGAACACCAGGTCCCTGCACTTGTTCCCAGCACTGAGTATACAGAAGTTTAAGTTAAAAAGAAAAGCTGCTAAGAATGTACTTGAAGGTCTAAGAAGGAGTTTTAAGGTTGGTAAATGCAGGATATGAATGTTAGAGAGTCTAAGAAAATGTTTTAAGGTTGAAAATGCAAGTTGTGAATTTAGAGGGTCTAAAAAGGTGTTTTTAGGTTCCTATTTTTCCCGTTTCTAATGTTGCATTGAGACTGCCTAGAGCTTTCACATTAATAAGTGGAGCTCTGGTGTATTAGCCTAACTATGATAAAACATTCCATTTTACAATCCACTATCATATTCCAAGCTCAAGATCTTAAATTTCCTTTGGTTTGTCTTTTAAATATATACTTAAAATGTTTCTCCTTGTGCTAGACCTATATACATGCAGTCTTCTGAGCAGAGGCACTCTACTGTGTCTGCTACCTCTTTCTACAATTGTGTTTTTCACTTTGAATTGCAAACAACAGTGATGTTAACATGTCTAAAATTTATGTCCCTTTGTAAACTTAAAAGGATTCTTGTAAACTACAGGAAATCCACTACTCGGGTCAAATGGAAACCAGATGATCACTGGCCAATCAACTGCCTAAGTTTCCCACCTGCTGCCTCTCTCAGAGGGTTGGGTTTCCTTTGAGGCACCCTTATTGCCACCTTGCTGCACCCAGCAGTGGCTGATTGATGAGTTCCCCCTTCCTAGTCAGCATAAGGTAAACCCTCCCCTTTGCCTAAGAGACTATCAATACCTTTCTAGTTCACTGGGAAGTGGAGGTATCCCAAATTTGGTTTATGAATGTGGCTGGTCCTTTTCATGTTCAGTTAAGACCTTTCCCTTTGGATGAGATTCCTCTTGTCCACAGTTGTCGCATGCCCTCCTTCCTGGTCCTGCTATGCTCTTGGTTTCTGACCGGTTCTGATATCTTGCTGGAAGTGATTGCACCAATTTTTGAGTTAAACTTTGCTCTGGGGGATGGCTCAATGGGTCACTGATGCCACCTCCACCTGCTCCCAACATTTCTACTAGAAATCTTATGTCATATATATTGTGGGGCACATATTTAACACTCATTCTTCCTAATCTGTCCAGTAAGGATCACTGACCATCCCTTGCTATTTTAACCTCTAGAGGTTTAACTGAGAATAATTGAGTAGGGCCATCAATAAAAATAGAATGGGAAAAAAACAACAGAAAATCAATTAAGCATTCATAGATACAGATATGCAGAAATTATGAAGATAAGCAGCACTAAAGTATTTTATGCAGCTCAAATGCAGTCTTCATATTAGGCAAATGAACATAATAAAATCAATATTCATTTAAAAGATAAGTAATGTACCATCAATCTCTCCAGGCACAGACATCTCCAGCCACCTACTTACTAATTTCTCTGTTAATCAGGAAGGTAAATATTTAACATTCTAGGGCATGGAAAACAGAGACCTTTATAGCAGAATCTAAAGTGAATAATTCTCAAAGAGAAAGGAATAAGTGAAGCTATGTTCTCTTAAATGAACAATGGAAATCCATACCTGAAGATTGAAGAGTCAAATCACCATTAATCCTAAATTTGACAAATGGAAACCATGTACATTTGGTTTAAATGTGTTGAAACATGCTTGCTTCATAATCACTCATGTGAAATCTGAGAAGAAATAAGTAAGAACCTAAAAGAAAGGAAAGAGAGAAGTGGAAAAATAAACTAATAAAAACAGTTTAATATGCACTGAAACAAATAAAATGAATTTGTATTTATAGGTGTCATTACAAGAGACAATTTCAATTCTATTTTAATTGCTCCCATGTATATAATTTCTGTAACTTTAGAATCCAAACTGAAGCTAAGATTGTTCATGATTTAAAATACATATGTGGTCACTACTGAGCATTTCAACAGTAAAACAGTTCTGTAAACACACACACACACACACACACACACACACACACACACACACACACTCACACACAGAGTGATGAATTATCCTGCTTGGCTTTGTTTGTATTATCAATTCCTTGGCTACAAATGTCCTTTTTAAATAAAGAGTGTGAAAGTAAATATTATTCTACTTTGGCTAATTATCCCCAAACTCCAATTAGGAGAGCTTCATTCACATGCCTAGTGCTATGTGATATATTCATGGTACTGTCAACACAAACATGAAATTATGTACAGGTATGATTTACAGAACTGCTCATTTTTTTTTTATTAAAGTGGTCTATAAAATATTAGCTTACAATGACTGGAATTCAGGTTTCATCATTTTCTTCCTACAGCCACAAATCAGTTATAGAAGTGAGGCATAACACTGAGGAAAATAAAATGCAGTTAAGTAAAAATGACATAGTTAATGCCTGTTGGGAGGTCATATTTAAAATAAAAATACAAGTTTACCCCTGAGAAAAGACAAGAGGAAATGAATTTAAATTTGTAGAAAGATGGGGCAAAATGTTTTTCCTCCTGCTTATTGCTCCCACCCAGCCTACCTTATAGTTTGCTAACAGTCAGATTAAATGGAGAAGAGACTAAAAAAAATTAAAAAAAAAGTGAAAGCAAGATTATATTTTCTTGGAAGTGGACCCGCACACATCATAGAGCAAATATTTCTTTGTATTCCATATTCCCTCTTCCCAAGGATCCAAAATGGTGGCACCAAACGCATACCTTGTTTGATCAGCAGGACAGCAGTGACTGTACAAAGACTTAAGGGCTGATCTGAGAACCACAAAACACCAGTGCTAATGATCTCAGGTGAGAGTGGACCAAACTGTGTGGAGCACAGTTGAGTCCGACCTCAAGCCACCGGACTAATCCACAAAAAATGTCCCAGGTCCCTGCAGGCACAGGTGTGTGCTCCAAAAACTAGCACACACTCCTAGCTGGGTAGCAGCTTCTGAACTCCAGGGCTCAGAGAGAGCCATGGGCTGCAAAAACTCCATCCCCCCAGGGCTTCTAAGTCAATGGCAACTCAACAGCCTGAAATACAATTGGATCGCTCCTGAGATCACCTGGAAAATCCAAAGAGAGCTCGACTCCAAGTAGGCACTGGATCATGCTCCAAAGTCTAACTGCACACCTGGATGACAGGCAGTTTCTGACCTCCAGGGCTCAGACAGTGCCCGGGGCTGCATAAACACAAGCATTGCTCATTGTCCTCTGGTGATAATAGGTTTGGTGCTCTCTAATGGTCAAAGGGTTTGCTGGTAGGTACAGATAATGGGGCTTCGGTCCCACACCTACTTACTTCTGCTGGGTTTACTGTCTCTAATGGCTTCCTGTTTATGAACGAGGTATATCAGGCAGCTGGGGAGTACATGGAAAGATATCTGAGCAGAGAGCTGTTCCTGTAGACTCATTTGCCTTCTAGGGGTGGAGGACGATGAGCAATGCTGGTGTTTATACATTCCTTGCCTCTATCTCAGCTCCAGAGTTCAGAAACTTCCTGCCAGCCCCATGTGTGATTGGTGTTTGGAGCATGACCCCATGCCTGCTTGGACACCAAAGCACTCTGTGGATTTGCTGTAAGATCTGAGGAGATATCTAGTATGGGTTCTGAGAGGAGATATATATTTGAGGCCAAAACAAGAGGCAGGGCTTTTTTTTGGCTTTTTGGTCTTGGCTGTTCATCATTCCACTTTGAGCTGCTCCTAGAGAGAACCATTCCAGTGAACACTTCGAGGTTCCTGCTGCTGCTCTGCATTCTGGCTGCTGCAGTTGCTGTCACCTTTGCTGAATTGCTGGTTTGCTGTTTAAATGGTCTGTTAGAATCCTGCCAGCTACACCAGTGGAATTGCTCCAAGGAACTGAGTCTAAAAAGCTCTACTTCTGTTCCCATTAACCTCTTTTCTCTCCTATCTAGGGTAAGTGGGTTGGAAGGGAAGTATAAGCATTAAAGAATCCCAAATAAAGTAGGTTTGAAAAAGGTCAAAATCTACAGAAGAGTGTTCCCCTTGCTCCATATTCTCACCTGCAGATGCTGTCACTTGAATTTTTGATCATAGACATTCTGATAAGGTATAAGATGGAGTCTCTGGGTTATTATGATTTGCATTTCCCTGATGACTAAGAATGTTGAGCATTTCTTTTGATATTCCTGTTGAGAATTCTCTGTTTAGCTTTGTACCTCGTTTTTTTTTTTTTTATTATTGGATTATTTGGCTTAGTGGTGTTTAATTTCTTGAGTTCTTTATGTATTTTGAATATTAGCTCTTTGTTGGATGTAGGGTTGATGAAGATCTTTTCCCACTCTGTAGGTTGAAGTTTTCCTTCTAGTGTCTTCTGTAGAGTTGGATTTGGGACTAGGTACTTATTAAACTTGGTTTTGTCATGGAATATCTTGTTTTTTCCATCTACGGTGATTGAAAGTTTTCCTGGGTATAGTAGTTTGGGTTGGCATCTGAAGTCTCTTAGTGTCTGCATGACATCTGTCCAGACCTTTCTGGCATTCATAGCCTCTGTTGAGAAGTCAGGTGTAATTTTGGTAGGTTTGCCTTTATAATATGACTTGGCTTTTTTCTCTTGCAGCTATTTATAGTCTGTCTTTGTTCCATATGTTTAGTGTTTTAACTATTATGTGGAGGGAAGAATTTATTTTCTGAACCAATCTATTTGGAGTTCTGTAACCTTCTTATTTATTTATGAACATCTCTTTCTTTAGGTTAGGGAAGTTTTCTTGAATGATTTTGTTGAAAATATATTCTGGGTGTTGGAGCTGGGAATCTTCTTTTTCTTCTATCCCTATGATTCTTAGGTTTGATCTTTTCATAGTATGCCAGATTTCTTGGATGTTCTGTGTCAGGAGCTCTTTAGATTTAGCATTGTCTTTGACTGTTGTATCAACTTCTCCCATCATATCTTCTATCCCTGATATTCTTTCCTCCATCTCTTAAATTCTGTGGGTGATTCTTGTGTATGCAGATTCTGTCCTCTTCGCTAGGCTTTCCATTTCCAGGATTATCTCAGATATTGTTTTCTTTATTGCTTCTATCCCACAGAGGGTTTAGGGGTAGGTATAGACAATGGGGCTCCACTGTACTCCCTTTTGCTGGGTTCACTGACTCTGTTGGCTCCCAGGTAGGCCAGGTTGCTGGGGAGTGTCCAGAAAAGTATCAAAACAAAGAGCTGCTCTGATGGACTTGGCTGGTTCCTCTGGGCAGAGGACAATGGGAATTTGGTTATGTGCCCAGCCTACCTCATGTCTAATGAGACCACTGTCTCTGTTGGCTCCCTGTGTGTCAACCAGGTATACTATGCATCTGGGGAGCAGACAGAAATATACCCATCAAAGACCTGCTCCTGTGGGCCTGTTTACCTCCTAGGGGCAGATTACATGAGTAACAGAGTGATGCTGTTGTTTCTGCAGTGTAGGGCGCTCTCTGAGCTTGAGTGGTCAGAAATTGCCTGCCAGCTAGGCATGTGGCTAGTCTAGGAGCAGATGCCTGGTGCCTGCTCTCTCTGAGCTTTAGTAGTCAGAAGCTACCTTCTAGCTAGACTTTGGAGTGTGTGCATCAGGCGCCGCTGCTTGTAGAGACCTGGGACTTTTCTGTGAATTATTCAGATGGCCTAAGGCCAGACCCAGCCATGCTCCATCCCGTTTGGACCCTTCTCACCTAGTGGTCACCAATACTGGTGTTTTGTGGTTCTCAGATCAGACCTTAGGTAGCAGTAAACTCACTACTGTCCTTATGATAAAACAAGGTGTGTGTTGGGTGCAGCCATCTTGTATCCTCAAATCAAGCTAATTGTCTTAATGAGAATTGTAAGCAAAGCAATCTGAGTCCCAGAATCTGGCCTAATAAGAGAATAGCTATTTTACTCATAACTTATTCTCATCATGAAACTTCCAAAGAGGAGCTGAATCAGAAAAACAGAAACAACAAAACAAAAGAAACAAAAAACAAAAACAAAACAAGAACTTTAAGCTTGAGTATAAAAAGGCTCTTGAATTACAGGTCCTTTTCAGTTGTTGCTGCTGCTAACTTTCCTTCACGTTTCTTCTGAAACAAGATCAATAGCAGAAATTGGGTAAGCAGTTCTCTTATAGTGGTGGACAGAAACTCTGTGCTGTTGGAAGAGCATCTCCTCTCTTCCTTGCGTTGTTATCTTTAGTGTATACCCTAGAGATTGATGGCAGGTAAGTACCTAACATATGGTTATTTCTAAATAGACGCCACCACAAAGGGTTATATGTTATAATCCATAAATCTTGGAAGGTAAATGTAGTGGACCAACCTGTAAATGTTTTAGAGTTGACAGACCATATGGTCTGTGTTGTAGCTACTCAACTCTGCCCTTATAGTGTGAAAGCAGCTTTAGACAATATGTAAATAAATGAATGTGGCTACTCTCCAATAAAACTTTATTTACATAAGCAGGCTAGTTGCCAAATTTAGCCTATGGTTGATGGTTTGATGACCTCTGCTTTAAAGTACACATATGGTGGTCAGAAAACCATACTCAGTACTAAAACAAAGAGTTCATAGTTGGGTTAGGATTATATTCATTGAATCTCAAGAGCAGAGAAGGACTTAAGTGAAAGGTTGAAGCAATAAAACTATGTAGAGCCCTAAAATTTAGGTTTAATCAGAAATTCCTCTGATATTCCATGTACTAGCTCTTATTCTTAACTGCTACAGTCTCCTGACAAAGTTCAGAGGCTATCAGTAAAATTCTCTAGGCAGTGAGTCATTCCAAAAACATTCCTTAAGTAACCTGGATGAATTGCATTCCTGTAGATAAAGTAAAACTACAAAAAAAATGGATAATGGGACCATATAGCTAAGATATCAGACATGATCCTTATAATACCTTGAAGTTCTCCAGGAACATAGAAAAGGCAAAGGGAATGGGATGGTAAAATAGAATTACATTTTGTAGGCAATTACTTAGCATTAGGTTGTGAGCTACAGCAAGTAATTTTTGTTTTGATTTTAGAATCGTTTATTCTTTTACGTGTATACAGGTTTTGCCTACATACCATGTGTACACCTGGTGCCAGTATAGGTCGGAAGGATGTCATATCCCCTGTACCTGGAATTAGAGTTGTGAGCTATTATGTTTGTGCTTGGAGCTGAACCAAACTGGGTCCTCTGCAAAAGTAACAGATACTCTCAACCTCTTACTCTTCTCCAAAGCACCATGCTGACTGCTTACTATGTGTTTCTTCATCTTTCTATTTCAGAAAAGTAAGACTCAATACATTTTAGTAACAAGTTGACCAGAAAAATAGATGTAAGCTTCACATGCAGTTTCTCAATGTTTTGTCACCACACCTTACCAGACAAAGAGTATATCTTCCAGGTTGCTTCACATGGTAGATAGATATCTAGGCTAAAACAAGAAACTATGCTTTAGATAATGGCTATCATGTTTGCTGCATCCAAAATGGTGACGTTTAGTGTTGTAGAAAGATAATGAGAAATTATTTAAGAGTTGTATAAAGCTTTGAGAGATAGGATGAAAGAAACTGAAACCTTACAACCCTAAAATGGAAAAGTATTTCACCTTCATAAGTACTGCACAAAAGAGCCCTTGTAAGACACAGAAAGTTTATATGAGTTGGAGCCAAGTAACCAACAACATGACACTTACCCTGTCAGATCTTGAATGGTATTAGCCACTAAGATAGCCAGCATAGATTTAATTATAAGGTCACAGGGAAGTCACTAGAGGATTTTGGGGATAAAGAATAATATAATTCAAATAATTCATTTCCATTTTCATTCAGTTGTGTTGTAATATCTTGATTATAAGATACTAAACATAAAAGAGTTAGGAAGCATTGATATTGGCTCCTTATGTTTTACATTGAGTGCCAAAATGATTCTTAACATTATTTTGGTGATTCCTTGAGGATATTTGTGGATAAGGTAAATATTTGAATACGTAGACTAAGTGAAATTTATGTCATTCATCAGGATAGGTGGAACATCTGCAGTCTTCCCAAAGCCTAAAAAGAATAAAAATCAGAAAAAGTAAATTCTCTCTCTTTCTTCCCCTCTCTCCCTGTCTCCAAGATGCAGTTCTGGTCTTTTCCTGCCTGTAGACATGCATGCCTAGGAAAGCAAACCATCAGTTCTCATCGTTTTTACAGCTTTTGAATCAAACTACCACTCTACCATGGGTGCTCCCAAGTCCTTAACTTGCCAACCACAGCCTTTATGTATCTTAGGCTCTGCAACTATGTGTGCAAATTTCTAACATATATATGATATATATGTGTATATATCATCCAAGAAACAAATATATAAAAATGAACATAAATATTTAGCTATCTTATTGCTTTCATGCTCTGGAAAAAACTCATTAACACAGCATATAAATAACAGTTATTGAATTCTTTACAATTATTTGTTTAATATTTAAGAGCAATCTTAGATTTTAAAATTGGGGAGGAGAGAAAAAAAGTATTAACAACATTCTATTTTACTTTGGTGGAATTACTTAGAATAAATCAGTGTGGAAAATGAAGAAGTTCAAGTCAATGATCTCTACTGGGGCCAAGAAGGAAGTAGAAGCCTAAAGTTTGCTGTTAAATTAAGATTTAATAAAAATAATAAATTCAGGCAGATGGAAATGTGATAGATGATAGATAAATCCATGATAGCTAGATAGATAATAGATAGAAGACAGATGACAGATAGGTAGAGATAGACACATGATAGATAGATAGATAGATAGATAGATAGATAGATAGATAGATA
>OU015752.1:55931499-55946689 GCA_907169655.1 Acomys percivali
CTTGACTGAAATAACAGATACCCAAAGAATAGTTCAAATATATCTGGATGTGTCTATGAGAATAGTCCCAGAAGAGATTTTAATTTGAATTATTAGACTGAGGGAAAGAGAACATCACCACTTTAGATAATGATAGCTAGGTGCCTTCCAATCATAAAGGATCTAACCCAGACAAAAAAAAAAGGTAAAAGAATTGCATATTTATTTTTCTGTCCAGAGACATTCTTGGGACTGATTCTAATCTCTCACTAAATGTTTTCACCATCCTTCCTAGTTCTCCAGCTTGTTAAGGTTAGATATGGGACTTTTTGCTTCTGCTAAGATTTGTGAAAAACTTCTTATAGAGTGTGTGCATGTGTGTGCACATAGATATATGTGTGTATAGTGTGTATGTATATATATATATATATATGCATATACATGCACTTCTCTAAGCAAAATCCCTCATTGAGATTCAGAGCCATCCAAGAAGACCTAGGTTTAAGTGTATGTGTGTGTGTGTATGTATATGTTCAAATATATATGTGTGAATATATGAAACCCACATTAAATGCAATAAGATGCTATAACTATCACATTAAAGGATTTGCTGACTTTGAGCCTCAGCTCTTACCTGTAAAATATGACTGTTACAGTCCTTATCTTACAAAGCTGCTTTAAAGAATATATAATTTACCTGAAACTAATGCAACTTCTGGAAAGAGTAAATGTTTAATGAAAACCTCCTATTAACATAGAGTGTTCTAGAAAGAGTGATTTTGGCTCTACTTCTATTGTACTTTCCACTTTTCCAAGTGTACTCTATAAATGTTTATAGGCCCCATTCACCCTACCAGCCTCCTTATTGGCACAGGCTGCACTTTGGGCTGTGAATTTGAGTTCTTTGTCTATCACACTGATGGCTGAGGTCGGAGGGTACCCATGTCTACATTTATGGTTATATCAGGGAAATTTTCAGACTATATCTTTTATTGCCTTTTTCTCTCAAAAGTTTTCTGATGTTATTACTCTCAGTTTCCATCCAGATCCTCTTTATTATAGACAGATGTTGTCTCCAGCAACTGTTTCACCTTTAAATAATATATAAACAGTCTTTTACTTGCTACTGCTTCATAGTATTTTGGTGAGTTTGGTCAGCAGTTTTTATTTTTCTCTCTCGATATTTTCTTCACAAATAAATTATAATTTTTCACTTTTGACTTACATCAAACACTTTATGCTCAGCCTCTCTATAAAAGTGTCTTTATATAATATCCTCTGGCTTTTTAATCAAATATTTCCTGCATGCTAGCCAGACTGTCCACTTCTTTGGCAAATAACTAAGAGAAATAGCTTGAGTGAAAGAGAATATTTGGGCTCACAGTTTTGTTCTATTTTACTGGGAGTGCCTGGAGCAAAGCACCTCGTATAATGCATCCAGGAAATATGTGTATGTATGTATTTGCATAGATAGATTCAAAATCTTTATTACTCTTCTTGTGTTTTCCCAACACCTTTTTCCCTTTATTTTACTTCTTTTCATCTTGGAATTTGAAATAAAGACTTGTAGATTTGATTGTGGCTCCATTCCCTTGTGAATTGTCTCTGCTTCTAATTTCTCATGAGTCAGAATCTTCACCCCCATATCCTCTCTCCTCTTCTCTGACAGGAACAGTTACATAGCTGTGAGAATAGCCCACAGATAGCTTTTTTTGTACCATGTTCATGCTTCACTCACAGAAAGTATGCCATGTTTTTTATCATTCTACCCAGGATTGAATTGTTTTTTAAATGACTCTATAGTTTAAAAGGCCAAGTGATGATCAAGATGGTGAAGTACCAGTTGTACAAGCATGAAGACCTCAGATGCCCAAAATTCACATTCAAAACTGGGTGTGGTTTTATTATTTATTTTTAATAACAGTGGAATACCCTGATATTAAGATCACAGTCCACTGTGAATGGATAGCTCTCTGAGCTCAGCACAAAATGGAGGACTTCCTTTCTCAGTGATCTTCCTCTTCTCTACTTGACCTTATCTGGAGACTGTCTCTAGGTACAGATGACTGACGACACTGCAGAGAGCCTTCTACAAGTCCTACGTGACTTAGCACATCTGAGTCCTGCTACTTTCCCCTGCCCATATGACAGTTAGGTACTGGGTTAAGAATAATTAGTCCCTCACACCTGTAACCCTAAGCATCTTTATATATCTCACCCTTAAAATAATTAATTGAGCTGCCTCTCTGAAGCTGACTCCCAGAAGTTTTGTCTGTCATACTCACGAACCTTTGAACCCTATTAGTTGCTTCTGAAACGTTTATCCTTGAGGGCCAGTGGCCAATGACCCTTGAAAGAAGGGAGGAGGACCACAGTATGGAAGTGCATGTCTGTGACTCCAACACTAGGGTAGGAACAGCAGATACAGTTAAGTTCCAGAAGTCCATTAGCCAGCAAGCCATGCTATATCAAAATGATTCATGTTCAACAAGCCATCCAGTAGTTTTTTTTTTTTAAGTTGAAGAGCAATAGAAGAAAGATCACTAATGGCAACCTCTGACCTACACACACACACACACACACACACACACACACACACACACACGTTTACAAGTGCTGTAGGATAAATGTTGGTGTCTCCATAAGTCCACATTTTTTACCTTAGCCTCATAATTCATACACAGCCTAGTCTCTGGAACTATTGGTAAAGTGAGCCACGGCACGAAATCTGCATCAAACACAGAACATAACTGTTGAATCTTACGCCATCTCTTGCTCTCTGACTATGCTAGCTAAACATGAATTTAAAAGGGAGAAAACAGTATATCCTTGCTGCAACTTTCTGAATACCATTTTCCACTGTAACTCAAGCAGGCATCTGATGTCATAAAATTTTTCAGTAATAGTTTAAAATTGGGAGGATCCAAGATGGTGGCACCTAGCACACACCTTATTTGATCAGTAAGACAGCAGTGACGATTCAACAACCTAAGCAACAATCTGAGAAACACAAAACACCAACACTGGTGACCCACAGGTGACTGGGGTCCAAATTTTTGTGGAGCATGGTTGGGTGGAGCCTCTCTCTACCTGGCAAAACTACAAAATCCCCAGTCACCACAGAAACAGGCACACAGCCTCCAAAGGCTAGTGCCACCCTCCTGGCTGGAGGGCAACTCCAGATCCCCCCCTGGGGCAAAGAACTAGCTATAGGCTGCAAAATCACCAGCATCTGTAAATTCTAGAACTGAGAAAACCCCACAGTTTGGATCACAAGTTGATTCATCTCAGGTCTCCCAGAAAAAACAAAGAGAGCCCCTGGGTTCCTAAGCAGCTGTGGTGTGCACTTGGGACCCCACAAGCCTGGCTGGCAGGCAACTCTTGAACTCTCCAAGGCACAGGACTAACTAGAGCCTGCAAAGTCACCAGCATCTGTGGGTTCTAGCACTGAGCCAACCCCACAGTTGGGATCACAAGTGGATTTGACTTCAGGTCTCCCAGAAAAGCTACACAGAGATCTCCTGGGCTCCTTAGTAGCTGATTGGGTTTCTAAGTAGCCACTGAGTGCCCTTGTAACCCCAGCAAATACACAGAAAGTTTTGAGGTCCAAGCAGGCCCTGGGCATACACTCCAATCAGAGACATCACAGTGGGAAGAGACCAGCATAAGAACACAAACAACAATCTCCAGGACCATTTGATACCTCCAGAAACCAGCATTCCCATTACAACAACAAGCCCTGCAGATACTATCTCAGATGACACATAAGAGAAAGATTTCAAATCTGAGGTTACGAAAGTAATAGAGGCCTTAAAGGGGGAATATAAATCCCTCAAACTAGTAGTAGAATACACCAAGAAAGAATTGAACAAATTTCTTGAAGAAACTACAATCAAACAAGAGAAAGAAAAGAATAAAAGGTTTCAAAGCCTGAAAATTGAAATACAAACTCTAAAGAAAACATAATCTGAGATAATCCAGCAATGAAAACCAGAGAGAAAAGGACAGGATCTACACACATAACCATGACCAACAGAATTCGAGAGACAGAACAAAGAATATCAGAGATAGAAGATATGACTCAAGAAATGGATACATCAATCAAAGAACATGTTAAATCTAAAATGCTCCTGACACAGACTATCCCAGAAGTCTGGAACACTATGAAAGAATCAAACCCAAGAGTCATAGGGATAGAAGAAAAAGAAGATTCCCAACTGTAAGGCCCAGAAAATATTTTCAACAAAATCATAAAAGAATACTTCCCTAACCTAAAGAAAGAAATGTCCATAAATGTGTAAGAAGCCTACAGAACTCCAAAGAGAATGGGCCAGAAAAAAATCCTCCTGCCACATAATAATCAAAACATTAAATGTACAGAACAAAGAAAGAATATAAAAAACTACAAGAGAAAAAGGCCAAAACACATATAAAGCAAACCTATCAGAATTACTTGTGACTTATCAACAGGCACTATGAAAATTAGAAGGGACTGGATAGAAGTCACGCAGACACTAAGAGAATACAGATGCTAATCCTGACTACTATACCCAGGAAATCTTTCAATTACCATAGATGGGGAAAACAAGATATTCTATGACAAAACAAAATTCAAACTCAAACAGTACCTAACCAAAAATCCAGCTCCACAGAAGATACTAGCAGGAAAACACCAATCCAAGAAGGGTAATTTTATATAGACAACACCCAGCCTGCCTCAAAGAAGATGATGAGCATCAAAGAACCTCCTTATGGAGATGGCTTCAAATGTGGCAAACAAACCACTGGGGGAAATGTTCTCATTTCTGCCATAGACAGAATTCTGCCTAAAAATGGGCAAGCTTGGATGCAGACAGAGTCAATGGCCAAATTCTGCCAAGACAGGGTAAGCAAGTCCTCAAGAGTTCCTGCCTTGAAAATATGTCTGTCATATATTTTGGGCTAGAGGCTGAAGATGATTCTCCAATGTTATAGAGAGTTTAAGGTGACTGTTCAGGCAGTAAACTGTCTCCATCATTTTTTTTAAAGCTGCTAACCTGCACTTTTGGTTCACTCAAGTAATTAAGTTTATTCCTTCTCAAGTCTCTGAGGAGGATGAAAGCCAGAGAGTTTAGTCTTACAATTAAGTATAGTTGGCTAGTGGTTAAGATGTTTCTAGATCTAGATAGATGTTTTAAGTTAATAGACATGAGATATGATAGATATTGATTCTCATTTAGAATTTTAGACTCAACAAGATAGGAAAGATGTTTACTTCAACTTTGCCAAATACAAGTAGTCAAATCACTATGAATGTAACATTTGTATAATTCCTGATTCTTTTGTGATTCTTCCTGCTGTTTGTAGTTTGTTTTATTTATGTATAATAATATAAATATATCTGATAAAAAAGAAGAAGAAGAAAAATCGGAAAAAAATTTTAAAGAGTTTAAATTTTTCTCTGAGCGTAATATTAATGTATTGCTCAAGTAACATGAGTTAAATTCAATATTGTCAGTAAGGTTCTCACTAATACTAAGTTCTAAGCCTTCCTATACTGCAAACTTGCTAGATAACCAAAAGAAGTAATTTATTCCTGATGTATCTCAATTTCCTAATTCATAAAATAATCTGGCTCTTTTCTCTCACCAAAGTTTCTTCTAGGTCTAACTGTGTTTAATTTCTGCTCTAAGACACAAATAGTCATTGCCAACTTACCTTGCTTTCTACGTATATCCCCTGGGATTTCTCATGATGGAAGAGATTTATATGCAAATTCCAGAGCATAAAAATGCATACAAGAAACATGAAAGGCTTAATACTCAAACTGTACCATTTAAAGCAGTGAATAAAGAGTACATTCTCCACCAATAACACAATACTATACTATAATCTAGTGAGAATACAAGCCAAAACCTGCAAGGTTTGTGTCAGGGGTCGTCTCTCCTCTATCAATACACTTTTACATTATTTCTTAATTAAAACCACAATTATTTAAAGATAGCATCTTGCTGCTGCAATGAGGAAGAATAATTTGTTCCTGGTTTTACATGTTGGTAGCTCAAATCAGGGTAAGTAAGGACATTAAGAGTTTCTCCTTTATAATGGGACAAGGTGTTGTTGAGTAAGAGTGGAAAGGGTCTGATAAATATGTGTTCTTTCCTCTTTGTATTGAAAATAACATGCTTAGTTGAGTGTTATGAATGTAAGAAAAGCAACAATAAAAAAGATTCTAATATCTCATTTTTGTCAAAGCATTTGTAGGATATAGTCATGTATAGTCATACATGAAACTTGATAGCACAATCTTGTTTACCTTGTCCTATGCAGATTACTCATCGGGGTGTTTAAAGTGCAGCTTTGCATTCAGTATTCAAGGTGCAGGAACTGAAACTCTCAAGATTCAAGAGTTATCTGAAGAAGAGTTGAGGCTGTGGCTTAGAGGTAGTATGTTTGCACGAAACACAGGAGGCCCTAGCTCAAAGGCTAGTACTGGCAGAAAATGAATAAATAAATAAATAAATAATACACTTTTAAAAAGTTGCTTGGAGAAAAATCCTTCCTTCTAAAAGTTGGAAAGCTTTCAGCAAGTCACTGTGAATTAATCTTACAACCTGAGATTCTGCATACCAGTGGTGCAGAGAGTGTTGGCCCTCGAACAAACATCAAAAAGCAGAAGTTGTTGTGACGGTCAATTTTCACCATGGATTTTATTGCAGGTTATGTTACCTAGAAGATAAATTATTGGTAATATCAATGAGGAATTGTACGGAGATTTTTTTTCTTTTTTTTTATTTATTTATTTTTAATTAATTTATTCTTGTTACATCTCTATGGTTATCCCATCCCTTGTAACCTCCCATTCTCCACTCCCTCCCATTTTCCCCTTATTCCCCTCCCCTATGACTGTTCCTCAGAGGGATTAGGGTATCAAGTCTCTTCTCAGTGACCTGCTGTCCTTCCTCTGAGTGCCACTAGGTCTCCCCCGCCAGGGGACATAGTCAAATGTGAGGCACCAGGGTACTTGAGAAAGTCAAATCCCTCTCTCCACTCAAGTGTGGAGACTGTCCTGTCCATGGGCTAGATCAGGGTAGGGGTTTAAATTTTACCGCCTGTATTGTCCTTGGCTAGTGCCTTAGTTTGAGCGGGTCCCCATGACCCAAATCTGCCTATCATAATGTTCTACTTGTAGGTTTCTAGAACCCACTGGATCCTTCTACATTGCTATTCACCCATTGTTCTCTCATCTAGAGTCCCAATAGGATGTCCTCCCCTCGGTCCCAGTTTCCTGGTAAGGGAAGGCTTTCATAGACATTTCCGGAGAAATTTATTTGAGAAGAGAAGACCCACTAAGAATAGGCTAACAGTACCGAACAGACTGTAATCTAGACTGAATAAAAATGGGGGAGGGGAAGACAGCTAGGTCCACATTGTATCTTCTGTTTCCTCATCATAACTAAGAGTGCACACTTGTGTTCTCCACTGTGATGGGAGACATTTGTCATATTAGGAACCAGAATAAATCTAGCCTCCTTGCACATTTTTATTAATATCTTTTTTTTATTAATTCATTCATATTACATCTCAATTGTTATCCCATCCCTTGTATCTTCCCATTTTCACCATCAAGAATAGAGAAGTAACTAACATAACAGACTGATGATGCCTTTCAGGTCTGGGGTCTGGGTAGCTGGAATCTGATGGTTTATCATCTTTTCTAGTAGTGGTCCTCTTGTTGCCTTTTAGGAATATTTTTAAATTTATCCATTAATTTATTTGTGTAAAACGTGTGTGGCTGTGCATGCATCACAGTGGACTTCTGGAAGTTCAGAAGACAATATTTAGGAGTAGATTTTCTCCTTCCACCATGTAGATTCTGGAGATAAAACTCAAGTTGCCAGTTTGGGCAGCAAGTGCCTGTAACTACTGAGAAATCTCACCTGCCCTTTGGCAAATTTCTCAGTTTATCAAGCTAAAAATGCTCTGCTGGGAATAAGAATGTTAATAGTGCCAACTTCACAAGGCTATGAGTCTCAGAAAAGATGAACTTCGTGAAGTTTCCAATCAATTCAGGTTTCCAACTCATTGCTAGGTTTTGGTATAATCATTATTTTAATTCTTTCTTCTATAAAGCATCAGTTCAATGTGGATCATTATATGTACAACTGTAAATGAAATCTGATTAGAAATTATCCTGATACTTGGTTGAATTGAAACAAGATTTTATTTTACTTGTGTCATGTCTTTAAGCGAATATGGCTTTAGAGAGTAAAAAACATAGAACAAAATAACTAATTCAAGTAGAAATTCATGCTTTACAAAGGCGTGTGCAATGCTGAGGGCGCCTTATCTGCTTCAAGTTAAGCGTATCATAATAATTGCCTTACCATTGAATATTGAGTCCATTCAAGGAAGGGAAATTCCAATTTCACTGCATCCATTCATACTCGTAATCATCAAAAGTAGAATAAAATAAAAACTCTATCTAGTTATTGACTAAATCAAAGTATAAAGTGAATTTCTTTGGAATTCATCTTATTTTCTTAATTCAAAAAGCAGCATTCATGAGGTGTTTCAGCCTTCTGATTGCTAAAGTTATATCTCACCCAAGACCATAATGATCAATAAAATAATAGAATGAGATGAGAAAGTCTTAATATAAAAGAAATATAAAAATATAAAGAAAAGAGGAAGCAGTGAAGGGTCCTGAAAAGTAAAAAATGATATGTCTTGGGAGGCAACCTGCTGCACTGATAGAGCACAGAAGGCCTATGAGCACTCCAGCATGCTTTATAGTCTCAGTATTAAAGAAAGCAAATCTCTAAACCCTATGAAAATGTGATTCTGAATCAAGTATTACTTAATTATGTTCATATCATTAGTCAGATTTTAATGTCCTGCTTTAGTTTAGAGTTAACTTCTAGAAAGTAATATTAACATTGACATACATTAGAAAGTGATGGACACTAAGGTGGGTGTATTTTTCTTCCTTTGAGGGTTTTTGTGCTCTATGTATTCTATCACAGATTCTAATATTTGAATTCTTTATATATAAGTAAATTTAGGAAACAGACAAGACATGGAATATGATCTAGGTCACTGTTTGCTTGCTCCTTCCCTGGGTCTAATGGGGCAATGTCTTTGTTTCACCATCTAATCAATGAACAAACCAATTGACATGGGATCTTTCATTTCAAATTAATTTCATCTACCAGCTGGGGATACATGACCTCCTAGTAGTTTTTAAGATATCATTTTTGTAATTTAAAAATTAGGTCATATATTTAATTTTTTTACAAAAGAATAAAAAGTGAGGAAATCAACGTTTAAGAGATGCCCAAGCAGTTAGAAGAGCATACTGCTCTTTCTGAAGACCAAGGCTCAGTTCTTAAAACTGTCTATAGAAACTCCAGATCCAGTGGCGCTAAAGTCCTTTTCTAGTTTTCACTGGCGTTGGTAAGCATGCATGTAGTGCAGCTAATTCACCTAGGCACACAGATTTAATAAATCTTTTTAAAATGTCTGAAGAAGGCCTAGTACTTGACTTTGTTATTATAATGACTGGTTTTCCTCCGTGTCCTTTGTGAGAATATTGGTAGAAAATAAAGAAGAAAAATTACTTCCTAGGCCTAGTATTGATCATCTGGCTTGTCATCCATCAATGTTTTTAAGGAATAGACTGTTCTATCCTTTCCATGCCCTTCTGTAACACTTGCTTCTCCTAACTCCTTGATCAATGCACCTCACAGTTTTCTAAATTTCATCTTACTGTAAACTTTAGTAGCTACATATAGAAGGACAGTCAATAAAGTAGCACAAAGTCACTGCTTAATACAGTGCACACTGGAGTACAGATTAAGAATTCATGCACTCACATTCCACTACCTAAAGCACATCCATGGGGCAGTGAGACCTATAAACATATACCCCAGGTTCAAATGTTTCAAATGTGGTCAGAAACTGCTGACTTGTATGTTCAATTCTCTATATTTCTGTATGCTCAAATTTTTGCAATTTCTAGTAAACTTATACACCAAACAGAATAGTTTTTTTTTAAATAACTAAGGTCAGTGACATAAGTATGCCATCCTAATGTCCTGCAATTTTCAATAATCCCTAGGCTACCAACTGTAAAAAAAAAAATGAACTTCATGTCTTCATATAGAACATTAAGAAGACCCTAAGGCTCCTCAACCAATTCCATCTGACCTGTAGAAAGTCCTGCATCCTTCTCTGATCCACAGTACTTGGTAAATGATGTACGAACATCTACCAGGTGCCTAAGTAAGAGACATTACATGGGAATCCAAGATGGCAGCGAGCAGTGTGGACCGTGTTTGGAAGCTCCAGTGAACAATTCAGGGAATTACACAGATTTCTGAGGCAGGAACACCAAGGTCCCAACACCACGGCAGCAGGAGTGCTCCACGGTTCAGAAGGACCAGGGTGCGGAGGACCTGCATGCCCCTGCACACGGGAGGAGTGCGGATTTTCTCAGATCAGAGCAGCGGCAGCACAAGTGGCACCAGTAGCACAAGCGGCAGCGACTGAGGTTTGCAGCTCAGAGCCATCCAGTGGAGGCGGTTAGTGTGGTGGCTGGTGGGAGTTGCTGTGAGGGAGGGGACACTGGACAGGATTTGGGTCGCGTGGTGCCTTGTGACCCAGACTGGACTCGGCAGACAGTTCAACCCCAGAGTCCTGGGTACAGCTCAGTGCGCAGTGCTGTGGAGATGCTGGCTCAGCGCAGCAAGCAATTCTGCCCAAGGCAACAACTCAGTGCATCCACAGCTCCCCTGCTGTGATGCAGGCTGAGCAGAGTGCTCAGTTCCATCCTAGGCACCAGCTCAGCGCAGCCACAGTTCACCTGCTGTGACGCAGGTTGGGCGGATCGCTCAGTCCCACCGAAGGCACCAGCTTAGCACAGCCGCAGTTCACCCACTGTGATGCAGGCTGGGCAGAGAGCGCAGTCCCACCAGAGGAACTAGCTCATATCAACAAGAAGTTCAGCCCAAGACACTAGCTCTCCTCAGCGGGCAGTTTTGGGGCGCTGACGCAGGCTGAGGTCAGCACGCAGATTCAGCCCAGAGAACCTAGCTGGACTTGCTGGGCAGATTAGGCCCAGAGATTCTTCCTGAGCTGTGCACACAGGCTCGGCAGCCCAAAGACTCTGGCTGGACTATCAATGCAGTATAGGCCCAGAGTCCCGGGCTGAATTCAGTGTGCAGTGTGGGTCCATAGTCCCTGGCTGAGCTCGGTGCACAATTCCGCCCCGGAGACTCGGGTGGAGCTCAGCGTGCAGTTTAGGGCCAGAGTCCCTAACCGTGCTTGGCAGACAGATTGGGCCCAGAGACTCTAGTAAAGCTTTTGGCACAGTCCTGGCTCTAAGACTCTGGTTGGACACAGTGTGCAGTTTGAATTCAGAATTCCTGGCTGAGCTGGGCGGATGTTTCGGGCATGAGTCAATAACTGACCACAGCACGCAGTTTGGCCAAAAGCCCCTAGCTGAGCTTGGTGCACAGTCCCAGCCCAAAAATTCTGGCTGGACCCTGTGTGCATTTTGAGCCCAGAATTCCTAGCTGAGCTCGGCAGACGGTTCAGGCCCTGAGATTTTAGCTGAGCTGGGCGGGTGGTTTGGGCTCAGTGTCCCTGGCTGGACTTGGCAGGGAACCCTGAAGGCTGTGGATACCTTGACCTGACCCAACACTCATCCAGAGACCCAGAAAGATTGCAGGACCCACAGGACAGGGGAGCTGAGGATCACTGGCTGTGAGAGCCCAAAACGACAGAGCTAACCACCTGCCATCCACAACAGTGAAGCATCAGAGCTTCCAGCCTACGGAAATCATGAGAAAACAAGTGAATCTATTATCAGACTACCTCCATCCAACTCGGGAAGCTACCCAACAAAAACAAAGCCAGCAAGATGTCTAAAGGACAGCGTAAAAGCATACACAAAAAAAACCCCAAAACAACATGGCATCTTCAGTTTCCAGCTATCCCAAAGAAAACAAGACAGAGAGCTCAAATACATTGGAAATGCAAAAAATGACCTCAAATCCTTAATAAGGAGCATATTAATGGAGGAAACAAATAAAATTCGTAATCAAATACAGGAAGACGCAGCCAAACAGGTGAGAGACATAAAAGAAGCACATAGAGTGGAACTGGAAAATTTGCAGGAAAATGCGAACAACCAGATGAAAGAAATAAATAAAACGGTTCAAGCTCTGAAGACCTATAAAGAGGCAATGGAAGAAACTCAGGAATATACAAAAAATCAGGTGAAAGAAATAAAAAAATCAGTTCAAGATCTGAAGACGAAAATGGATTCAATGATAAACACACAGACAGAAGAAAAACGAGAATGTGAAACCTCAGAGAAGAAGGCGAGCAACACAGAGGTGAGCCTTTCTAACAGAATCCAAGAGACGGAAGAACGAATCTCAGGTCTAGAAGATACAATCACAGATCTTGAAGCAACCATTAAAGAAAATGCCAAATCTGGAAAACTCCTGACACAAAACATCCAAGAAATTCAGGACACCATGAAAAGAAAAAATCTGAGGATAATAGGCATTGAAGAAAGAGAAGATATCAGACTCCAAGGCCCAGAAACTATTCTCAACAAAATCATAGAAGAAAATTTCCCCAATCTAAAGAAAGAGATACCTATAAACATACAAGAGGCCTACAGAACACCAAATAGAATTGACCAGAAAAGGGAAACTGCCCGTCACATAATAATCAAAACACAAAACATACAGAACAAAGAAAAATATTAAAAGCTGCAAGGGAAAAGGGCCAAATAACATTCAATGGCAAACCTATCAGAATTACACCAGACTTCTCAGCAGAGACCATAAAAGCCAGAAGAGCCTGGACAGAGATCCTGCAAACCCTAAGAGGCCACAGATGCCAGGCCAGACTACTTTACCCAGCAAATCTATCAATAACCATTGATGGAGAAAACAAAATATTCCATGACAAAAACAAATTCAAACAGTACCTATCCACAAATCCAGCTTTACAGAAGGTACTAGAAGGAAAACTCCATCTCAAAGGGTCAAGCTACAACCAAAACTACTCAGGAAATAGGTAACTATACCATGGCAAAAGCACAGCTACACAAACACTCGATTGGAAACAACATCAAAATTAAGACTCTTAACAGTCACTGGTCATTAATATCTCTCAACATCAATGGTCTCAATTCTCCAATAAAAAGACACAGACTAACTGAATGGGTGCATAAACAAGATCCAACATTCTTCTGCATTCAAGAAACACATCTCACCCATAATGATAGACATTACCTCAGGGTAAAAGGTTAGAAAAAATATTCCAAGCAAATGGTCACAAGAAGCAAGCAGGCGTAGCCATTTTAATATCAAACAAAATAGACTTTCAACCAAAATTAATCAAAAGGGATGCAGAAGGACACTTCATACTCATCAAAGGTAAAGTCAACCAAGATGACATTACAATTCTGAACATCTGTGCTCCCCATACAAGGGCACCCACATTTGTAAAAGATCTGCTAAAAAACTTAAACCACACATCGATCACCACACAATAATAGTGGGAGACTTCAACACCCCACTCTCACTGAAGGATAAGTCACTGAAACAGAAATTAAGCCGAATAATAACATCATTAATCAGTGCCATGGGTCAAATGGATCTAACAGATATCTATAGAACCTTTCACCCAAACAAGAAAGAATATACCTTCTTCTCTGCACCCCATGGAACCTTCTCCAAAATTGATCACATCGTAGGTCACAAAGCAGGCCTCAACAGATACAAGAGGATTGAAATAATACCTTGTATCCTATCAGATCACCATACTCTTAGGCTTCAATTCAACAACAACAGAAACAACAAAAAGCCTACACGTATGTGGAAACTAAACATCTCTCTGCTAAATGACACATGGGTCAGGGAAGAAATAAAGAAAGAAATCAAGGAGTTTCTGAAATTCAATGAAAATGAGGGAACAACATACCCAAATTTGTGGGATACATTGAAAGCAGTGTTAAGAGGAAAATTGATAGCACTAAGTGCCTTTAAAAAGAAATTGGAAACATCGCACATAAGCAACTTAACAAAACAGCTGGAAGCCCTAGAAAAAAAGAAGCAGAAGCACCCAAAAGGAATAGACATCTGGAAATAATCAAACTCAGGGCTGAAATTAACGAATTAGAAACTAAGAAAACAGTCCAAAGAATCAACAAAACCAAGACTTGGTTCTTTGAGAAAATCAACAAGATAGACAGACCGTTAGCCAAACTAACTAAAAGACAGAGAGACAGTATTGAAATCAACAAAATCAGAAATGAAAATGGAGACATAACAACAGACACTGAAGAAATACAAAGAATCATAAGATCCTACTTTGAAGGCGTATGTGCCACAAAATTTGACAATCTAGGGGAAATGGACCATTTTCTTGATCAATTTCACGTGCCAAAGTTGAGTGAAGAACAGATAAACAAGCTAAATAGTCCCATTTCCCCTACAGAAATAGAAGCAATCATTGATAGTCTCCTAAACAAAAAAAGCCCAGGGCCAGATGGTTTCAGTGTAGAATTCTACCAGATCTTCAAAGGCAAGCTAATACCGATACTCTTCAAGCTACTCTAAAACATAGAATGGGATGGAACATCACCAAATTCATTCTATGAGGCCATAGTCATGTTGATACCTAAACCTCACAAAGACTCAACAAAGAAAGAGAATCTCAGACCAATTTCTCTTATGAACATCGATGCAAAAATACTAAATAAAATTCTTTCAAAACGAATATAAGAACACATAAAGGATATCATTCATCAGGACCAAGTAGGCTTCATTCCAGGCATGCAGGGATGGTTTAATATACGGAAATCCATCAAGGTAATCCACCATATAAACAAACTGAAAATAAAAAACCACATGATCATCTCTTTAGATGCAGAGAAAGCATTTGATAAAATCCAACACCCATTCATATTTAAAGTTTTAGAGAGATTGGGGATACAAGGCACTTTCCTCAACATAATAAAGGCTATCTACAGCAAGCCAATAGCCAAAATCAAAGTAAATGGTGAGATACTCAAGGAAATTTCTCTAAAATCGGGAACAAGGCAAGGTTGCCCACTCTCTCCATATCTCTTCAATATAGTACTCGAAGTTCTAGCCAGAGCAATAAGACAACAAAAGGAGATCAAGGGTATCCAAATGGGAAAGGAGGA
>OU015752.1:55946699-55970969 GCA_907169655.1 Acomys percivali
TTTTTAAAGACATTGAAAGTTCAATTCTGAACTTCATATGGAAAAACAAAAAACCCAGAATAGCAAAAACGATCTTGTACAATAAAAGGTGCTGTGGAGGAATCTCCATACCTGATTTCAAATTGTACTATAAAGCAATTGTAATTAAAACAGCATGGTACTGGCACAGCAACAGGCTGGTTGATCAGTGGAATCGAATTGAAGACCCAGATATGAATCCACACAAATATGGTCACCTGATTTTTGACAAAGAAGCCAAATCTATTCAATGGAAAAAGGATAGCATCTTCAACAAATGGTACTGGTCTAACTGGAGGTCTATGTGTAAAAAAATGCAACCGGACCGATATTTGTCACCTTGCACAAAACTCATATCCAATTGGATTAAATACCTCAACATAAAACCAGAGACACTAAGTCACTTAGAAGAAAAAGTGGGGAAGAGCCTGGAACATATTGGCACAGGAGACAACTTCCTGAACAGAACACCAACAGCCCAGGCCTTAATGTCAACAATTAATAAATGGGACCTCATGAGGCTGAGAACCTTCTGTAAGGCTGGAGACATCTTCTAGAGAACAAAGCGACAGCCTACAGACTGGGAAAAGATCTTCACCAACCCTACATCTGACAAAGGTCTAATGTCCAAAATATATAAAGAACTCAAGAAATTAAACACCACCAAACCAAATAACCCAATTGAGAAATGGGGCTTGGGACTAAACAGAGAATTCTCAACAGAAGAATATCACATGACTGAGAAACACTTAAAGAAATGTTCAACCTCCTTAGTCACCAGGGAAATGCAAATCAAAACAACTCTGAGATTCCATCTTACACCCATCAGAATGGCTAAGATCAAAATCTCAAGTGACACCACATGCTGGAGAGGATGTGGGGAGAGAGGAACACTCCTTCATTGCTGGTGGGAATGCAAACTAGTACAACCACTTTGGAAATCTATCTGGTGCTATCTCAGAAAACTGGGAATAGGGCTTCCGCAAGACTCAGCTATTCCACTCCTTGGAATATACCCAGAAGATGCACCAGCACACAGCAAGAAAATTTGCTCAACCACTTTCATAGCAGCCTTATTCATAATAGCCAGATCATGGAAATAGCCTAAATGTCCCTCAGTAGAAGAATGGATAAAGAAACTGTGGTACATATACACTATGGAATACTACTCAGTTATTAAAAACAAGGAATTCCCGAAATTTGTGGATAAATGGATTGAGCTAGAAATGATCATAATGAGTGAGTTAACCCAGAAGCAGAAAGACTCAAATGGTATATACTCACTTATATCTGCATACTAGCCCAAGGGGCATGTCCCACGAAAGCCTTCCCTTACCAGGAAACTGGGACAGAGGGGAGGACATCCTATTGGGACTCTAGATGAGGGAACCATGTGAGAAAAGCAATGTAGAAGGATCCAGTGGGTCCTAGAAACCTACAAGTAGAACATTATGATAGGCAGATTTGGGCCAAGGGGTCCCACTTAAACTAAGTCACTAGCCAAGGACAATACAGGCGGTAAATTTAAACCCCTACCCAGATCTAGCCAATGGACAGGACAGTCTCCACACTTGAGTGGAGAGTGGGATATGACTTTTTCATGTACTCTGGTGCCTCACATTTGACTATATCCCCGGATGGGGAGACCTAGTGGCACTCAGAGGAAGGACAGCAGGTCACTGAGAAGAGACTTGATACCCTATGAGCATATACATGGGGAGGTAATCCCCCTCAGGAACAGTCATAGGGGAGGGGAATAAGGGGAAAATGGGAGGGAGGGGAGAATGGGAGGATACAAGGGATCGGATAACCATAGAGATGTAACAAGAATAAATTAATAAAATTTTAAAAAAGAGACATTACACAGTGCACATGCAAAATTACACAGTTTTATAAAAAGATGGTTTCGTAGATGGAGTTTTGTGACTATTATCTGCAAATATTTTATTTAAAAATGTATTATAAATAGATTTTAGTTGTGCTTTCAGATATTAAACACCCAGAGAATAATAGTCCTAATAGACCTGTAGAAATTCAGTAAGATAAATCAATATCACATGTCATGAGTATGCAGAGCACATTTTAATATGTTAATCTATGCTGACACTTGACCTACAAAATTTTTCATCCACTAATATATTTTAGGTAGGAATTTTTTTATACAACTATAGCTATTTACAGTGAATTATATTAGAAGGAGAATGTTAAGGAAAAACCTGGCTCTCACCTGCATTTTGCTGACACATCACCATCTCATCATACTTTCTTTCTATTATTACAGGAAATAATAATCACTCCTTATGTGAGACCTACATTCCCCTCTGTCTCAAATATTCACATTGTTCAATCATCAGCCTGTTCTGTGTATTAACTCTCTGCATACAATTACATGTGCCGGAAGCTCAGCCATTCAGAAGGCTAGATCCAAGTTTTCTATAAAGCAAATCACAAGCTGCTGTGGATATGTAATTTGTTAGGTCAGTTTATTGGTAGTCTCTACCCTTTCCTGAGGGACACAGAGATATGACGAGACTCCTTTTAGACTGTCAGTCTCAACAGAATCAATTTGACTGCTGACACTTTTGTCCTTCCCAGTGTTGCTGTACTCATCAGACTTTAGCTCATATCCATACTCAAAGACTTATTAAAGGTGTTTACTATCACCTTAGAGAAAATGAAAATTTTATTTTTGAAAAATAGTAATAATGCCAATATGACTATGTAAGCTGAAAGGCAAGATGATGAGGTAAATTCAGAATTATACTATTTCATAAAGTTGTTATATAGAATAAATAATTATATAAAATTATGAGCCTGTGGCTTGGTTGTGCAAATACTGAAACATGAAAAATTTTAAACAAATGATATTGTACACAGGAGTAAAGAAAATAGAAAACAAACAAAGATTCTAATTTTATGTTTAAGTACATGTTGCATACGGGAAAATAAAGTGATACTTATTGTAGTTTAGTTTCACAACCTGAGAGAGAAATTAATCCCATTTCTATTTCTCAATGGAAAAATGACAATCTGGAAAGATAAACCAACCTCTCCAGGCCACTCAAGTACTACCTAGGAAGCTAACATTCTGATTTCAGCCACCTGACTATAGACACTTCACCATTTTCCATAAGTCCATTCTGTCTATCTTTTTACTGTCTTGATATCCACATACATGAAATATTTCAGTTCCTCCTCTTTTTTCTTTTAAGTCTTTGCCTTGTTCCATGTGATATAACCATGTAGAATGCTGAACAGGCTCTCAGAACTTACTATTTTCAAATCTGGTGGCCTATTCCAAGGGACATAGATGAGCTTAGATTTTAGTCTTTGTCACCTGTGGTCAGTAAGTGCTACATGTTGATGAAAAAAATCTAACCTTCAGAAAACACACACAAAAATCAAACACTGATGAAAGTTTTAAGTAATAGTCAAATTTTAAACAAGAAAATAACAAACAAAAAGATATTTCATATTGTTATTAATTCTTGGTAAAGTCAGAAATGTGTGATCAGGATAAAAATTTCAGTAGTCTCAGTATCTTTTTGTAGTAATACTTAAATCAGTAGACAGTTTAAGGGTACAAATATATCATTAAGCTCAGTAAATTATACATATATGTTCAAATACTTCTTTAATGTGCATATATTTTATTTAAAAATGATTTCTCTAAGCCCAGAGCTTTAGGCAAAGCTGGACACTGTGCACACATTGAAGGGCAATAAAAGAATAAAATGTCTCGGCCTCCAATCTGCTGCACTGTATAACTGGCTCCAGGTTACAACATAAATCAGTTTCTGAATTTCCAGCAAGGTATCCCACCTGCCTTATTGATTAAAGATTCCACTGCCCCTTCAGTCACATCATCTAATTCCTAACAAATCTTTCTCATTGTGATACTCATACTATCAATATGAAGGGTTAAATCATAACTTGGGTTTTGAAATGTCAATATTTTCTCAAGATAAGCAGATATTGACACAAAAAGAAAATATTCTTACAAAGCAAATGAACACATGGATGTCCCAGAACACATTATGGGCGAACTTCATCAATGGATGCTCTTTAACTGTGAGTGCCAATATTACTGAAAGAAATAGAAAACAAGGAAGGGGAGAAAGGAGTATGCTATACAGCTGGGTTGTTATGCACAACACAAATGGGCATAGAGCGAAACAGAAGTGAAAACAGAAGGACTGGATCCTAGAGTACCAAACAGAATATAGAGAAATTATCTGCAAAAGAGAATCACCTACAAAATGGCTGCCTCTGGTTAATGCTTCCAGAATCTGAGGCATCGTTTTCATGAGTGAAAACAACCCTAAGGTAAGTAAGAATCTTTCTTGCCAGTTCCCACACAATCTTCATTAAAGTGTCATGAGATGGGCTGTGCAATAACTGAAAATCCGTAGCAAATTTAGTAATGAAGCAGTTTATTTTGCCAGACAAGTGTGTAAGTTGTAAACAAAGAAACAAACAAAACCTCAGCCCATGCCAGACTCTAGTTTATATGGACCAAAGTTAGGGGGAACATAGAGCTAAGAAATGATTAAAGGGAGTTAAAAGACAGCTTAGCTGGGAATTCCATCTCATTTCTATGCTTTTGATTGTCTCTAAAAGAGAAGTGGTCAGTTTATGAATTGAGACACTATGAGGAAAATTACTGATCTATACGCTAGGAGTGAGAACCATTTTTTTTTCAGCTAATTACAGTTCTGTTTTTCAGGACCTAGACGATGTCTGTCTCTTCCTTTGTAATTACAAGTGATGTTCAAGGACACAGATAACACCATAACTTCACTTTTGGAGATATTCCCACAATTCCAGATCCATTTAATAATGGTTGGGCTACTTCACAGGGCAGAAGCTACCCAACTGCCATTCCCCAAATAGAAGGGTTAAATAACCATCCTCAAGAAGCTTTTAAATATCCAATTATTAGTCATTATTTTACTATTTTTAAATAAAATAATTTACTTCCTTAATCGTTCTCATTTAAAACAGAAAGATTATTTGCTTCGGTTTCAAAGTAATTTAGGAATTACTCTCATAAGTGACACATAATAGTTTATAATACAAAAACAAAACCAGGGCAGGGAAAGCTGTTCAGTAGATAAAGTACTTGCTATACAGGCGTGAGGATCCAAATTCAGATCCCAAAACATGTAAAACTTAGGTGTTCCAGACAACTAGCCTGTAACTCCGATATGTGTGAGGTAGCTATGGTGATCCCCAGAGCAAACTGTCTAAATAGATCATCTGAATCAAGTAACTGCAGTTTCAGTGAAGGACTCTGACTCAATACATGAGGTAGAGAGGGGTTAGAAAAGATTCTCATGTCAACCTCAAGCTGCCACATACATATACACACATTCATGTACACCGTACACATACAAGTATCTTGGCATTTGGGACTAAGTACTGTATACACACAGAAATACTATACATATACATATACATATACATAAGATGAAATCAGAACCCAGAAGAGCCATTCATTCATGAGTATATACTTCTGGACACTAGTGTATGTTGTTTATACAGCAGGGGATTGTATTTTCTTGCTTCAGGCCAGCAAAGGTGTGAGTACAAAAGTCCTTTGCAAAGTTTTACTTACTTTTAAGAGCTCATTCCTTGACTTGGACACACACAGAGACACACACACACAAATACATGCACACACACACACACACAGATACATACATACATACATACATACATACATACATACATACATACATAGAAATGGAAACAAAGACAGACTGTAGGGACCAGAGGACAGCGTGAATTAGAGAAATCTTGAGTGAATGTGAATTGTTGACATGGGGCATAGCCAAGTCAAGATGTCTAAGGTCTGGGACCCGTGCGAAATTGTCAGAGCCATTACCTGTATAGGCTAGGCTCAAACGAAATGGCAAGCTTTTTCTCAGAACCTGAGTATGAGTGTTTATGGGCAGTTGGAGAGTTTGAGAAAGATTAGCAACTGCAGCTTCTGCCCCCAGATGTTTACAGCCTGAAAGACTGCTTGCCTACAGAGACTTCCTATCAGACTGGCTAACCTCTCTCACTGTGCCATATGTAATAATGACGAGGTTCCAGGTTATCATGGGTTAGAAAACTCTTACCTGATTTTATTGTACATGTATATGAGAGTTATTCCATTCTTCATTATCTCACTACACCTGGCCTGGACTTCAGGATCCAAGTTTTGTGGATGATGATGATGATGATGATGATGATGATGATGATGATGATGATGATGTGTGGGTGTTTGAGAGAGAGAGAGAGGGGGGGGAAACAGACAGAGATAGAGAGAACCCAAGAGAGAGAGAATAAGAAGGAAGTAAGCCTTTTTGGAAATGTTTTTAAACTATGACATAAAAGAATGAGTCAACTCAGTATGCTATGAATTATTGGAGAGAGAAAAGAATGGAGAAAACAGAGTGAACAGGTCTTAGTTGTAGACTTAGGGACAACAAAGAAACCTTGAAAATAGAATGAGCAATGGGAGAGGGAATAAGGAAAACAAATATATGTTTGACTTTTTTCCCCATTCAGTTCTGAAAAAGCACTTTTTCCCCCTTCGCTTTTTTTTAATGTGATAGTTTCATCATTGCTTAAATATTCAATAAAACACTTCCATACTGATGCAACCTTGCAGAAATAGGATGTGGTAGTAGGAGTGACAGTCTCTAAGGACGGGGCAACATCAACCTGAAAAGAGCTATGGATGTAAGGTGCCCACAGCCACTGTTGCCAAGCATAGATGTTGGTGGGAAAGAGCAAAAACATGAGATCATGACCCAGAAAAAGAGGTGAGGCAGAGAGGATTTTCCTTCTTGGACTATTGGCTTGTTTGTAAACCATGATATTTGAGTAACAAAAGAAAGGAATATGACACCAGATGGAGGGTGTAGAAATATGTTACACTGGTGACTGGGTTACATAGTAACAGAATGTTCACAAGTACCAGTTGAATGGATCCTTAGAGCCAGTCATCCTTTTTAGACTGAATTTTCACTGTATGTTCTCACTTAGAAACTCTTAGTAGGATAACCTGTGACTCTTATGAAGACTTATTTTAAGCTATCACTTATTGTAGCAGAAAAAAACAAATTGAAATTATATTATCAATAAAAAAACTTTCCATCAACAACAAAAGTAGTAGATAAGGATGTATATTGAAGCAAATCTTTATATCAGGTTCTCTCCTCTCTCTGTCTCTCTCTGTCTCTGTCTCTGTCTCTGTCTCTCTCTCTCTCTCTCTCTCTCTCTCTCTCTCTGTGTCTCTGTCTCTCTCTCTCTCTCTCTCTCTCTCTCTCTCTCTCTGTCTGTCTCTCTCTCTCTCTCCCTTCCTCCCTCCCACTCATGCTTATATGAAGTGTTTGAAGATAAATACTTTTTGAGGTCTGTGAAATGAGAAAAACCTGAACATTTATCACAAACAGACAGATTGATTTAATGTTTTCTGTTAAGAATATTATAATACCATAGTCAAATAAACTTGTTGTTTTATATAGGAAATACATTTTAAGATAAACTTGGCTACAAACAGATGAAGTTGTCATTTCTAGTTCAGTGACATATAAAATAATAACTTTGATTAGATGGTCAAAGAAGTAAACAATGCCGTGTTTCTCAACTAAAACCTCCATTCTATAGTAGAAAAATACAATCATATGTGTATAAGAACTAATATTTACATTAAAATAATGTCTATAGTATATGACATTTGTATAAAATGAAGACAACAATAAACTCCTAATAGTGCAGGGAAACCAAGTAATATGTAACTAGGAGAATACAGTTGTAAGACATTTTTGAAAGAAACAGGACAAATGAAAATAGTATCAGTGAAACAAAGGCATATGAATAAATGAAGAACCTATTATCTCCATACATGAAATACAAACAACATAAAAATAAAGTTTTTATAAAAACTCTAGAAGTAATTCTGGTAAATGGGATGGTAGAGCCAAGAGTAGATCACTTTCAATAAAGTGGTGCATATAACTAAAGGGTATAAAGGTGAGATGGTACAATACTTGATTGGCATATGACTCTGTTTCCTTTTCTAAATGGCTTTGTTTGATGAAATGAGAGAACATAACATAATGGTCCTCTCTCTGATATGAGAGAAGACAGACTGTGAAGAAGCTCTGCTTGGTCTCAACCCTTCTGAGCAAAAAAAAAATTGTAATCTAAAACTGCTTTTTAAAATAGCTTCTATCAGGGTATTATTTATTTATTTATCTATCTTCTATCTATCTATCTATCTATCTATCTATCTATCTATCTATCTATCATCTATCTACCTACCTATATATCATCTATTTATTTATTTATTTATTTATTTAATGTATTCAGATTACATCCCAATTGTAATCCCCTCACACCCTTATTTCTGTTCCAACCCTCCCCCGCTTTCCTTTCTCTTCCCCTCCCCTAGACCTACGACATGGTGGGGGTCCTCACCCAACCTTCTTACTACAGCATATCAGGTCTCATATGGATAGTCTGCATCCCCTTCCCCTGTATGCCGTCAGGGCATCCCCTCTAAGGGGAAGTGATCAAATCACAGGAAGCAGAGTTCAAGTCAGAGACAGTCCCTGATCCACCCACAACCTTGGAGAATGAGCTGTCTGTTGGTTACATCTGATCAGGGGGCTCTAGGTCCTCTCTTTGCATGTCCTTGGTTGGTGCATCAATTTCTGTAGGCCTCCCTGGGTACAGATTCACCAGCCTTGACAATCTCCTTGTGGAACTGCTGACAATTCCCCATGCCACCCCTGCTTGGTCTTTCCATTCTCCAACTCTTGTATACAATTCACAACTCTTCGTCCAGAGTCTGGCTGCCTAGCCCAGCATCTGTCCCAATTCCCACTGGGTAGAACCTCTCAGACGACATCTATGTTGGACTAATATCCACTTATAAGTGAAAATATACAATGCATGTGTTTTTGGGTCTGGGTTACCTTACTCAGGATCTTTTCTAGTTCCATCCATTTGCCTACAAATTTCAAGATTTCTTTGTTTTATTGGTAGCTGGATAGTATTCCATTGTGTAAATGTATGACAGTTTCTTTATATATTCTTCAGTTGAGGGACATCTAGGTTGTGTCCAGATTCTGACTATTACAAATAAGGCTGTGTGAACATAGTTGAGCAAATGTCCTTGTTGTGTGGTAAAGCATCATTCAGGTATATGCTCTGGAGTGGTATAGCTGGGTCTTGAGGTAGCACTATTCTGTTTTCTGAGAAAGTGCCAGATTGATTTTCAAGGTGATTGTACAAGTTTGCATTTCTAGCAGCAATGGAGGAGTGTTTTTCCCTTTCTCCACATGCTCACCACCATGTGTTGTCAACTTGAGTTTTTCATCTTAGCCATTCTGATGTGTATTAAGATGGACTCTCAGAGTCATTTTGATTTGCATTTCCCTGATGACTAGGAATGTTGAGCATTTCTTTGGGTCCTTCTTATCCATTCCAGGTTCCTCTGTTGAGAATTCTCTGTTTATCTCTGTTCCCCATTTTTAATTGGATAATTTCATTTGGTGGAGTATAATTTCTTATGTTCTTTATATATTTTGGATATTAGCCCTTTGTTGGAGGTAGAGTTGGTGAAGATCTTTTCCCAGTCTGTAGGTTGTCATTTTGTGTGTTGACAGTGCCTTTTGCCTTACAGAAGCTTTTCAGTTTCATGAACTTCCACTTATTAATTCTTGATCTTAGAGCCTGAGCTAATGGTGTTCTGTGTCAATGAATTCAAGGCTCTTCCCCACTTTTTCTTTTAACAGATTTAGAATGTCTGGCTTTATGTTGAGGTCTTTAATCAACTTGGACTTGGATTTTTCTATATGTTGACATCTATTTAGACTAGTACCATTTGTTGAAGGTGCTATATTTTTTCTAGTGTATGTTTTTGGCTCCTTTGTAAAATATCATGTCTGTAGGTATGTGGGTTATAGTTGCTTTCATTGACAGATGAAGTAATCCTTTAGTTTGAGAAAATACACTTGCAGTTATTAATTTCATTTAACCCAAAATATCATTTAAAATATAATCATAAATAAAAAACCCAGAACATTGGAGAAGCACAGTGGATAGCTACTCGAAAAATGAAGGACAACAGGGAAAAAATTTAAGATGATTGTAATTAATATCCTCAGAGAGATCTCAAAGGACAAAAAAAAAACCCAAACAAACAAAACAACAATACAACTTTAATAGAGGGCCAGAGGAAAACTTGAACAGAATTGAAGATCAGAAACCCAAGCAGAAGAAAAAGGCTGATGATGTAGTTTATAGGTAGAGTTCCTGCATGGGATGCTTTTAGCCGTGTGTTCTGTGACATAATCACAGCTACCTTTCCTGGTATAAATTGACAAGCAATTTCTAAAATTCATATAAAGATACCAAAGACAGAGAATTCCAAATATATTATTGAACAATAAGTGAAGTCAGTAGACATATTCTTAGATTTCAAAATCTTTTTTTTTCTTTTGTTTCTTTTTTTTATTTTTTTATTTTTAATTAATTTATTCTTGTTACATCTCTATGGTTATCCCATCCCTGTATCCTCCCATTCTCCCCTCCCTCCCATTTTCCCCTTATTCCCCTCCCCTATGACTGTTCCACAGAGGGATTACCTCCCTCTGTATATGCTCATAGGGTATCAAGTCTCTTCTCAGTGACCTGCTGTCCTTCCTCTGAGTGCCACTAGGTCTCCCCCGCCAGGGGACATAGTCAAATGTGAGGCACCAGAGTACTTGAGAAAGTCAAATCCCTCTCTCCACTCAAGTGTGGAGACTGTCCTGTCCATGGACTAGATCAGGGTAGGGGTTTAAATTTTACCGCCTGTATTGTCCTTGGCTAGGGCCTTAGTTTGAGCGGGACCCCATGACCCAATCTGCCTATCATAATGTTCTACTTGTAGGTTTCTAGGACCCACTGGATCCTTCTACATTGCTATTCTCCCATTGTTCTCTCATCTAGAGTCCCAATAGGATGTCCTCCCCTCAAATGAATTATAATAACAAAAGCTGTACAGTGTCATATTGGGAATGAATGAATAACAATAGTCTAGAAACAAATACTGATGTCTATAATCAATTGGCATTTTGAAACGTATCAAAATAAGGGCAAATAATTACCTTTTTAATGGATTATTCTAGGATAAGTAAATATTATGACATATTTCTTAAATGAGACATTAAAAACAGAAAGAGAAGGAAGTAAATAATTGGATTGGAATCAATTTCCACCACACATAGACAAAAACGAATGTGGTGCTACATACCTATCCTAGTGCGGAAGTAAAGTCAGGAGGATCCCTAGGACTTCCTGGATAGTCCTCAGTCAGTGAAAGATTCAGTCTCAAAAAAAAGTGAACAAATATTGAGTAACAACCACAGATTTTGTTGACCTCAGATTTCCACTCACCTGTGTACTCACAGACACCTATGCGCACACATGTGCATGCACATGCATGAATACACATGCTTTTCCATGATTACATGGACACACACACACACACACACACACACACACACACACACACACAAGAATTGCCAGCAAAGTGAAAAGAAAACTTAAGTGTGAGAGAATGTGTACATTTCATTATACATTTCATAAGGGTCTAATACCCAGAATACAAAGGAACATTTATAAACTAATGATAAAAGGATAGTACAACTAAAAATGGAAAATACTGATCTTTATTTTTAAGCCAATCTGTTTTTGTTTGTTTGTTTTATCTTCCTTGGTTGTAGAAGGAAATTATTGGAGAGGAAGAACATGCTTTGGTTTTAATATGCTTTTTCTCTCAAGGATTATTTCTATTGTTGTCATTATGAAAATCCTAAAACAGTCATTTTGTTGCTTGGCTTCTTAGATTTGTTTTATTTCTTCTTATCTTTGGTTGGCTAGTGTTCTTTGGTTTTTTTTTTCTTTTCTTTTTTAATATATTTTATTAATTTATTCATATTACATTTCAATTTTTATCCCATCCCTTGTATCCTCCCATTCCTCTCTCACTCCCATTTTCCCCTTACTCCCCTCCCCTATGACTGTGACTGAGGAGGCCTCTTCCCCCTGTATATGCTCATAGGGTATCAAGTCTATTCTTGGTGGCCTGCTATCCTACCTCTGAGTACCACCAGGTCTCCCCATCCAGGGGACATGGTCAAATATGGGGCACCAGAGTTCGTGTGAAATTCAGACCCCACTCTGCACTCAACTGTGAAGAATGTCCTATCCATTGGGTAGATCTGGGTAGGGGTTCAAAGTTTACTGCATGTATTGTCCTTGGCTGGTGCCATAGTTTGAGCAGGACCCCTGGGCCCAGATCCGCCCTTCATAATGTTCTTCTTGTAGCTATTAAAAAGAAGGAATTCCCGAACGTTGTGAACAAATGGATTGAACTAGAAATGATCATAATGAGTGAGTTAACCCAGAAGTAGAAAGACTCAAATGGTATATACTCATGTATATCTGGACACTAGCCCAAGGGGCATGTACTGTGAATGTCTTCACTTATCAGGAAAGTGGGACAGAAGGAAGGACATCCTATTGGGACCCTGGGTAAGAGAAGCATACGAGAATTGGGAAATAGAAGGATCCAGAGAGTCCTAGAAACCTACAAGTAGTATTCTTTATTATCATATACACATAGAGCTTTTTTTTTTTTTGTTACTAGCATTTATAGCCACGGGAATGCACAGTTCCAGTCTTGCTTGCAAGAGTGTCTGGCCACAGAGTCCAGTTCACATTTCTCAACTACTGTCACATGGAAAATGGAACCAATGGGGCTGGGAAACTGCCATGATTGTTTTAGGTCTTAAGTTTAAGTCCTTAGCATTAATATAAATGTTGGTGGTCATGGTGGGCCAACTTTTTCCAAGAGACAGAGACAGGGAATCTACAGAGAAAGTAAGCTAGCTGGACTAACTAACTCAGTGAGCCGTGAGTACCAGTGAGAGACCCTGCTTCAAAATATAAAGTAAAGGTTTAACTAGAACAGTGTTTCTCAACCTTCCTGATAGCTTCACATGTCGTGACGCACAGGTTGAAAACCACTGAACTAAAAAGACAACAAAAATCACCTTCTGATATGTTAATGCTAAAGTACATATTTGTATCCACAATCACTAAATCATGCATATACATATTCATACCACACACAAATACATGAAAACGTTAAAAGAAAAATGAACCCATTTTGCCATTCTCACTGTCTACACAGTATTTTAGAAAAATAACCTTAATCTACTTACTCCTAGGCATACTCTTGGAAATACGTGACTGTATTGGGACAACACTTGTGTGTCTAAGCATAATATGAAAGAGGAACTACTTGAAAGTCAGTCGTACAAGATGTTGACTTCACCTTGGTGCTGACTAGACCGGATCATACTTGATATCAGGAATATTTCTTTATCCTCAACTTACACTAACCCTCCTATCATCCCTTGGGTCTAAAGTTCAAATTAAAGCGCTCTTTCCACTTAGTCTGTGCATGGTTTCCCACTGCAGGTGATAGGGAAAGACTTGGGTATGATACAGTGAGGTCAGTTTGTGCTGCAAGGTAGACAGCCTTTTAGCTGAAGCTCTGCTTAAGGAAATACTTCCCACTTTAAACCATTTTAAACATTGTATTTAAATAATTATTTTTCATAACACTAAAAACTGTTGTTCACTCCATTCTTGGAAATAATAATACGTATGTATAAATATACTTTTTTCTATTCAAGGTTTTTCAGACTTTAGGTGTTCATAAATTCACATATATGTCTTAACACTCTAAAAGATAAGTTAAATTATGAAAGCTAAAACCACCATGGGAAAATAAATGGAAATACACATTTTGAAGTATGCTAACTTACTCCCAAGCTCAGATTTTCAGTGTCTTCTCAGACTCAGCACTCCCTATGTTAACCCCAGGCAATGTTTATCTTCCACTCATGCTATAGTCATCAACAGTGCTCTGAACTGTTTCAGGTAGCATGCTTACTGAAGTAAGACAGCGGAAGGAGGCAAGAAAAAACAATCTTGGCACACTTAAGATCATGCACTTGATAAAACTGTTTTCCTAGCCAGACACAGTGTGAAATTCTTTTCATGGATTTTAGCCTGAGTAATTTGATCGGATCTCCATTCAGCATGCTTGCCAGGACTGCTAGGTAACTCTACAAATCTTCCTCCCACCCAAGCTCTTTTCTACTGACCTAATAGGATTAGCTGTCTCTCATTTTTCTTTGCTTATTTTTTTTTATTTTGGCAAATTACATTCTTTATGTCAGAGTACTTTAAACTGTTTTAATTTATTGTCCTGCTTTGATAATTATGGGTCATTGCTACCAACTTCTGTTCCATGGAAATGTCCAAATACCTTAATATTATAACTTCCAACCTTGTAGTTCTAATTACTCAAGAAAACATGACTTGACTCCAGTTGGTTAGACTTTTCTTTAATTCTCTGAAGTTGGAAAAAGTATGAGTTCAGAAGTAGACCTTCTGAAAGAAACATCTTTAATTAAGAAAATATTTTTCTTTTGTTTCTAGATTTTCAATTTCAATATCAGCCACTTCTAAATTGTTTGGCTAAATGATTGATTTGGAGAAAATTAAGAGAAAGAGGTAGAAAGGAAAGAAAGACCAGGAAACTTTCTTGGACTACATTGGAAATGTAATTATAATATTTTCCTAGATAAAGCTGTGAACAATGTGCTAATCACTTTCTATAATTAAAACGTAAGCTAAAGTGGTAAATAATGCAAAAAAGAAAAAAGAAAGACCAGGAAAACTCATGTAAGTTTGTGTGTGTGTGTGTGTGTGTGTGTGTGTCTGTGTGAGAGTGTGTGTGTGTGTGTGTGTGTGTGTAAGCACGCACTTGCACACACACGCACACGCACACATGTGCTTACAGCCATTTATTTTTATTTATCTTAATGTGTATTCTAATCTACAACTGCTACCATTATTATCACATTGCTTAGATTCAGCTGACTCTTAGCTCAAGCCCACACCTGCAGAAATCAGCATACTGCAGGCCTACCAGTACTCAGTCCACTCTTACTACTTCTGATTTTCTACCCACAATGCATGTTGAAAAACTCAACTCCAGATATATGACCATTTTTTATAAACTGCTGGCATAAAGCCTGCTTCTGGCTCAGCTGCCCAGATGTAAGCTTTCTTGTAAAACACCAGACTTTTTCTCCACAGGCATAGTGATCATCACGGAAAGTGAGGAGCAAATTTTGGAGAGAAAATACGTGGTCAGTGTAAATAAAGAATTAGAGTAGAATAAATAGGAATATATTTGATCAAAGCACATTATATAATTCCACAATGAAGGTAATGGAGAAATGGTAGTCCCTAATCCTGACTACTGAGATGAGTTAGACCCATGGGCATTACCTACTGTGCTGTTTATAGTGCTGCCTCCAAAACAAGAGAAATAAAACCATTTCCAGATTCACTGTGCTTGTTACAATATAATACTACCATTATATGTTTATATATGGACTTACTGACAGCTTGTTAATATGTCTATTTCAAATGTTGTTTTATGGGGGAAAAGCATACCATTGTTTTCTTTAAAAGTTCCTGTTTCAGCAGATTGTTGCACACTTTTGCTGTTCAGTTCTTCACAACATTTAGATATGCTGAAAGAGTAGATGAACCACAGTGAGTACAAAAGGTCACAACACTGAGTCCATGTGCTGAAGTGAAGCATGTTCCCGCAGGTGAGAGTAGGCATCAGGACAAAGCCAATTCTGCTTACCAGGGAAGGGGCTCCCATCTGCCTGGCAGAAGATTCCTCCCACTTGTAGCAGAGAGCTCTGGAGAGTTTTCAAAGCCTGGCAATGACAGAGATGAGCAATTCATTCATATTATATATCCAAGTAAGAAAGCAACAGAAGGCCTTTCTCATGCTAGCATCAAATTCAGTATATGAATTATAGTCTCAGTCCACAAATGACTTTTAATATACACAGTAGCTAATGAAAAATACAGGTTTCTCAAAAATAACACATTTTAAAACGTTTCATGAGATCATCCAACTAAATACCAGAGAAGACCTATGTGAATCTTCTAAGAAACTAAACAGTTCTAAGTTGGACAGCAGTTAACTGAGTTCAGAAGTTTCGGGAGGGCTGCACTTTCCCAGGTGTGCCTCCCTCAGCCTCTTGAAGGCATATTCTTCTATGCCAAAATATAGCATTTCTATATGAGGTCATGCCAGCAAATTTGTGTCAATTCTCATACTCAGATCACCAGAGACAACCTGGAGCTGCATTCCAAGCTTGTAAAGGAATATTTAATAACAAGGACATCAGTGAGGAAAAACAAATTAGATCTTCTCAAAACTCCCCCGGGAACTACTTTGATTGCATTTAGATTGCTGCAGGAATTTGGTGTGAAAATTTCCTTCCTTTCTATGCCAAAAGAAGGTTGAAATTCACTTATAGTCCATTTTATATACTTTTTGGGAGGAGGTCAAAACAGCTATCTCAGCAAGGCAGAGAAATCACCCAGCTTACCTTCCTATTCAGCCCACACCCCAGAGGAAAAAGCCCAAAACCCCAAACCAAAAGACAAAAGATTGCTAATTCAGAAAGGGGTAAAAGGCCTGCTAGCTCACCCAACAGCCCAGGAGAAAAATGCCAAAAGCTTAAAACCTCAGAATAGCTAAAACAACCCTATACAACAAAACAACTTCTGGAGGCGATTCATCACCAGCCAGTGTTCTAAACTCAATCTAGACATTAATAAAATCTCCCTGACTCTCTGCCTCTGCCTCTGCCTCTGTCTGTCTTCCCACCCCCTCATTCCTCCCTCTTTTTCCCTTCTCCCTGTGTCTTTCTCTACCTCCACCTTTTAAATAATCATTTTGTACTTTTTAAATATTGCCTGATTTTCTCCCTAAAATACATTCGTTACCATGATAAAATAGTCATTTATCTTTCACAAAACTTAATTTGTTCCTTGGAGAGACCATCCGAGCTTCCTCATACTGTACTCTTCCTCCGCTCTGCCTCACGTAGTTCTCATATTCCACAGGACTTTTACCAAGGTCTTATCTTCTTCTCTTCCGAAACAGAAGAGACACCTTTTCTCATAAAGAATGTGCTCACTTAAATCTTTGAAGATGGGCATGAAGCAACCTTTGAATGAATTCCCTTTGAACTCTCAGTCCCTCTCTTGTTGCCAAGACTATCTCTTCAAACAAGCTGGCTCAGTATGCTTCATTATATTGAACAAAGAAAAAAAAAAAAAAAAGACAAAACTTGTGCTTGTCTTTTCACCTTTATCCACATACTCAGATATCTGCTTCTTTAAAGACCATATTGTTTAAACATTGCCAGCTCATTAACACTGTTCTTAAATTTCTACTCTCTATGTAGCCAATTTTACTCTGGAAATCTGGATTTTCTTCTTATTGCATTAAAAGTTGATTGTGCCAAAATCATCAATAACCTACGTATTTCAAGTGCAGTAAGTATTTCCCACTTTACTACATTCAAGTAGCAATTGTGAGGGCTACTGAGGGCTTTTTGTCACTTTAAGTGCTTCTTATTTATTTACTATGGACTAAATATTTTCATCAAGCCAAAATCCATATGTTTAAACCTTGTATTTGGTGATGTGTCTTTCCATGAGAGAGTTAAGTTTAAATAAAATTATAATATTGGTACTAGACAAAGATGATTTTTTTTTATTAATTTATTCTTGTTACATCTCGATGGTTATCCCATCCCTTATATCCTCCCATTCTCCCCCCCTCCCATTTTCCCCTTATTCCCCTCCCCTATGACTGTTCCTCAGAAGGATTACCTCCCCCTGTATATGCTCATACAGTATCAAGTCTCTTCTCAGTGACCTGCTGTCCTTCCTCTGAGTGCCACTAGGTCTCCCCCTCCAGAGGACATAGTCAAATGTGAGGCACCAGAGTACATGAGAAAGTCAAATCCCTCTCTCCACTCAAGTGTGGAGACTGTCCTGTCTATGGGCTAGATCAGGGTAGGAGTTTAAATTTTACCGCCTGTATTGTCCTTGGCTAGTGCCTTAGTTTGAGCGGGACCCCTTGGCCCAAATCTGCCTATCATAATGTTCTACTTGTAGGTTTCTAGGCAAAGATGTTGTTATAAAAAGAAACCCCTACCTATTTTTTTTAACCTCTACCTATTTTTTACCTATTACCTATACTTTTATCTCTTTATCATTTATAATAGACTATATGTCATCTATTATTTGCCTATAATCTATCATCTTTATATCATATATATGTATATATCTATCATATATTTCATTGATATATCTTTATTTCTTTGTCATCTACTGCTGCTTATTATCTGTCTATTGTCTATTACCATCTATGTGTCTATTTGTCTGTTTATCTAACTATCTCCTTGACTATGGTATCAATCTCATCCACTCCCCATTTTCAGAAGGAAGGCATATAAAGACAAACTAGATTATGGAATTCAGAAAAAAATGTCTCACCAGATACCAACCATGCAACCACAGACTTGACTTTGGATTTCCAGCCTCCTGAACTATGAGAAAATATCCAGTCCAAGCATGGTCCTTGGTTGGTGCTTCATTCTCCTCAGGACACCCTGATCCCAGGTTAGTTGACTCTGTTGGTCTTCTTGTAAAGCTCCTGTCCCCTCTGGGTCTTTTATCTTTCCCCCATCTCTTCTATAAGGCTCCCTGTGCAATCTTTGACTGTGAGTCTCAGTTTCTGTTTCAGTCCTTTGCTGGGTGGAGCCTCTCAGAAGATGGCTATCCTAGGCTCCTGTCTACAGCATAGAAGAGTAGCATTAATAGTGTCATTGCTTGTCTGTCTCCAATGGTTTGGGTCTCAGTTTGGGCCAGGGATTGGTGGGATGTTCCCTTCATCTCTGCTCTATCTTTATCTCTTCTCATCTTGTATGTAGGGTAAATTTGGGGTCAAAGTTTTGTGGGTGGGTTGGTGTTCCCCTCCCTCTACTAGAAGTCTTGTCTAGTTAAAGGGTGGCCTCTTCAGTCTTCGTGACACCTGCTAATGGGGGTTCTTAGCTAGAATTACCCTCTATGGCCTCCCCGGAGCTTGCCCTGTTCTAAGTCTCCAGACTGTCGCAGAAATGCCCTTGCCACAGTCTCTTCTCTCTGCAAGCCCTCTGTCCCCCTACCCATGTTCTCCCCATCTGCTCCCCACACTTGTTTCCTTCTAGACACCCCCTTCTATCATATTATGTCTCTTCAACCATTTCTAATTCCTATTCTAGTTCCCCTTCTGAGTGAAATTCTAGCATCTTTCCTTGGGCCGTCCTTGTTACTTAACTTCATTGGCTCAATGAATTATAGTATGGTTGTCCTGTATGGATAATATCTGCTTATAAGTGAATACAAAACATGTGTGTCTTTCAGGGTCTGGGTTACATCACTCGGGATGACCTTTTCCAGGTCCATCATTTGCCTGAAAATTTTCTGATCTTCTTGATTTTAATAGCTGAGTATTTTAATAGCAAATGTATCATAGTTTCTTTATCCATTCTTTGCTTAAGGGATATCTAGGTTATTTCCATATTCTGGCTATTATAAATAAAGCTGTTATGAACATAGTTGAGCAAATGTCCTTGTTGTATGGTAAGGCATTATTTGGGTATATGTACAGGAGTGATATGGCTGGGTCTTTAGGTAGCGCTGTTTCTAATTTTCTGAGAAAGCACCAGATTGGTTCCAACCTGGTTGTACAAGTTTGCATTCCCACCAGCAATGGAGGAGTGTTGCCCTTTCTATAGATTCTCACCAACAGGTGCTGTCACTTGAGATTTTGACATTTGCCATTCTGACAGGTATAAGATGGAATCTCAGAATCATTTTGACTTGCATTTTCCTGATGACTACTGATGTTGTGCATTTCTTTAAGTGCTTCTTGGCCATTTTGAGGTTGTCAGGAACTCCACAAGGAGACTATCAAGGCAGGTAGATCTGGACTGAGGGAACCTGCACAAACTGATGTAACAACCAAGAACATGGCAATCAGAGAACCTAGTGTCCCTGTTCAGATATACCTGGTGGACAGCTCATTCTCCATGTATGGAGCGGGTGGGGGAGAGTGGAGGACTACCTCTGAAATGAACTCTGCTGCCCATGATTAAATCACTGCCCCTTGCTGGAGAGGCACTATGGGAGCACAGAGGAAGGGGATGCAGGCTATACAGATGAGACCAGATAGGCTGTGGTCAGACAGTGAGGGAGGAGGACCCCACCTGTCAGAGGTTTAAGGGTGGAGAACAGGGTGGAAGAGGTAGGGAAGGTGGGAACAGGAAGATAAGAGCAAGGAGATTATAATTAGGATGCAATATGAATAAATTATAATAAAAAAGAGATTCCTCTGTTGAAAATTCTGTTTCTCTTGCTGTTGTTCTCTTTGAGTATATTCTCAATGACTACAATAGAATTTCATTTTTCAATAAGCACACAAAACTTTTGAATCAACAAATGGTGAATCAATAATAAGCAAATATCAGAATATTTATAGACTGACCTTTGACCTTGTGTATAGGCATCATTTACAGTTAATGTTATTTTTTAAGCTCAAATTTCATCAATGATGCCTTCCTCGACTTCTCACTGTTTCCACACCAGCATGGTGTGGAAAATTTAGTGTCCAACCTAAGTGCTCAAAACAGTACTCTTTTTTCTTTTGAACTTAATGATTTTATCTGATGCTTCATTTATTGGATATAACATGTCCTGAATACAAAGAAAATAAAACTGCCACATCATATTTTATACATATTTATTATGTTTTTATTATTTATAACCAGAAGAGTTAGAACATATGAATCAGCGTTCTATCTAATTGCACACAACAAGAAGTCTAAGAATAAAGGTATTGATGGGCATTCCCCTTTTCAAACAGATCATAAATAATAGCCCAATTTAACAAGGTAACATTTGGTTAGATTGGCATTCATGTTAAAATATTTTCAAGTAGTACTGAGCTATTTAGTTAGTCATGATGAGTATCAGTTTACATGAGCCTTGAAGGCTTTCCAGGCTCAAGTTCTTCTATTCCCGCCACATAAAGATTAAAATCTTTGGACTTCAGCCACCTATTTGTTTATTCAGTACAACAAATTTAAAATAATCATTTAAGTTGAATATTGCCATGCTTAAAAGCACAGTAATGAGATCATCTCAAGAATCATGGGTAGATTTTCTCCTTACTGGGCCCATGGTGAGTACCTCAGGATTACAACACTGAGCAGCTGTGCTCACAGCCTATTGCTGCCAGGGCTACATCAAAATACACCAGCTCCTCAAAAATCAGTCAAGAAAAACTCCAGAGCATTTTCATAGAATAGACAGTCTACCCATCCTTCAAGGTACCTTAAGAAAAACAAATAGTGAGCAAAGTACTATGACACTTGGCAAAAGCACAATGTCAGGGTTTCTTTGGGCTGAGTAGCTCTTGCTTTGACCTCATCTGCCTTCACCGAGGTCTACTCAGAAAAGATGCAGCAATGCATGCCATGAGGTTTTGCACAATTTTTTTCAAAAAACAGTGTTAATTTTTTCATAATATTTTATTATTTTTAATAAGAAAAACAAATCTCGGGATAGTTCTATAATTTTATTTATTTTTTTTTAAAGTTATCATCTCAGTGAACACTAGTTTATTCTTCCAGCTTCAAAGGGTTGTTTCTTTAAAACCATTAAGAATCTGGGACTACATTACTTTAATTTGTTCTGGCTTCTTCTTTTGCTTTATTTTGGTTTGTTGTCTTTTTCTTTGTTGGGTATTCGCCCTGATAAACATTGCTAAAATAAAGTTAAAAAGGTAAAAGACTAATAGGTCAATAGATCGGTAGATCTTTAGATAGATTGATGGATAGATAGATGACAGACAGACAGGTATATAAGAGGCAAGTATACATACACATATTCAAGAATATACACAAACATGCATATGCATATATGTATATGTCCATATGTGTATGTGTGTGGGCAGGAGAGACTTCCCCTTCCAACCACTTCCTGTAACTATGTTATTTGCTTTTGTTGAGGATCTAAATGAAAAACATATATCTTAAATAACACAATTTTACCAGAGTGGAAAGCATAGGGAAGAACCTAATGAATATGAAAAATGAATCCAAGTAATATTTAAATTACAGCAATTTAGCAGTGACCTCCGCCTTCTAATTACAGATCCATACTGATACATAACTTAGTTTAAATCATATGTGAATTCTGCATTCTCACATTATTCCCCTTACTGCCTCTCTGTGACAATAACAAGAATTTATCAGCTTGTCCTAATCCTTTTCTCTATGTTCAGAAAACCCATAATGAACAATAAAGATAAGAAATACAAAGCCAATTTTCTTAGGAAAAGTGGTATCTGAATTGGTGTTACAAAATCCATCTATTACTTAGACACTACAGTAAAGAATCAACAACTAGTTATAGAAGTTAAAAATAAACACATATAATGATGAAATTAATTAATTAAGGTGATAGAGGGAAGCTGAGAATAGTGGCCCATGACTGTAATCCCAGCACTTGGGGGCAGAGGCAGGTTGATCTCCAAGTTTGAGGCCAGGCTGGTCTACAAAGTGAGTCCAGGACTGCCAAGGATACACAGAGAATCCCTGTCTTGAAAAAAATAAAACAAAACAAAATACAAACAAACAAAAGATGGTAGTGATGTTTTAGAAAGTATGGAGTAACTTAACAGTGAAAAACAGGCTGTACATATAAGCATTTTGTGTAAAATATACAGAAGAATTTGGAGCAGTAAATATAATACTAGCAATAATATTTAGCATTTGTTAAGCATTTGTATTCATGACTTTCAGTTCATTAAGTCTCCCCATAAATAACTTGTTTTCTTATTATTTGCTAAATGTTACCTATTATTATTTCTGTTATTTTTGTTCTAACTGTTCTTTGTGTTTAAATAATCTCTTCAGGTTGGAAATATAAGTTGAAGCTGATGTAGAGATATTACACAGACATCCCTTAATGCCACACAAAAGTGGAAATAGGTGTATGTGGGATCTCAGTCTCCAGGTAATAATCTGATTGCTCTTAGTGATACTATGTCAGGTATCACTAGACCATGTAAATACTTACTAGGTGCCAGTGGAGCAAACAGGTCCACACTCCTGCTATCCTCCTTGCATATTAGAATGCCCGTGAGTTGGAAGGGGATTTGAATCATAAATCAATGGTGCCTGTGTCTCTCTAACGCCTGAGGAACCGGAAGGCACTGCTCTAGGCATGAAAGGCAACAGCGAAGAATGAGACATTGAACCTCCTCTCACATGTTCCTAAAGCACACTCCATGGGAACGTAACCAAAATCCAAGATGCTTATCTGCAAGTTCAGACAAATCTCACCACAGAGTGCTTTTGTCCCGTCTTCCTGCAGTGACGTCATCTGTAGGGTCACGGGCTGAGGGGATTGACTTCTAAGAAGAGTCAGTCAGGTGATGCCCCAAAACACTTGCCCCATTAATTGAGGCTTTCAGGAGTGAGCACAGCATGTTTGCTTTTACTACTCTCTCTTTCACTGTGACTCTTAAACAAATCTCTTGTTTTTTATAAACTACTTTCTTGGTTGACAACTTTAAAGATAATATTTTTAAAGGATGAAATAAACACTCTCCTTTCTCCTCCTGGCACTACTCTCCCTCCCTCTTCTCCTTATCCTCCCTCTTTTATTCCTCAGAAAAGGGGAGTCCCCTAACAACCCACCCATCACATCAAGTCACATCAGGACTGAGTGCATCCTCTTTACTGAGGCCAGGCAAGGCAACTCCACCGGGTGATCCTGACTGGAAAACAGGCACAGAGTTCATGTCAGAGACAGTCTTTGCTCCCCTTATTAGGGTACCCACATGAGGACCAATCTACCCATTTGGTACATATATGTAAATGGACTCAGTCCAGTCCATACATGGTCCTTGGTTGGTGCTTCATTCTCTGCGAGCCCCACTGGGCCCAGGTTATTTGGCTCTGTGGAGCTCAGGATAGAAGGATCCACATTCTTTCTTTTCCACCCTCCCTCCCTCCCTCTCTCCCTCCCTCCCATCCTGTCTGTCTATGCTTTTCTCTGTCTCTCTATCTCTCTGTCTCTCTCTGTGTGTCTGTCTGTTTCTGTCTGTGTGTGTGTGTGTGTGTGTGTCTGTCTGTCTGTCTGTCTGTCTCTCTCTCTCTCTCTCTCTCTCTCTCTCTCTCTCTCTCT